>VXAA01004513.1:15142-32349 GCA_013399115.1 Anseranas semipalmata | reverse complement strand
GCCGCCTTCAGCGCGGCGCCGCGGGGAGCGCTCGGGGCGGCCCCCGGGGACCCGCCATGGCCCTGCGGGCGCTGTGGGTGCTGAGGCACGACCCCCGGGCCGGCGGCGCCGTGCTCTTCTCCAGGTAACGGCGCCCGGAGAGCGGGGCGGGCGTGGGGGGAGCAGCCCGGTCCGAGCCGGGAGGAAAATGTCGCGGCACGGCGGGGAGCGGGCGCCGGGGGTCCTCCGGCCGCTTCTCCCGAGGTCGGGCTCGTTGTTGGGCTTGGCAGGGGGAAGGAGAAGAGGGAGAACTCGCCCTTTGCACCGGAGGGACGCCGCCGTTCTCGGGACGGGCGGGCGGCAGCGCCGAGGCTGCCCCCGCGGCCCCGTTCGTGGCCCCTTCGCGCGTCAGAACCCGGCTCGTAAAGCGCCTGGGTGCCGGCAATGTGCTTTCAGCAATGGCCGGAATTTTGTTCGATTTGAACAACTTCTGCGTTTTGCACATGACTTTGTTTTCTCTGTTCCCCTTTCTGTGATGGTCTCTCTTTTGTTGTAAAGGTTTTACCAAGCTGCTCTCTGTCGTGATACGGAAAAGGACAAGGTAGCGATTAGGAAATACTGTCAGATGAACAAGCAAAGCACACAGCGTGTATTTTGCTTATATTCTCTTAGTTTTGTTCTGTAACGGTATTGGAAACAATTGTATTGGAAACGCGGTATTTTCAGGCAGAAATTTAGCTTTCAGTTTGATTTTAATCTTAGCATACAAAAAGAGGTTTTTAAGTTAGTGAACCAAAGGAGGACTTTTTTTATTCAGAAATTTTGCAGTTTTGAGTAAGACTTTGGGCTAGGCAAGCTGGGTTTGTTGGTCTGGGAAATTTTGTGCCCTTTTCCTTGTACTCTGTGATTCCAGAGGACTCTGTACCAAAGAATGAGAGGAGAAATAACTGGGGGCTGGGGAAAGAAAAAATAACCGGGACCTGGATAAAGACATGATTTACAGTCTGAATTCAGTAAAGCTGAAGAGAGAACCTAGAAGGATGAAAAAAAAAAAAAAGAGCAAGTAGAGTATCTTCCATCTTTGGGTGCAGACAGCTCTCCACACTGGGCATTCCTCTGATTGTTTTAGGATTAGTATTATAGTCCTTGTATTACCTACAAGACTAGAGATGAGGCCTCCCCTCTACAAATACAGAGAAAGAGAAAGCCTTGTCCCAAAAGTCTGCAAGTGTAATCACCATGGAGGACGGGGGGGCGGGTGACAGGGATATGTGAAGTAACTTGTCACACAGTAAGCAGCAGAGACAAGAAATAGCGCTCCTTTGAAAAGGGCAAACTCGACTTGATACTTCAAGTGATTTCCAGACTTAGATCTTTCAAGTTCCCAGAGGAAATAATAGGGCTGTGGAAACCCCAAGTTTATCCTCCTAACTGACCTTAAATTCAACAAAGCACATAGACAATATAAAGAATGCTGGATCACATGGAAACTGTTGGTTTCGGGACTTATGCACTCAGCTGGAGATACGTGAGCCCTGATCTTTAACCTTAGAGAAGACATCTGGGACATCAAAGCATTCCACTTTTTTGAGCTGATCATAACTTAATTCAGGCAACAAGTATGGTCTCTCTCTTGAATCACCAAAGCTCATTCATCCCTGGAAACTTTCATCTTTTTAAGTTTTCATCACTTTCTAGAAGGAATACTGAAAAAACAAGATCAGAAGGACTAACTAATCATCTAATGACTCAGCTAAAGCTGAGAAGATTCAGTAGGAGGAGGAGAAGGTTGTTGTGGCGTGGGGACAGCTTCAGCAAAATGCAGCAGGCAGATTGGGACAGAAGACAGACAAAACTAGACTGAAAAATCTCCTCTTCCTTTGCTTTGGAAACAGCACCTGAAAATAAGAGATGCTTACCAACATTTCATGCAGCCGCTTATCAGCAACCTTGCTCGGGAATTCCTCATAAATTTTTGAGCAGCGAAATCACTCTGTTTCCTTGCTGTTCAAAATAGACATGAGACTGTAGGGAGGCATTTTACTGTCATCTGTATCCTGTTTACAGATCTCGTAGCTCTGGCTTCTCTTTGCTTATGCTTGCCTTTTCCTTACTGGAAAAAATAGCTGTAGATGCCCGATTAAGAATCAAACAAAAAAGCACAGTCACTGAAAATAAGCATGAGGAAGCATAGCTGCCTCCAGCAAAAGACTCTGCTACTCAGTTAAGAAAAGATGGTGTAGGTGGGACTTGTAGGCAATAGGATAAGAGCCATGCAAGTGTTCAGGAACAGAAGGAGAACGTTACATGTGGAGGTCATAGATAAAACAAACTACCACATTGCTGGGATTACAAGTCCCATGGCAATTTAAGAAACGGGCTGTCAATGTGTCTTTAAAAATAGTATAAAAAGGGGAATAAGTGAGGGCATTTGTGTGTCTGTGGATTTTTTTCTTCCGTGTTTGTTTATAAGCGTGGGCCTGAGCACGAATAAACATACAGCCTGAGAACAGATCGACTACAAAGTGATTCATAAAGTGATTTTTCTAGTTCCCTGGTGTGTAACCTGTGATAGGAATTTTGAGGGTCCATGCATAACTACTATGGGAATTCGCAAAAAAGAATACAGAAAGGCACTGGCACAAGGTTACTTTTAGGAGCAGGGCCTTCAGGAGTTATGCTGATATTTGAAACCCATCCTTGATTATATCAATACTCCATAGTCTTTTGTGGTGTGTTTGCATTCTGTGACAACCAGAAAAGGGATGGTGTGCTTCTGCTTTTAGGAATCCTGTTGGTATGATATTTTGGGTGGGAAAAGATGAGTACCATTAAGACGCTCTTATTTCCATGTCGCAGACGTTACCCCACCGTTGAAACACGCGCGGAGGCCTTCAATGGATCAACGCACGTGGCTGTCCCGTCTGACAGCGATTTTCTTAAAGCCTTGCTCTTTGAACTTAGACTCACAGACGACCAGAGTTTTGTGGAGCATCGAGATACGTGTACTCGAATCGATCATTCGTCGGTACATTCAGTTCGCATCGAAGGAGGGGATCTCTGGCCTGTGGTGGCTTTTCAGAAGAGCGGTCTGATCTATGCGTGTCTTCCGCTGGTTGAGGAGACCTTGGAGCCCCGGCCACCCCTCCTTACCATTAGTGGGCTCTCGCAAGGACTTGCTCTTTTGTTTGGCATTCTGGACTACATTTCTCCAAGTCGGAAAAACGAAGCCGAGATGAGTGCAAAAATAGGGCAGCTTCGAAATTTGCTTATACAGGCCTGTCCGCTTGGCACCCCCTTAAACACAAACATAAGCAGTTTAAACAGCTCATTTGATGACATTCAGGTTACTCCTACAGATGAGAAGCAACCAGTTTGGAGATCCAACACGTATAAAGGCAAACCTCAGGTTAATGTCTGTATCACCGAAAAAGTCAAGTGTATGCAGTATGACAAGAGAGACGTTGTGGACATGTGGCAAGTTTATGGAGCAGTGAACTGCAAGGTGAGAGCGTTCTTTGTGCTAGTCTGACCAAAGGGCTTTTCATGTAAGCACACTGGGAAAGTGAATTCTCATTTCATTTTACTATGATATGTGATCGGTGAATTTCTAATACTGTAAAATTTGAAAGAGTAGCAAAATATTGCACATGAGACTCATGCATTAGCAGTGTTTTTTAGTTTATTCTTTACTGGTTTTTTTTCTGCATGCTTCATACATTTTTCAGTAACTATCTATGGGACTTAAATTTCTAGCAGTAGCTAAATTTCATGTATTTTCCCATTTTTTTTTATTTTAAATGAAATAGGAAGAAGTCATTTCATGCAGCCTTTGCATATAAAGACTAAGAAATGGTAATGTTAACACCAAGTTTATTTCCAGCTATCTAATAAGTGATTAGAAACTATTTCTGAATGAGTCTTCTACAAGTGTCTTTACATGAGCGTTTTAAATTAATTTTCTTACCATATGAAAATTTAATCTTCTGTCCTACTCTATTCTATTACAAAATTTACAAATTTTTGAATCCATAAATGCTGTTTGCTTGACTGACATAGGAACTGTTGATATAGAATCTGTGGAAAGAAGCTGGTTGTATAATTATTTTGAATGTTGTTACATATGGCAATGGCTTTCATTGTTTAATACTAAAAATTGCGGAATGTTGACTAAATAGATTAATAATAATTACAAAATACATTAATATTTTTGTATATTCTATAATTGATGTATTTAACATTCTTTGTTCCAAATTATGTTTCATACATTATCATAGTACACTGTATTTGTAACTGCCATTGTTTTAAGAGGAGAAGGACCTCCTAATAAAAAGTGGATCATGCTAACTTAATTATTAGTAAGAGATGGGATACTTATCTCTAAAGGAAGCCAACCTTCCCACCAGCCATGCTGGTAGGGATTATGTGGGTGATCAGCTTCCTGCTCTCAGAGGGACAAGTTTCTAGGTTGTCTTGCAGAGTGGATGGTCTTGCATAAATAGAGAGCCATGGTGTAATCGTGCACTGCTGAGCTGGCACACGAAGGGACAAGACAATGGATGCGCTGCACATGGTTGCTGTGAGGAAAGCTGATGTGGGACCACAGTAGCCATTAATAGCATGCTTTGTTAGGCAGATGTTGTAAAAGAAACCAAATTAATTAGACTGTTACCAAGTCTGTTTATGTAACATTCAAAATGATTTAGCTATAGCAGTCAGTCCTTGGCTTGCTTATGTGCTGTTTTGTTGCTAAAGAACACTTGGCAATTAAGAGACATCTAGCTAAGGCTGCATCACTAGCCATACTGTAGGAAAGGCTACAGAAGTGAGAAATGGACTTTGTTTTGAAAGTATTTGTAAGTACTGTTTGAAGCCAGATGAAAATTTTTAGTGTGATGGTTTAATGTTTGTATTTGAGTTTTGAACATCTAATTCTGACTTGAGGGAAATATTGTAGAATAACTTTTTGTCTTCATTTTTTCAAGTGTGATATAGAGGGAGCTGCGCCAAATGTAACCCTCACTTTGAATCTCCCAACTAATGGCTCTCCGCTCCAAGATATCCTGGTCCATCATTGTGTGACTTCCATTGACCCTGCCATGCTCATGTCCAGCAGTGTCGATCCACTGGATGATTCCGTGTATAGTGGACCTTACAAATTTCCTTTCATTCCTCCTTCAGATTCATTCAACTTGTGTTACTACACTTCCCAGGTAATAACATCCCTGACCTTCGTTGTTTTCCAGCACTCAAACAGGAATAAAAATACCTATGTTGTTGAATGCATCTAAATGACCTGCAGTGAATACAGGCAGGTAAAATGCTCCTTATATAGTCAACTGCTTGGAAGGCACTTCAGGACTTGAGTCGTCTGAGTCACTTTCAGAAGGTGCCAATACCTTTGACTGCTTGACATTGCTGCTCTTACTCTGTGAATCACTTAGATGCCTGAATTAGACAAAATGAATCCAGGCTGAGATGTCAAGTATGTACATAACAAATCTATGTATTGTAAGCAGCCCGAAGAGTTTGACAGATACTGTTCAAAACCAGTCAGCAATTAATAAGTTTTTTATTTTTAAAGCACTTTAGCAATTTAAACAGTATATAACTGATCTTACAATGGTATTGCTGATATATCTTGAGAATGAATATGGTTTTCTCCAGGTGCCTGTTCCACCAATTTTGGGATGTTACCAACTCATTGAAGAGGGATCACAGTTAAAATTAACAGTTAATTTGAAGCTTCATGAAAGCATAAAGAATTCTTTTGAATACTGTGAAGCTCGTATACCCTTTTTCAACAGGTAATAATAAAGAAATCCTAAATACATTTCTTCCTTTTCTCTGTGATCTTCCTGAAATGAACCTGTCAGGAGTCGGAGTAACAGATTGTGCTCCATCAAAGACACCAACCTTGCAAATGTCAGGAAACACCCTTGGAATTCTTGTGACTTCTGACCAGAATATTTGGTAACATTCTCAATACTTCCACTGAGTATCCTGTTTCCCCGTGTTATTTTTTCATGTGAAATGCTGCTGCAATCCTCCAGGTGGATTAAGTCTTGAGATCACTTCTAAACCGGGGTTACCTGTTCCTTAAGACTGCTAATCCTAGCTACAGATCAGCTTATCAAAAATATAGTTATTTAAAATTAAAACGATAGTTTTCATTTAAGCCTCTCTGACAACTGCCATGACTACACTGTCACATAATTATAATGAAAATTTAAAGATGGTATGATACAAAGTTGCTGATGCTGATCATAGTGTTAGTAAAATGCTATCTGTGGACTAAAGACAGTAAAATATTAACAGCTCTCGTGATTACTAGGTTGAAACCACAGTGATTTCATCCTGCTCTGTAATTTCTTTTTATAAATTAGCAGTGTGCTTAGATACGTATGATTTGTCTGTACGCACATAAATAATGTCTTTCAGCATTTGTTGCTTTCTTTGACAAAATGATTGTTAACAAATAACTGAATGATGTTAATTCCAGTGGCTTTATTGCTCCTTTTTCATACTGTAGGGGCCCAATCGCTCATTTAGAGTACAAAGTTAGTTATGGCCAACTGGATTTGTCACGAGAGAAAAGCCTACTGGTTTGGGTCATAGGTAAGTAGAATACCCCTGTGCACTCCGCTTCCTCCTCCACTTGGTTTTCTATAGTGTAAGCACAGCTGTATAATTTCTTATAGATGCTGTTTCTGGCTTTAGGACAGAAGTTCCCTAAATCTTCAGAAGTTTCTCTTACTGGAACTGTGACTTTTGGTACTGCAGGTGAAGAGCACCCAACTGATTACGTTTGCACTGGAAACACAGCTTATGTAAAAGTAAGTCATAATCTCTGTGAAAAGCTGCCTTAGTAGCCATTTTTTTATTATCTTAAACTGGCTATGAAGATACATTGATTTTATTCAGGAATAATTATTAACTTCTTTGTTCTCAGTATAGTCTTCTATTTTCTTGCTTACAGGATTTGACGTCCTGCCATTTTAAACACCAGGAGCATCTAACACAGCTTGCCAGTATTTGCATAGCGACCATGACACTATGCATCTGACCATGTATTTCCTCTTTCTGTAGATGTATTTTAGGATCCCAGACTTCACGCTTACTGGATGTTACGTAGACCAGCATTCTGTCCAGATCTTTGCACCAGGAAAACCCAAAATTACTGCATGTGAGTTGCTAAAAATGTCAATTATTTAACCGAAACTGCATACTGAAGTTATAAATTGGATATCAGTGACTAAAATTATGTAGGTCAAGTTGGAAAAATCTTTTTCCTGGTTTCCTTGGGACATCCCAGCAATTTTGTTTTCTGTTTTGTACTTTTTTCTTGCAATGCTTAATGGTTCATTGGAGTAGGGACTGGCATCGCCCTTTTAGACGAAAGCTCTTAATGCTAAATGACCGAGTCAAGCCCTCTCAGGCTCTCTCCCCTTCACCCTGTGGTGTTTTACAATGTTCTGCATAATGGCAGGAATTTAACTGGGGGGAAGAGAACACCTTTCCATAGTCCAGCCTCTTGTTGAGGAGACTTTCATTTGGAGATAAGAGTGGATTGGAAATACAGACTGCAGGCACTGAACTCAGCTATTGCATGCAGGCTGAGACTGTTGCTGTCTGTTAGTGTCATCATACCAACAACTGTTGGTGGATGTGGTTCTACATTAAATCTGTGGAGCAGAAGCCAAATCTGCCTGTTCTGGAGTTAATACGTCACTGCTTCCAAGTCTGCACCAAAAATATACTAAATGGGAGCACAGTAGGCAGTCATTAAATCTGAGCATTACTGTTTAATAGAAAAAGATTTTATTTTTTGCTCTCTTATCTGTAGCAACTTCTGTCAGTCATGTTAGCAATAGTCTGTAAATGCCTTTTGAAAACTGTGGTCTACACTGTTAATTTTGTGACGGGTCACATTCAGTCCTGAATTGTAACACAAAAAAGCATCATTTTCATATTCTGTTTTATATCAAGTATGCAATTTATATTCATTGAACAAAATCTAAGCCATCCACCTGCTTTTGACTTAACCTCTGTTTGAATTTTAAGCTCATGACTGATACATTAGTAAAGGTAATTGAAGCTGAGACTTTAAATGTATTATTATCAGAAATAATTTTCAAATAATAATAAGAGTCTTACAGTTTGAAGAAGCCATTATACCTTTTCTATAAACTAGTAAGGATGGATTAGTAGTCTCTTAACTTGGATGAAGGAATGTCTGATTGTAAGGCACCCTGTAATGCATATTTTTCTTGTCTGTTTTCTTTTTTTTAGCCCGGGAACTGATTTCATCTGATTATTACATCTGGAATTCTGAAGCATCGGCACCTATCATGTACAAAAGCTTATATTACTAATGTGATTGTGAATGATTTTTGTGTTTAGACAAAATAGCAAATTAAAGTAATATCATGATACAGTGAAAATAAATTTGCTCCAGCACTTGTATGTTTGTTTAAAATCTTCTGTTGTGAGAAAAACAAATGAATTCACTTCTCTTAAAAACATAAGTTGTTTTTAGATTGTTTAGTCCTGGATAACAGCTTAGGGAGGACAATTTGAATTGTGTTTGCCCTGGTTATTTTTACTCTCCATTCTAACATTAACTGGTACACAATAAGTACGTAGTGATACAGGTGATACAGATTGGTCTGTCTGGGCATGTCTTCTGGGAGGGTGCCCAGTTACTTCACTGGTTTTGTAAACCAAAGAGCTTACCAAGACATGAAAGCTTTCAGTGTCTTATTCCCATCCTGAAGTCACAAGAATCTGATTAGTTCCCTGATTAGCAGGACAGTTAAAAGTAAGAGTTCTGTTCTTTTCGTGGGATTATTTTGTGCACGTATGTACAGAATATATCAGTCAATAAATTGCAAGAATCTTAAGAGAGGCAGTATGACATGAGCAATTCTTCTAAAAGTGGAGACAATACAGGAATCTTTATGGCTTCTGTCAGCAGAAGTGGTGAGTTCCTTTCATACATGCATGCAAACTCTGTTATTCTGAAAATTGGTAAAGATTCAGAGGTGTGAACCCACTTTTTCAAATCACAAGACTAACTCTGAGCTGTCAAAAGCAGCTAAGCTCGCGGAAGGTTCCAAAAACATCACTGAGCCATTTACCCTAGAAAAATAGGCATAAAAGAAAAGGACTTAGTTTACAGAGACAGACCTATATTTTTGAGAAGAAAATTAGAATCTGCAGGAATACAGGAAATGGACTTTTAAGAGAGTTATCAGGAAATGAGCAAATTCTGAAAGTCTGGTGAAAAACTGAGAGAACCTGGAGAGCAGCACAAAAGAAGAGAAGAATGCCATCTAATAACTGAGCATGCCAGCTACTCCTGCCATACCTCTTGTTTAACTGAACGCTGTGAGATAAATAAGATTAATGATTATGTATGGAGAAAAGTTTTAAGCTATAATTTAAAAAAAAGAGTGAGACAGTAATCTAATTGGTTGGTTAAATGTTCTAAAGGGTGGATTAATTCATGTGAAACATGACATGACATTCAGCTGAAACTCCCCAAGAAATGCTATGAAATAATGGGACTGACAAAATTCACCATGCATTAGAACAGGAGGATCCCCTTGCAATCAACAGAAGAGGGGGGAGGCTTCCCAAATCATGTTCCATTTGTTTTCCCTCTTGTCCTTGTTGCTAACTCCCAAATTTAGGACAGCTGCAGTACTCAGGAATAGGGGGTCTTCCGCTTCAGATTACTTTGTGCACACCGAGCGATGCAGGTTTGTACTGAGGGAAAGGATGGGCGATTTTTCTCTTCTAGCCCTGAGCAGATTTATACAACTCTGTAGAAGCCATTTTGAGTAAGGTTTTGCTCCACAAACCTCTGGTTTATAGCTCTGGCATGCTCTCACTGCAGTGCTCTGCTTCTCTTGGATCTCTCTGTAGTATAGGACAAGGCAAAAGGGGTCTGTGTCAACCTTTTTTAACGGTGTGGCTGAGGACTCTGGCAGTCTTGAATGTGAGGCATGCCCCGTTCTTTGGAAAGGACCTATGGACGAATCGGACAACAAAACAGGTTAAAATGGCACATGCCATAATCCAACAGTCTTGTGTGACAACCATGGGACACCCTTGCTGGTGGAGAGAGGGTCAGGTGAAGTCCTTCTCCTGGCCTGATGGCTATGCTTGTCTTTTGGGAAGGGAAGAGCCCACTCTCACGGATGCTTCATAAACTTCAGTCAGCTCGGGTGAGGGTTTTCTTTTGTGACACAGAGGAGTGGGTTTGCACCCGCATGGGAAAGAAGGGAATTGAGCTCGTGTTCTCTATCCCCTGTGAGATGGGAGGGAAGGGACGCGCTGCTGGCACAGGTTGCTTTTTCCATGGCATGTAGTCTGTGAGAGCCACTCTCTGAGCCACTACCAAGTTCTGTGAAGAAGATTAGATGAGGAGCTACTTGTTCTTACCCAAACTAGATGGCTAGCAACTTGGCTCCATCACAGCTGAGGCACCGTTAAGCATTACACGCAGAACTCACCGCATGGAGAGAAATGAGTGACGTGGGTAGAGGCTTCAGGTGCTTCCAGTGCTGGGCAGCCAACGGGCACTGGGGAGATGACGCTGGAAGCCAGAGTTTAAGGAGTTAGAAATGACTAAACCGCTTCTGTGCAACTCTGTGCATTCCCTGGTAGTCTCGCAGACAATTTCACCGTTTCTCTACATGCTCTGAATGTTTTTCCTCTTTTTAAGAGGGAGAAAACACGCTTTAAAAATGAAATCAGGAAAATACAATTGTGAGCTCACGCGAGTCTGAGGACTCCATGGCAGAGGTGATATTTAACAGTAGTTCTGGTGGGCTCTAAAGGTGATTATGCCCTGTGTCAGTGGTATTCCTTTAGCTCTTTAAAAATCAACACATTTTTTTCTGAAGATAACGGTTATTTAAAATTTTTCTGTCAAAGAGGAAAAATAATAATTCACTTTTGGTAGAGAGCACTGTTTCTTTTATGAGAGTACTTGCTGCTTGAAGTGCTTGTATTTATAATCTCATCACAGGTACAGACTGTATGAGATCTATACAGATAGATAGCTTTGCACAAAGACTTTTTCAAGAACTGGCCACAGAGTTCTCCAGACTTACTATTGTATTTCAGAGGACTAGAAGAAAACTAACATGCAAAGCTTTGAAAAGAGTAAATGAAAGGATGTAAATAAGTATTGGGTGTCAACCCAACATTGATCTCAAATAAAATTATGGATATAAATAGGAAAAAATCTAATATAGAACTGACTTAATTAATGAAATGTACTCACCATCTCATAAAAACTGGGGGGCAATGTCACTAATGCCAGTTATCATTAATTTAAATATATAGTACCAAAAACTTTTTAGATGAGACTGTACATTTAGTTGGGAAAGATAATAGAATTGATGTAACAGACTTCTAAGAAATTAAAGTAATGCAAAATCTATATATAAGGTATTAAACAGTAAAAACTGGCTGACATTTCCAAATGCAGTGGCAGTGGGGAACCATCATCAAATATGTTGTGGATCCCAGCTGTGTTATTGGATGCATTGTGGAAGGTGTGGAAGGAAACAGAATTTGCATTGATGAAGTTCACAGAGGGTGCAAAGACCAAGATGCAGTATCTACTGAATGTGCTGAAACCCTCATTCAGGATGGTTTGAAAGTTTCAGGGAAAAAAAAAAAAAAGTGTATGTTCCAGCACAAGTGCAAAGGTATCAATCTGAGAACAGATGCCATTGATACATGGTGAGAGGGAGGAGACCAAGGAGTGTCAAAAAGACCTAGTATGAGGCTTAGGTGCACATTGCTGTGGCCAGAGGGACCAATGCAATCACTGAATGTTTAAGGAGGAAAACTACAGAAGGATTACTTAGCACTGGTGCAGTTGTCACCAACTCACACTGCCCCCATTTCTACGAAACTGTCCAGACTGAAGCTACTGAGAACTTGTGAGTCACCAAAGTCTCCCTCGTTCTTCATGCGCTGACCCGTTTTCTCCCCTCAGTATGACCTGCCTCTCCCTCACAGTGTGATGTCCAAACAGTTGTGGTGTACCAAGGTGCTGAGGTGAGGAGAGGCATCCCCTCAGGTGTCTTGCGTGCACTCTTCGCCCTCCAAATCCTGAACTGCACCAGTACCAAGACAGGACCAGGAAGTCCATCTTACCTTGACTGGTAACTATGGCTGGACAACAGCTTCCCAGTCCCCTGGGAACATCCTACCACCCCAGTCACCTCAGCCATATCTCCTCAGCTTACTAGCCATGTCAGTCATGACAAGTCAAAAGCAGCACCAGAGTTCATGTGTGTGACACCAAGCGTCCCCTGGATTCACAGGGCTTGTTCCTCTCACTGCAGAGAGGAATTAGTCTACCTAATGTGGTTCAATGTTGTCAAATCCATGCTGGCTGTTACTTATCACTACTCATCTTAAGGTAATCTGTTCCCTTTCTGTTTTTCTTCCTTCCACCAGGGTCCCAAGGTATTTGGTGACACCTCCAAGATGGTCTCTGCCAATTCCTCAAGTACTTAGGGGTAAATCCTGTTACTTCAGATAATTTGTAAGCAGCTACTTTTTCTACATATTGCCCAGTTTATCCCTTTCCTCCTCTCCATTTTTATCCTCTTTTTCAACAGTGTTAATTACTTTGGCCATTTGGTAACAAGTAAACATTGAAACAACAAAGCACCTATTTGTTCACACCAGCCTAGAAATTTGCCACACTTTGTCTTATTTGTGCAAGCCCTGCTGGCTTTCAAGTCATAACACAGCTTGTGAGTAAGCCCATGTGTGTCCTTCGCTATATTTGCTGTCTCCTTCATCACCACCCACCTTTACCCTTGTTCTCTCATCCTGGTGCTTTAGGAAACACCCATTCCCCTGGGCAGCCTTGTCTCTTTGACTTACTGCCTAGAGGCTCCCACTGTCACTTGGTCCTGTTACCCCTCTTTTCCATGAGTGGACTTCTCCAAGCTTTATTTTACTGTCACTATCTCTCACAGAGAGTTTTGTGGATCCCAGATTAGGAACTGCAAGCTTCCTTGGAAGCAGCTGGGGTAGCTGCTATAGCACCGTATGGCTGTCAATGGGAATCCCACAGGAGCACCTTGCGTTGTTCCTAAGCTCCATTCCCATCATGCCACCCCCAAGTTATTCTGGTGCAGGGCACAGAAAACAGAGTTTTAAGTCTCAGCCTGACTCCCACTGATGTTGATGCTAAAAATTCCTTGGGCATAAGTAGGACATCGTATGGACCCAGCGTGGGCCACCTGGGTAGGTGCAACTCCAGGATTATCTAGAATTATTGACCCAAGATGCTCCAACCCACCAATTTTTGCAGGAATGGAAAGATGATTCACAGAGGGGAGGAGGATCTGAGATAATAATAAAAAAAAAGCTTTGTTCTCCTAAAAATGTGAATTCTCTCACTTGTGAATAGACTGGAAGTAAAGCAACTGGCCCTCTGCCCCTGCAGCCAGACCCAAAGGAGCAAAGGTTCATGGGCTACTGCTGCCCTTTCAGGAGATAGGACACACAGCAGTGTGTCCCCCAAAGGCTTTCAGAAGAAAACAGCATCCTTGGAGCTTGAGTGCTGGGCCCTAAGGAGCTGCCGCATGTGTGGGATGTCTGGAGGGATGGCAGTCCCATCAGTCCATCCCAAGTCACTGGGGCCATGGAGAAGCTGGAAAACAGAGGAGCTGTGCTCCTCCAGGGGAAGGGATGGCCCGCTGTCCCCCAAACCTTGCCTCACCACCCCCAGTGGGGCTCCCACAGCTCTCCCAGAGGTTTCCCATCCAAGCTGCACCTGTTGGCATAGATGGCTCATCCTTGACAAATCCAGCCAAATGCTGATGGGGAAGGCTGAACACTCATGGAGTTTTTTCAGGGACTCACATCCCACAGTGCAACTAAAAATCCCCTATTTTAGGTCAAAGGCCTGCTCCTTTCCCTTTCCTGTCTTCATAGAGCATCTTAGAAACCTGGCTGAGCTCTAGATAATTTTTTTGGTCTGATGCCATCTGTAGCAACATGTAAAAGCAGAGAACTAAACCCAGCCCATTTTCTCCCCATTGAGATCAGCTGGTCGCACTGTGATGCTTTTGATTTTCTCCAGAAACCTATCTCTTCAGGATTTTTTTTTTTTTTTTGAAGTCAAAGTCTGTTTCCCGTTTGGTAGGTGACCTGTTTAATGTTTTCCCTGTGTCTGGGAACTCCTTAGTGTAATTAGCGACCTTTGAACTCCACAACTAATCCCGAGCTATTTTGTATTCCTTACTCATCTTTAAGGCTGGACCTTTCTTTTCTTTTGAGTCCGCTGCCACAATTAAAGAAGAAACAGCTGCATTTCAAAGGGATTCCAATTCCAGAAGCTTAATCGTGATTGACATGTTCTTATTCTAAGCTATAAGAAACTCTAAGAGTCCTTTCTTGGGTTAAAACTTCAATCATTTTCTAAAAAATTATCTCAATATGGATTTTATTCATTTTCTTTGATAACCATTCTTTGCAATTTTTTTAACTTGAAAGATGCTTTGAGTTTGCGGTGAATATGAACTGCTCCCACTGAAAGAATGAATGGTGTCAGGCACATTCTGGATGCAGAATTGGCTAAATTCCATTTATTGTCAAAATCTGATTATGAAATCTGACCTCCACCATGTAGTTGGACATCTTTCCATATGCCCAAATGGTAGGAGAGGTGGAAAAGCTTGCAAATGAACCCCAGTGAGTTCACTGCAAATGAATTTTCCACAAAAAAGTCACAATAAAATAGAGGTAATTCATTTGTTTTAAAAACATTGACACAATTGTACAACAAGAACTGAACAAGGCTGTGGCAGTTGAATCTCCTCTGAGGACTGATCCTGGAAAATGATGGAAGTCTGTTGGGTCCGTTTATTCAATTATACCCATCTCACTTACATCTGAATTCATTGTGACCTCTGAAAGGCAGGTTTGAAAAAAAAAGCCTGAAAATCTGTTTGTGTGCGTGTCTTTGTGCAGATACATACACGCGGTGGACACACAGATACGTAGGCATCACGTATAGCCCCACATATAAACCTGTACCAAATTATCATGGAGAGCCCAGGGAGGGCAGCAGGCAAGACATGTTTTTTCTAAGACAAAGGTCAAATAAAAAAAAAGATGTTAATAAACAGCCCTCCAGTTTAAGGGACTTTTTTTAAGGATTACATCTTAAATTCCAACAAATCAGATTTAGGAGTTACTGAAAGTGAAATTGATCCATCCCTCATCCAAACTTTGCAATACTTTCCTGTTCTGACATCATTTAGATAGTTAGCTGCATTATCAGATTAAAAACCATTGTACAGGGCCGCTGAAAGGCAAAGGAGCCAAAAAGCTAAACACTGGATGAATTCCGAACCTTTTAACCTGGCTGAAGTACGAGGGTCCCTGTTATGCAAATACCTTCAATCCTCTGCTAAGTTCAGTGGAAATAATTTTCTTGAATGACAGGTTTATTCAGCAAGGATTCAGTTGGCGATTAATCCCCCTTTGATCTAAGGTATTTCACTTAACGACCAGTTACCTCGTTCTGACAAAGTGCAACTGAGATTAGCGAGATCACTAGAACACGACCAGGGTGTGCGCTTATTCTCCCCAACCTTTCAAAGCGAGGGCCAAGAATGCAATCTATTTTCAGTATTTGAAGATGTGAAGTCCTGTCTCCTGAGTTAGAAAGTCAATTGAATGCCAAATGGGGTTTGTTTCTTACATAACGGGACAAGCGGCTCCTCTCGCTCTTTGGCAATACGGATTCAGGACATTGTCTTCAGAAACGCGATATTCCAGCTAGCCAGAATTTTTGCTACTTGACCTGTCCGGGGCCTTGCTTTGCAGCCGGGTTTTTCCTTTCTCTTACAAAGCTGCCGTTTTATTTCAGATTAGTGTGTGGCACATGTAAACGATCTTTCCTTTTTGAAAATCTGATAACGTACAACATTTCCCTGTTTAATCTGTTCAAATATTGTTCCTTAGGATTCATCTTGCTTTTTGCTAAACATCCCTTTTCTCCCACTCCATCTGCAGCCCTACGAATACAGGCATGGTGCAGTGTTTTGTGCTGCAACCTGTTCAGGAAGGAAAATATATCACATCAGATTACAGAAGTTGTTCACTAAAATCAAATATTTCAGGCCATCTGACATCTGAAGGAAGATATTTTTTCTTTGCTTTTCCATTCACCGATATGCTGTCTTTTTGCTGAATTATTGCATCATTTTGTAGAAGCATAAACTGCAAAATATTGCACAGAGCCAGACTTGGAGCAAGGTCCTGATCCAATGTTGGGTCAGCCAGGATTGGGCACAAAGTTATATTTTGTTATGGCAAGTGGAAGGGCGGAACAATATCATTTGTGGTTGGTTTTTCTGTTTGTTTGTTTTTGGTTTTGGTTTAAAGTGGCTGCCAGGATTTTCACTCTGAACTGTCTTATTTTAAGGGGGTTATTTGCATGTAAATGCTGATTATGCACCTTAGAGGAGGAGAAAAATTATTTTTTTCCACTTTTAGGACCTTACCCATCCTGAGATATTAGGCAGTTGCTTAAATTGATTCTCCATCAGTAGGATCTGTTAAAATCAACCTCCTAAATATAAACTATGTATGTATATTATTGCAGAATTGAAGCTGTATTTGGGATTTCTATGTTCTGCAGGCAACATTTAAATTATTCTCCAGATACATTGTGTGTATGTTTATTCCTTTATATTAAGCACATCAAGTTTTTAAAAAGCCATTCTACAGGGTGAGTGCCACCTGGACTAGGGTCCCCCCACCTGGATTTTGTCCCCTTCTCATTTTCTCCTGCTTCCTAAGCATTTCCAAGTGAGACTCCTTGCTCACAACAGCCGTGAAATCCCCCCAAAGGCTCATCGACGGCCCCCATCGCACTTGATCAGGTCAATAATACACAAACTAAGAAGGATTTACACTCTAGACAGTAACAGCTTCTTAAGAGCCATTACAGTGTAGTGGGTTTAAGAAAGAAATCCCTTTTAGGAGATGCCAAAACCTGGAGTAACATGATAGTCTGTAAGACTGCTGAGGGAACATTTAGGGTCTTTCTGGTAAATATAATGTTGCATCTCCTCTTGATTCAGTGAAAATAAAAAGGGAGGAATTTAAAAAGTTGTATATATTCACCAAAATGACTATATGTACTCCACAAAAAAAAAAAAAAAAAAAAA
>VXAA01004513.1:1581-15077 GCA_013399115.1 Anseranas semipalmata | reverse complement strand
AAAAAAAACAGAAAAGGAGAGGAATTGAGCTTTGAAAATAAGCCAAAATGTTGTCTGCCCAATGTTATAGCATAACAAATAATACACAGTGATCACAAACAAACAATCAAACCAAAAACCCACAAGCCCCGTACTGATCTCTGTACTGCCTCAATGGGGATAGATAATTGATGGCTCGATTTACCTAACAACTGGATTAAATTATTTAGGAAGATTGGGTTGTATTTATACAGGCTACAGAAAATGCCTTGACTGCATCACTTGTGTATAAGCAAAAAGAAAAATGTGGAGGGGATGATCTTTCTTTGCAGTTGTTGTGTGTGTCTGTGTTCATGTAAATACAATATATATGTATATAAGTATATAGTATAAATACATAAGTATGTAGCAAAGATGAGAAATATCTAAGACAAAATATCTGAAGGGCATTAATCAATTTCATTTGTTGGTTTTTTTTTC
The DNA here is from genome assembly GCA_013399115.1 of Anseranas semipalmata. Classification (NCBI taxonomy): domain Eukaryota; kingdom Metazoa; phylum Chordata; class Aves; order Anseriformes; family Anseranatidae; genus Anseranas; species Anseranas semipalmata. The sequence goes on along the minus strand of VXAA01004513.1, from coordinate 14,618 downwards.
CCCAAGTTGAGCAATAACAATTTTTCATCAAATGGTATAGGATATATGATGCAGAATCTGTCCCAGTTACATTAAAAGCTATTTACTAATTAATCACAGTAACCTATGGCTTAATTTCCTAATAAATAGTCACTTGTTCACAAAACAGAAAACATCTTCACCATCCCTACTGTGCAGCTATTTTCCCTTCTCAGCCCTTAAGAGCATTTCTAGAGCACAAAGACCTTAAACCACCTTCCACTGCACAGACTGTTGTTTTAAGTGCCATGTGCACAATGGGTCAACCTCCTAATTTCAATAAAGGGTAGAAATGCACGAAAAAGAAAAAAAAGAAAAAAAAAGAAAAAAAAAAAGAAGAAGAACTTTCGTTACATGAGAAATGCTGCAGTTTTGATAGGAAAGGCTCATATTCTTCAAAGGCCTTTTCTGCCCCCCGGTGGTGATGCCAAACCACTGCTTCAGCTGAAAAAAAAATAGCCTTGCAAGAAGGGATGGGTTCTTAGTTGTCAGTTATTCATGTTGCTTATATCTGTCGTGATGGTTATCCAACAGGTCACTGTTCACGGGTACATTTTTGCATGAGCATTGCAAAATCCATCGCTCGCCCATTGCCTTGGGTTCACCCATCCCATCCCGTTCTTCCCCCTTTCTATTTTATGCTTTCATGAATTGCTCTTCCAGCTAGATGTTCCTTGGAGTCTGGCTACAGGGTAGATTAGTCTGGGGGATGGAGGAGGGTTGGGAACGACTTTGTGACCAAAGCTTGGCCATTGCAAACACTGAGGTTCATTCTCAGCTTAATGTTGCAGCGGCTCCAGTCCCTTCTGAGCCCAGAGCAGATGTCCTCAGCTCAGGCCACAGCAGCTCACTGCGATGGTCCAGGTGAGCAGAGGTGCACCGTGCTGGTGAGGCTCTGATGCCTATGACAAGGTGTGCAAAAGAGACTTTTGAAATGGGCTCAAGATTATATTCTCAAATTGCCATGACATCACTTTACTGCTTGCAGGACTTCTCCAAGTTTTCTTTCAGATTTCAGGTTCCACACTTGCAAGACTCAGGACGTGCAGTTCACCCCTAAACCCCATTAAAAATGCAATACCAAACACGAACTATGATTTTGTTTCCATTTATCTGTTTACTGATGGAAACGTGTCTGTAATTAACCCTGAGCTTAACTGGAAGTCAGCAGGCTTTGCTGCAGCAGCAGGCACAAGGTCAGAATCCAGTTGGTATTGCTGTATTTCTTGATACTGGTGGGTGAGCTGAGATTGCAGACTGAGCAATTAGAAAAATAACACTTCGTGTTGCTAAAACAGGCACATTGGGCCTCAAGTCAGAGAGAGACGAGCAGCATGAAGCTACATCAACCCATTCCTACAGAATCACCTTTCAAATCGCTGCAGTTTCAGTCCTTTTCCCAGCTCATTGATTGTGCTTCTCAATCTCACTTGTGTTTGCCCGAAGAAAAAGCTGGAGAATGATGGCTACAGCCTGGTGTGCCAGCTTACGGGAGTTCCATTGTCAGACTGATCTCAGAAGCAAATCAGGGACTATCATCAGGGGAATAAGTCATCTCCAAACATTTCTTCACCTTCTCAACAGGTGCACGTATCTGTTTCTGCAGCCGAAGGGAGCTGCTTTTCTACATGAAACTGTAGATCCACAGGCAAGCTCCTGGTGGCACTTCTTAATTCAATTAACTTACTCAGTGGAACTACTGGAGAAACTAAATATGAGGAGAACAAGAGGAGAGGCTGGGCCAAATTAATAGAGCGAGATCCTTTTACAGGCTCGCCCACAATCCTGATCAGCAGCCCTGAAAAGCAAATTGGAACAAGCAAATTGCTGTTGAAAAATTCTTTCAGCACTCTGCCGTTGCCACTCAGCTGGTCAGTGCTGGGAGTCAGAGGTTGAAAAATCCCGGTTTGGTGCTAACAATGGAGGCATTATTATGACAAACATTTACATTTTATTTATTGAAGTGCTGGAGATTGATTAGCCTCATCTTCAACTGCTCTGGCCAGACTGCCCCGTTCGGGGGGAAGACTGGCGGAAACAAGCACTTTATTGTGGGGAAAAAAATTGTATTTCCCACTCCCAGCCTAATAAAAGGAAATTCAGTTTTTGAAGATTACACTCAGGAGAAAGCTTTCTTCCCCCAGGACTCATTCTTTTTAGGAAAAGTGCAGTGCGGGGGATTTTTTCCTGATTCCAAATCAAGTTCTCTCGAAAATAATGTCATTTTATGCATATGGCTGACTTGACATGGGCTTTATGCAACAGTCCTGCTGATTTCCTACATGGAGTCCAGGGTACACAGCAAACAATCAGTTCAAAGTGTCCAATCAAAGCTTTATACAGATGCAAACTAGTGTGTGGGTATTGTTTAAGTGGTTGTGTAATTGAATATAGTGATCAAATATGCATGGGATATTCGTTAGCTTGTAAAAAGAATAATTGCATGTTCATAGCAGCAATTTCCACTGAACCTTTTGACTTTAAATAAGCAGTGGAGAGAGAGAGGGAGAGGGAGAGGGAGAGGGAGAGGATGCTGAGCTGGGGGAGCAGAGACAAGCAGTAAATTTTATGCACATCATGAAGCATCCTGCTTCAGACCTATGTCCCAGATTTTACTTTATAGATAAGAAAGTATAAATGCATTTGCAGAACAAAACGCTGGGGGAAGAGAATAGGGAAGCTTGCCCAGTTAGAGCCCAACTGAATAGTTTCAACTGGAAGAACAATTACAGCAATTAAGCGCAGTAGTTTCTCTCCCTCGTGGCAGCGCTGGCTCTGGTGCAGCAGTTCCCATGCCAGGGCTCATGTTTCTGGGTTGGGCCCTGACTTCAGATCTCCAAGCAGGGGACACCACTGGCGGCACCCTGATCCAGCAAGCTTGGGGGCTGCTTCTATAGAGGAACAATACCCATTGCCACCCTGTTCCGGCTCTCATGTGATGGGGCTCACAGCAGAAAGCAGATCTAGTGCTGATGGTTTTCGCAGTAAGAGCTTCAAATCTAGCTCTGTCCTTGTCAGTTATTTGGGAAGGCTAAGCCCCAAATCCTCTTCTGCTCTTCTGCAGCTCATGCCTGCTGGCCCACAGACAGGAGCCAAGGGAGCACTTGCTCACAGAAAGAGACATTTTTCAATTTTGCCATGGTTTCCATCTCTTCTTGACATCTGGGGGCAGAGTAGAAGGAAAGTCCAGAGAGGGCAGCAGCTAGTCCCTGCTTCTTGGGCCAGGTGAGTGCTGGCCCCAGTCCTGGGCTTGGTACTATCTCAAGGGGCAAGGATTACATGTTGGGTGCTCTTGGCCAGCATGACCTGCATGCCTTTCTCTAGAAAGCAGTGAGCCTCCAATGTTCTTCTTCTCTGCACATGTGTCCAGCCTGCCTTGGTGGTCATGGTACCAAGTAAGGGCTGTAGCAACACAGCCATAGTGAAGCAAGAGCATTTGGGGGGTGATCTTTCACTTGTAGACCCTGAAGGGGTCCATGGGCCTCTCCTGCCCCACTCCAGAAGCAGCAGGACAGTAAGTCCCAAAGCAAGCCAACAAGGTGCATGTTGCAGCAAGCACATACACATTCCTATCAGACTGCACCCATTAGTCAGCAAAGGCTAGAACAAGCCATAACAACACCAACTTCTGCTGGAGGTTGATGCAACGCCCAGTCAGCCCTAAGATCTGTGATGATGGACAAGGCCCATCTTAATCTCCAAAGCTAAACGAGATTGAATTGCAATGAGAGCACTGGCCAGCAAAACTACTGCTGGGAGATTTGGGTGCCTACAAGGAGGTGTTGCTTCATCTTCCTTCTGATGGCACAAAACTGGCACAAAACACCCTTTTTGTGACTGTCCTCCAATGTTCTCTGTTTCCCTCTTGAGTCTGGGTGATGCCCTTGCCCCAAGGCAGAGGCCACCTTTGCTTTTTGTCTTGTACAGTGCTACCAGCAAGTTTCACACAAGCACAACCTAAAGAACTTGCTCCAGCGGAAAACCCACAGGTGTTCCTGTCAGTGTCCAGCTAGACTGTATGCTACACTGAAACTTGGAGTGTCATCATACGCTAAGGAAGGGTAGAAAGGAAAGGCATCCACTGCATTTCTTTTGCAAAAACATGATCAGATATGGAAGGGATCATTCCATCCATTTTAGCTGGAAATAGCAATAACTCTTTACATTGTCCCTGGAGAATGGGTGTTGGATCCCTTTATGCACCCCTGTAAACATAAAACATTCCTAGCACTGTGAATAGCTGCACTACTGGCACCTGGTCCAAAGAGCAGGATCACTGTACTAAATTCTTTGCACACTTGTAATTCCAGTGACTTTATTTAAAGAATTCAATATTTTCTATCATTTTTGTTTCAACTTATTTTTAGCCTTTCTTTCACCCTCAAATGTATTGAAGCTGACATAATTATCGCTCTGACTTCCCCAAAGGCATGTATTTACCTACTTGTTAAAAGGCTTTTTCCATGCTGCCATGCTGTTGCTGTGACAAGATGACTTTGAAGGCACAGTAGGTAAAATAATATTGTATATTGCACAGCAACCCCAACAACGAAATGTTAATTTAACCAATAAAGTAACCACATCGTGATTATAATAATCGTTATTCCTTATCTCTTAACAGGGCTAAAAGTGGAATTCACATTTGCCATGTAGTGCTTGTCAGCTCTGAAATTACTACAGAAATCACTCAGAGCAGTGAAGTTTTTAGCCCCACCATTTCCAACTCATTGGAAGTGAGGAAAGGATTCTTCTGAGGAGACCAACCATAGCCATCATCTTCCTCCTCCAGCTCCTTCCAGTTCCAGCTTCCCAACCTGGTATGATTTTCCTTGTCAGTGAATGGGATTTTCTTGGGTAGAAGGGTGGATATTTGAGATTTTTCCATCTTTGTACTTCTCCAACTGCTGTTAATGCATCTCTGACCTCCATAGTACTAGGGCTCAAGCAAAAGAGAAGTTTCTAAAGCAACCAGCTTCAAGGCATTAGCCCTGCGGAGCAGGTGAAGGGCAACGCCACCACTCAGAGAGCAAGAGGAGCTCTCAGTGGGGCCAAGCCTGGCTGGTTTCAAAGGTTGGATCTATACTTCCCTGTGTGCTGTGCTGTGCTGTGCATGGTCATCCACATCATCCAGATGGGGCCAAATTTGGGGAACACATGGCTCCCGTGTCTTTTACATGTTTGCATCTTCTTTCCATCAAAACTAAGGCTCAAAAGCAGCCATGTTCATGCAGGTCTCGCTCTGGCAGCAAGTCATCCAGGAGGCATGCCAGGACATGCTCTCTGATCAGGTAATTTGAAATCAGCCGTAGGATTTAGCTATCATTCGTTTGTGCTCCTAAGCCCCTCTGCTGGCTTTGGATGTCCTGTTCAGAGGCTCATTCCCAGCGTCTCACAAATACATGGATGCCAAGCTCTCTTTTAGTCTCAGAAATCAGTTATTGAAAATACAGTATGTCTGTAGCAAAGATGGACATTTAGGAAGGCAGAGAGCTTACCGGAAGGGAAAGAGAGAGATGGAGAGACTTCTGTGTGTTTGTAGGCATGGCAAAGAGATACGATAATGCTGCAAAAACTGTGCTTGCCCTTTTGCTTAGCAGCAACTTAGAAAAACTGTGGTTCAGTGTAGCTTGAGGGAGGATGATCTAAAGCTTTGCAAGGAAATTAGCATGTCCTAATCCATGGCTGCTCCCCAAAACAGTGAGGCAGGAGCCATCTCAGGGTGGTTATCTCAGCCTCAGCACGGAGGAGTCTGGCACTGCCAATGTCACTGCTTGGGCCAGCAGGGAAAGGGCAATTGGCCCCAGCCTGTGCCCACACATGGTATGGGGAGACCCACAAGCAGACTTGACATGTCCAGGGACTGAGTTGTGCTTGAGAACCCTGTCCAAGCACAAGGGATTCATTTTCCTGCCCTTAGAACCTCCATGCTGTAAGATGGGATGGTCTGGCAAGACTATGCTGGGAAAGTGCCATGAACCCTCCTGAGATGTGGAGCAAGACTTTTGGTGCAAATAGACCCATACAGGCCAGACAGGAAGCAGCTGCATGCAGAAGACCCCATAGATCTGTCAGCACAGAGCTAAGCCTGGAGTAACACTTGCTCCTGCTCCAGGACGTGGTTGCCAGATCAAAGACCTGGGGTCCCACCACCCAGGATGGCTGTTGTCCCCCCATGGGCTGGACCTGTAGGTGCTCCCAGGAAGGCCTCTGCTTCACCTGTATCCTCAACAGAGGGGCTTTATGAGGACAATTATGTTACAGGCTGAGTAGCGTGGAGATACAAGAGCACCACAAGCCTGTGTGAGGTCCGAAAACAGATTTTTCCCTTCTCACATTTTATGGGGTGTGGAAATAAAGCCAACCCACATTACAGGACAAATCCCCCTGCCAGATGCCAATCTGGCTCACAACTGTGCTCCTCAAGCCAATATTAACTTGTCACAGAGGCAACAACAGAAATGAAAAACAGCCGTATTCATCTTTGCTGTGAAGAGAGGGCCTGGGTCCACGCTAGCGTAGGTTTTGAGTTTTGCTCCAGGACTTTTGATGTGAAAAATGATCTATGACTTTACAACCTACCTGAGGAGTCACCACTAAAAATCAACATACCTAACATTTGCTATTGCTGGGTTTTCAACATACCATGGCCTTTCCCTTCCCTTAAAAAGCCATGGAAACAGAGGTATTTCAGGTAGCATGGTGCAGTAAATCCTCATAACTACTGGACTGCAGTCCTCAAGCTGCACTCACCAACTTATTTTGCATGGAAAGAAGCAGCTCTTGGTGAGAGCAGCATCTACTATAAGCCAGGGCTCAAACTGTCCTTTTGCACTAACAGCCTATATGAATCCAGCAAGATATCTCCTATATTTCCTGTTGCTACTTCCAAAGCTGGTATTTCTTCTTTCTTCTCCTCTGGGGATATCGCGGGGGCTGGACACCAGAAAATTGCCCACAGCCACTCCATCTTCTGCTCCAGCTAATGAGGCAATGTACCAGTAACTCGTTCCTCTGCGTTAAAAGGGAGGGGGTTAAGCCATCTCCGCACGCCTTCTCATCACCCCAGTGCTCCCAAGCGCATTTAACACCAAATCCCCAACATGCATGGCATTTCACAGGTCCCAGTGGTGAGAAACGTTCATTGTCACTGGCAAATGCCACATTGTACATTCTGGGAACTAATGGTGAGAAAATGTAAGCGTGCCTCTTTTTAATTTTCTCATCAGGTTAGAGGCATGTACTTCGTAGGGGTTAATTGTCAGAAACTTTAATTGTTACCCTATGACTCCTGCTTCCCTTGTGTGTTAGTGGCACTCAGTTGGGGCTAATAGTGAGAAAATTTGACTGTAGCTCTACCACACTCTCTTCATTAGGCTAATGGAACATTTTCCTCTCATTTTCTCCCTAGGGTAGCTGTAGGAGTGCTACCTTATAATTGTTGCTTTTACTGTAATTGGCAGTAGTAGGAGTATGTATAATCTCATTGTCTTTCCTGTGCGGCAGTAGATTTATTTATGCCCTATTGACAATTCTCACCCAGCAGCTGTAGCGCAGTGAGTGTTGCATTAGCCTTTCCCCCCAGCAAAGTGAAGACTACACAAAGGCTGTTATTAACTAGAAAGAACATGAACCAAAGATGTCCCACAGGACCAAAGATCAACTTCAGTAACTGCAGACAAAGGTGCTGCTGACCCCAAAGATACATAGGTGCCAGGAATAAAGCCAGCCTTTGTGGATGTGCATGGTTTCTGGCATGCCTCACCTCACCAGTGATGCACAAATGCTTATGTCCACCTCCAGGGTTGCATCAGAAGATTAACACCAAAGATGGACCATAGCTGGGTGAGACAAGCAAGCAGAGCGTGTAAGTGTGTTGCGGCCCCATGCAACAAAGCACAGAAAGAAGTGCTTCGTTTTCAGTTCCCCCTTTCGGATTTTCTACAGGAGCACAGGTAGGCATCACCCTGCACAGACACGTGCTTACCCAAGCGGCCCAACGGTCAGGATCAGACCCTGGACCACAATGTTGTACTGTGTTACAGCAGCCGCTGTGTTAGAGGCCTGCTCCACCACTACCTATAGCGGAGCAAATAAATAAAGGTAAGTAGTGGCATAAGTCAGTGTAGGATCTGGGCACGAAGCTAATGCAGAGCCCTTTCATTATCTGTTTTTCAGTGGGTGCAGCGACGCTCTTTTTTGTACCTCTCATCCTCAAGGCTGAGGCAATCGAAGTAATGTCTGGAAAATCCCTGTGTCTACGAAATAAAATGCACTGAGAGTACATGAAAAGCAAACCTCTCTCCTCCACACTTTTCACTTTGTTTATTTTTCCCTCCTCTCTCTGCTTTTCATAAAAGCAAATGAGAGAAAAAAAAAAAAAAGAAAGAAAGAAAGAGGGAAGAAAAAAAAATGCTGACCCAGATTCATTGGCAAAGCAACAATAAAAGAAAGAGGTGGGGGAAACGTGAGATATTTGCATCTTGCTTCTGCATTTACCCTTATGGCAAGGGTCCTGCTCACCTTCACACTGCCCAGCCAGGTCTATCCATGCTCCCAGCTCTTTCCAGCCTGGGAAAAGCTGGTCTAGAGCTGGTCAAGGGCATCTCTTATCAGGCCAGGTACTCTCTCAGGCAGGTATTTGCCAGCTATGCCCCAGAACTTGCCAGGTAATGAGCTTTGCCATTCGCCACGCTGCAGACTCATATTTTTGGGGTGCCTTTGGAAGAGTGAGGAGAGGCTGCCCCTCTGCAGGCAGAGCTGCAGGAGATGGCTGGGGGCTCAGCCACAGCCTGGCGCTAACATAGTGGGAAACCAAAACGTGCAGATGCTTTGCAGGTGCGAGAGCCTGGGTTGACCCACATGAGCACGAGCCATGGGGGCCCTGGGGAGTCATACCCTGAAAATGAAGTTTGCAAAAAGCATCCAGCACATGGCTCCAGGAGGACACTGTACTTGCACAAGAAGGAAAAACTGCCCTTATCAGTACAGGATCCGCTCCCACAGACACCAGCACATAGGTATTGATGGACAGAATGGATTTTCGGAGTCAGAAGAGTGGTTTTGCTTATCTTTCACTGCACACAGATGAGTTTATAAAAGCAAAGTAGGTCAGGCACATGCTATAGGAGCACAATCTATGTAAAAGGCTTTGGGAGGTGTTCATTGTGCTGAGACACCCCGCTCCTGAGAGATTTATTCCTCTTTATATGAAACTCTCGACCAGAGCTAAATCTTCCCAACAGAGCCAGTAGCAAACTCCCCACTAACTTCAGTAAGACCAACGTTTCAGCATCATACGCTGGTTTGTACAGGGACTTTCAGTGGGTCCACAAAAGGAAATAGTCTCTCTGGAAAGTGTGGGGAAAAGAAAAAAATAAAGAAGTCTGCAGAGAAAAGCTAAAAATGCAGGGGTGACTTCAGAAGGAGGATGAGTTTATTTCCCCAAGTTGCAACCATTCCCATCATCACTGAACAGGATCACTGCTGCTCAAACAGACCCAGCCTCACAAAACCAAGATGAACTAGATGATCACACATTTCAGACTCAAACCTGGAGAAAAAAAAAAAAATCTAACACTTTTACAGGCTCCTGAACCCAGGAAAACCAATTTTGCAGCTCATGAGATGCTTTTGCATTGCAGCTGGGCTCCTTCCTCCCTGGCACACCCATGTCTACTCCCTAGTCCAGCTGACATGAATCAGTTCTTCTCCTGCTTCCTTCTCAGCCACGTCCTCTCCCTGACCTGGCTGGCTACAGCACAGATGCCAACACAAACCTGCAGGCTGGATACGGCCCAGGACTTCACTTCACCTCCTAGACAGATTATTCTCATTTAGTTATTCGCTAACCCTGACTTCTCACTGGTGGGCATCTGGAAGCAGTACCACCTTCAGCTGGTGGCAGAGCCAGCAGAAGATGTCTGCCTCCGGCCGGGGAGATAATCTCCCTCTCGCGTGCTCCCCAGCGACATGCACCATCCAGCGTTATCAGACCCAGCTGGTTAGCATGACTGGCTCTTGCTCAATCACCAGCTTATTTAGAAAAGTCAGTTTGCTAATTGAGAAAAGTTTAATGAATTTTTTGTTGTATGAAAAAAAAACTATGATTACTTTATATTACCAATGTGTTCATTTGAAAAATTCATTACATTTATGTATTGTGTTTTCATGTAAATACCTCTTCCAAAATGTATTAGCAAAGAATACAATATTATGGTTCATGGTTCATGTGGTATCTGAAAGGAATAATTGTATAACTAATCAGTGAAAACAAAGTAAATGTTCTTCTTGAGCTTGTACAATAAAAAACTGAATTAAAACTATTCAGGCTCAAAAATGCAAATACACCATGTTTCCCATCAGCAAGAAAATAAAAAATTAATATTTAGAAACCTTATAGGAGATGCAGGGTGTCCGGGATTTTCTGGCAGTATCGCTGCAAGGCACCGGCCCTGTCACTGCTCAGAGCACTTCTCCCTAACCAGACAGCTCGGGCTGGGCTGGCTGGGGCGGTTTGGTGGGTGGCTTTTAACTGCAGCTTTGGCACTGCTGCATCTCAGCCCAGCTCCAAAAGCAGCTCCCAGGACAAGGGGAATTTGGTGGCTCTCCTCTCCGTGTGACAGCAAGGATGGGGACAGGCAGAAAGGAACACCCAGGGCACGGAAACTTTTCCGTTCCTTTTGCTGCTGGAGATATGGTGTAGAATCATTCCCTCCGATCAGCGCTGTTGATTGCTACGAACCGTGATTAGCTATGGCCAGCAGCAGGAACCAGGCAGAAAGACAGCACAAGCAATGGAAAAGCAGGTCAGGAAATTAGGGCTGTCAGCAGATGCAGGGTGAGAGACAGACACTTACAAAAACCGTGAAGGTGTTCGGTGAAACACGGTTAGCCAGGGGTGGTGGGGGCTGAGAGCCGCTTGTTTCGCTGCTTGGAGGGGCAGCAGTGGACAAGGCAGAGGAGGATGGATGAGGCCGTTAAGGCAGCAGGAGGTAAATACTCTGCATGCACATGCTGGGGCTGGTGCACGCACCACACAGAACCCAGAAGTGGGCTCACTGCACACAGCACGGTCATGGAGCTGGCTGCTCCCACTGCATCATCCCATCCAGTAAAATACAGGTGGGAAGCAAACAGCAATACCGCTGGGTAGGAGTATCTATGACTTAAAGTTATTTCCTCCAGGCCCTGGGCACTCCCATGAGGAAGGGGAAAAGGAAGCTTTGCTCAGACTACAGAAAACTCAATGTGGTTCCCAATGCTGTGTCTCTGATGGACCCCAGGCAACACAGAGCACTGAAGCAACCCAGATGGGATCTGTGTGTCCTGGAAGCAAAGAAAAAAAGCAAAGCAGCATGGAGCAAAGAAAATCCACTTTCGGCACCACTTCAGGGCTTTCTGATTTTCACAGCCAAGTGCCAACACCTTTCTTATTAATCTGGTGCCAGCACGTCTGAGGGGTTTTGCCCAGGCTGCCTGCAAAGAGGCATCCTCTTTCAGCAAAGCCACAAAAAGCAGAGGTGAAGGAGGTTCCTTGCAGTGAGGCCAACTACTGAGGCTGCAGGACACAAGATGAAGAGCATCCAAAGCAGCTCACCTGGGGAGAATGCGTGGGTAGAACTGCCTGTTCCCAAGACAAATAAAGCCATCCAGGATGCCCCATGCAAGGTGACACAAATCCCACCCCTCTTAATTGAGTTCACAGAATCACAGACTGGTTGAGGTTGGAAGGGACCTGTGGAGGTCACCTGGCCCAACCGCTGCTCCAGCAGGGCCACCCAGAGCAGGGTGCCCAGCACCACGTCCAGGCAGCTTTGAAGATCTCCAAGGAAGGGACTCCAGAACCACTGTGGGCAAACTGTGCCAGGGCTCTGACACCTGCACGGCACAGCAGTGCTTCCTGGTGGTCAGAGAGAGCCTCCTGGGCTCCAGTTTGTGCCCAGTGCTTCTGGGCCTGGCTCTGGGCACCACTGAGCAGAGCCTGGCTCCATCCTCTTTGCACCTCCCTGCAGGTATTTATGGACACTGATGAGATCCCCCTGAGCCTCCTCTTCTCCAGGCTGAGCAGTCCTAGCTCTCTCAGCCTCTCCTCATAGGAGAGCTGCTCCAGTCCCTTGGTGGCCCTGCATTGGACTCTTTCCAGTATGCCCAGGTCTCTCCTGTACTGGGGGCCCCAAAACTGGACCCAGCACTCCAGGTGTGGCCTCACCAGTGCTGAGCAGAGGGGAAGGAACACCTCTCTTGATGTGCAGGTGATACTTTGCCTCACGCAGCCAAGAATACCATTAGCCTTCCTAGCAGCTAGGGCACATTGCTGAGTTGGGATCCTAAAACTGCACCCCGCAGGCCAGCAGCTGGGGTGCCCCTTTTCCCAGAAGCAAGCACGTTCCTGCAGACCAGTTAATAGCTGCAGTGCTAAATTATTAACCGCCTCTGGGCACACACTGCCACTCTGAGCTAAGACCAATAAAAGCTCTCACGCAGGCTTTTAAATCATGTTGGGTGCTACTGCAACAGCCCGGATCGTTACGGATGCGCTGGCTGAAGCGTGAGCTGGTGCCAGCCTGTGCCCTGAGCAGGGAGGACAAGCCCCAGGGCCACCTCGGCTCCTGTCTGCTGCTCTGTGTGGAGACAGCCTCGTCCAAATGTGCACTAGCTGTCTTCAACCACAAGAGTGTGCCTGGACCACAGTTTTGGGAAAAAGTTAGCATTTTGCTAAGGCTGTTAAAACCTCTCCTCCTTTCATCCAAGGACCAGCCATGATGTAGGGTTGGAGGGAAGAAGCATGAGTTTGAAGCAGGGACTGTCTGTTGTTACATGTCTGAATAGGGGCTTTCTGTCCCAAGGACATTTTTATTTCCAGGCATATGGCACTGGGCATCAGTAATGTTCCTTAAATCTGTAAGCTCTGTAGATGAGTCCCTGCAGCTGCAGGGTAGAATTCTTCTCACCAGTCTTTAAGGGGTCACCAAACTGCTAATTTCATCTGAGCTGGTTACACAGGTCCTTTAAGCAGTGGG
>VXAA01004511.1:22250-35805 GCA_013399115.1 Anseranas semipalmata | reverse complement strand
AGACCAGGCAAGGTAGACAGCTGATTAATTTCCTCTGTCTGCAAGGCAGTGATACCAAAAGTCCACCGGTACCCTTTTGGATCTTTGAAGTACCCTCTCCTGAGGTAGACTATGCCAAGGATGCATGGAACATCCAGGCCAGTCACAATGGAGTGCTTTTGCCACTCATTCCCAGTTAGGCTCACTTCGGTCTCCAGTACAGCTAACTGTTGGGATCCCTTTGTCACTCCAGAAATACAAATGGGTTCTGCCCCTTTATAGCTTGATGGCATTGGGTTACACTGTGCGCTGCTGTCCACTAAAGCCTTATATTCCTGTGGGTCTGATGTGCCAGGCCATTGAATCCACACAGTCCAATAAACCTGGTTGTCACTTCCCTCTACCTGGCTGGAGGCAAGGCCCCTCTAGTCCTGGTCATAGTATTCGTTACTCTGTCTGGGGAACTGCTTGCTGGAAACAAACAGTAGTTTTCCTGGAAGAACCCCCTTTTATGATTGTTTATATTTACAACTCACATACCTGTGCTTCTAGGGTCGAGGTAGATTTCCCATCCCATTTCCTCATGTCCTCTACATTATGACACAGATAAAACCACAGAGTGGCACATGGCGTGCACTCACTATATCCTCTCTCTTGAGCAGAGGAACACTTACTCCTAATAGCTGAAACACTGGTTTGTACAGGTGGGGAGCAGGACTCTTTGAATTGCTGGAACTCCCAAGTTTTTTCACAGTTTCTCTATAGCATTTTCTTCGAGTTTGTGGACCTCTTGGGAAAGTTTCTCCACAACCAAGATGCAGGCCTATGAGGAGGAGGAGAGACTTTCTTCGTATTGCCTCAGTTGGCCAGCCAATTCATCCACCGTGCATTCTTCTCTGTCTTTCCAGGTCACTACTGCCAATGAGTTGGTATATGATGATGGTGCGCTCCATACAAACTTCTGCCACACAGGTCTCATGCACTTGACTTCATCTGGATCTTTGGATAACTGCTCGTTGTCTAGGTCGCCATAAATCACCAGCACAGACTGCTGAAGTCACAGATGAGAAGTCCTTGGCTCTGTGTAAGCACTGCTCTGCAACAACTAAAACATCGGTGTGTTATCAGCATTGTTCTCATCCTAAATGCAAAACACAGCACCATACCAGCTACTAGGAGGAAAATTAACTCTATCCCAGCCAAAACCAGGACAGCAATAAATCATACAGTTAATTTAAAATAGAATCCTCACAAATGGTATGACATCGTAAAATCTTTGTTGTTGTTGTTGTTTGATTGTTTTTACTTTTGAGAATGAATGGTTTAAACAATGGAACAATACAGACAATTCAAAGTATGTTGAAAATAAAATGCTTAAGTTTCATTCAACAAACACTTTGTAATTCAGATATAAATGATAATTATATCTTCTGTTATATTCTGATCTAGTCTAAAGGCATAGTTAGGCTAATTCTAAAGTAGTACAATTCGGATTTCATGTCTGAACTTCAACCATCATTTTTTCTTCACTACTATATATTCTGCAGCACTATGTTTTGAATTTGTGAGTGGGTGAAAGCATGTTTCCAAATCACTTTATGTAGTACATACCTTCTGAATCTTCATTATATGTCTTAGCATTACCTATCAGAAGACAGTTCCCATCTGTCACATTACTATGCTTTAGTGCCGAAATATCTGATTTTTCAGAAGAATCCCCTCTAATGGTTCAGCCTAGATTTATTAGACAATGACACTAAGACAAGTAGAGTTCAATTAAGACACTGGGGAATATTAATTCTGACTTTTTCGTATCTTGTTCTTGTCTTTCTTGTTCCCACGTTTTTCAGTAATGTCGTGTTTAAAAAGCTCCCTGTTACTCTTCCTAAGCTCTCTCCAGCGTTTCCTTGTCAGCAGAGCTGATAAACAACACAAAAGGAAGATGAAAACAACAACAACAAAATAGAATATGATCTAACATTAGAAGAAGCAAGATTTACAGATTGGAGGGTAGTAACTTTAGGAGAGGAATGTTATGTGAAGACTGGAATCCTACTGAACCAAGTGACCCCCAGTCCCTGACAAAGGATTTTTTTTTGAGAGCTTTTTTACTGTTTTTATTCATACAGACAGAACAAAAACTCCTTAAATGTGTCTATATAAATACAAACTATTTAATTATTTTAAAATGACTTTCCTCATTTAAGACTAAATAACAGATGGCAAATTGTAGGATTAGAGACAGAGGATATTTCCAATTACATAACAAGAAGTGAAAAATGATCAAATCTGCATTTTTTTCTGATATCATAAACAACTGAAAAGCAGTCTCTAGACTGGAAAGAATAGGATTCTGTTAAAATTGCTTTTTAAGGGAACTTACTAAGTGTTTATTTTTCAGAATGAATTATCTGTAATTCATGGGCACAGGCAACAGCTGTACTGGCCTCTGTAACACACGGTTATATTTCCAACAGAATATTTTCACGTTATATGATTTTTGCAAAAAAAAATGGGTACTCATATGCATTAGAAATGCAGTGCATATGTGCATCTCATAAGACTTACTGAAGCCTCAATTACAGCAGATTTTTTTGCAAGTTTTGTAGTCATTATTTGTTATACCTCTTCCAATATGTCCATGCACTAAAATAAGTTCATTGTACAGTAACTGAGAAGATAAAATCAATTTGTAGAAATTACTGTAAAAATAGCTACTGAAATCAATAAATATCTAAAATAACATTCTTGTATTTAGAATTTTATGGACAGAAAAGAGATATAAAATTCATTTACACAATGCTTTCATCCCCATGTCTCTTCATGTATTCTGACAAAAAAAAAAAAAAAAAAAAAGCAAAAGATTCTCTTATGCATTAACCTGAATTTTCTTAGTTTTGGTACAATTTTCCTGTTAACAGTATAGCAGGTTGGGTCTTTCACAGATCACAGAATCACAGAATGGGCGGGGTTGGAAGGGACCTCTGGATATCATCTAGTCCAACCCCCCTGCCAAGCAGGACCGCCTAGAGCATGTTGCGCAGGATGACATCCAGGCAGGTTTTGAGTATCACCAGAGAAGGAGACCCCACAGCCTCTCTGGGCAGCCTGTTCCAGTGCTCTGTCACCCTCACAGTAAAGAAGTGCTTTCTCATATTCAGCCGGAACTTCCTGTGCTTCAGTTTGTGCCCACTGCCTCTCGTCCCATCGCTGGGCACAACTGAAAAGAGACCGGCTCCATCTTCTTGACATCCTCCCCTCACATATTTATATACATTAATGAGGTCTCCCCTCAGTCTTCTCTTTTCCAGGCTAAACAGGCCCAGTTCTTTCAGCCCGTCCTCGTATGACAGGTGCTCCAGTCCACTAATCATCTTCATAGCCCTCTGCTGGACCCACTCCAGGAGCTCCATGTCCCTCTTGTACTGGGGAGCCCAGAACTGGACACAATGCTCCAGGTGGGGCCTCACCAGGGCTGAGTAGAAGGGGAGGATCCCCTCCCTCGACCTGCTGGCACCATGTAAAATATTCTGGCACTACATCTCAAATCCTGTCTTTATTCTGGATTCTCACTGTATACTATGGGATTTAGCAAATTTAACAAAGTAGCAGAAAATTGTTTGTTTGTTTGTTTGTTTTCTCATAGGGTGAAGTGTAGTCAAACCCTTTTCACTATCACTTCTGTTCAGTTCATTGAAACGAAAACTAACACGTCCTTGAAATATTTCAAACAACAGTCACATTTAATCTGCACACGGTTTTATGAATGATTGCCATAAATAATCAATCTGGTGTAGCATAGTTGTCCTTGCAAATGCAATCCTGTCAAATTGCAATTTTTAATGGGCTATTGCTCTAGCATACAATATTTAGTCTTAGTGTCTTCTGTGTTGCAAGAATCAGTCTTTTCAGAGTACACATTCTTTAACAGTCTTTACTCTGTGAATCTTACAGCACAGTTTACTGTTGTCACTGAAGATGCGTAAAATGTTTAGTGCAAGATATTAAGTAATTATGTGTTTTCAACATTTTAATCTATATAGAAAAGCTAACCTATAAAGGTAGTATGACATCCCTGATAAATAAAAATAAATAAAGTAGTTTTTCAGAATGAAGATTGAAAGAAACAACAGACAATCAAACAAAGAATCCTTAAGCCATTTTTTTTTTCAAAAAAAGAATCAGCCACAATAAATAAATAAATAAATAAAAAAAAACTTCCATTATCTCTTACTATGGCCTTCCTTCCCCAGACCTTTGCAATCTTGTAAACAAGTGGATTCATCTCATTTAGATTTAGCCAAATATGTTATGGTCTGTTTACAGGATACATTATATAGAATTATTTAAAAGTGTGTTTGCTGCTAAAGCTGAACTTAAACCTCTCCTTGTTATTAGCTTTTGTTCATTTCATTGTAATTGAAACTACAATGTGACTAAGACATCTTCTGAGAAGAAAAATACGATTTTCTTCACCCTTGCTCAATGACTCACAAGCTTTAGTCCCCTATTTTTTTGCCAAGAGATAAGGTGGAATATAACATAAAATTTTGAAAAGATTGTGCTTTAGTAAATGTATGCATTTGCATATGTGCATGTGTATTTTTAAAAGTTATGACCATAAACATAAAAAATTCACTTGTGAGAAACAACACTGACATACTTAATGCACAGCTCTTACCTACATATCAACTTTAGATAGAGAATCTCTTTTAGATTTCATCAAAAGCTTTCAGCATTTTCCTGTCAAGCTACATCTTCCAAAATCTGTCAGGTTCCTTCACTCAAAGCTTGTCAATGCTTTACAAAATGTCTGTTCTAATATCAGTCTTAGAACAAAGGGAAATGTTTCTAAAAATATTACATTTTCCTTTTTTTATCCTAGAACTGCTTAATTTAAGAACCCTATCTTGCCCTAATAAGGGTATATGAAATAGTTACTACAGTGCCCTTTGAAAGAATAATCTTGA
The DNA here is from genome assembly GCA_013399115.1 of Anseranas semipalmata. NCBI lineage: Eukaryota > Metazoa > Chordata > Aves > Anseriformes > Anseranatidae > Anseranas > Anseranas semipalmata. Next base: position 30,856 of record VXAA01004511.1, on the reverse strand, counting down.
AACACCAAATGTTTTCTAGGCTTTAAAGGAATATGTAGATTTTTTGTACAACTTTATTTTAATATGTCTTACTGTGAACTTTGTAAGTAATATCTTAATGGAAAGTGATAGGGCAGCTTTCAGGCATTTAAAAAACCTGGGTAAAGCAGTATTTTGTATATACAGAATCTGCCTGTTCCACGAAATTTCTATATTGTCCTTTACTCAAAGCCAATTGTGAAACTGGAAGCAGAAATTATTGCTTACTTTGAGCACCATAAATTACTTTGGGATACTAATACTCTAGCTGTATTTCTATGTTAGGCCACAGCAATCCTAAACAAAATAATGAATTTTAGGCTCTTTTAGAAGTGAATTACAGGATACCAACATAATTAATGCCAGTCAGCATTATTTTCTTAACAGAGGGTATTCTAAATAAACTTTTCTGGGGGGAAGAAATTTAATATTATGTATTTAGATAGTTTTCAAAGGGGTGATTATATGACATAGTGATTCAAATCAACAAAGAACATTAGCTTATGCCATAGGAGGGGCAAATATTTCATGCATGACTGCTAAAAAAAGTATCTGTCCTTCTATAGACACATTGATCTGAACATCCCAGTATACAAGAACTAGGACAAATCTTAATGCAAGAAAAATGTGAAAAAAAATGCTACCCACATTTCAGGAAAAAAATATATATATATATATCAGAGGAATGAAATACAAAGCTTCCATCTGCATGGACTTCAACAAAACACTTGACATAACACCATATGGAAAACTATAAGTCAGAATAGAAAAGATAAAAATTAGTAGAACTACAAAATGACCAAAGTTCTGGTTAAATGGGAGAAGACAGCAGAAATTACTGATACTAAAAATGTGATAAAAGAAAAGTGAAATATTAATGTTTCTCAAGGGTTGGGTTGGTAATACTCTTGTGTGACATTAATGATCTTGCTATACAAATCAGGAATATCCTGATGATTTTTGCCAGTGCTGCAAAGGTATAAATCATCATAACCCTAGAGATATTGAAGACTCATTCCATGCATGTTCTGCTCAAATAATTAAGAGTAATCAGAACAGAATTGCTGAAGAAAATACAAGCAAAGCAGAAAACAACTTTCTTTGACCATGTTTAAACAGAAGGTCATATTCTGTGAAGTAAAATTTCAATTTTACTGAATTTCAATACCAATTTCAGCTAACATACTTTTCTTTGTGTTGTAGAAAGTTACTTGCACAGATGTGTATGTTTCCCTAACTGGTGAGTAACTGACCAATCAGTTCTAGCTGATAGACTGGTAACTTCAGCGGTTTTAATCTGATTTTTATGCGTCTGTTCATACTCACATGAAAAAAAAAAAAAATGTGTGAACTATAGGACTAAAGAGATAGACATAGTAATACAACATTTGATAGTACAAAAAAAAAAATGTATTGTGAAGAATTCATGAAGAATCTCATGAAGTTCAACAAGGAAAAGTGCAAAGTTCTGCACCTGGGGAGGAACAACCCTGGGCATCAGTACATGCTAGGAGCCACTCCGATGGAAAGCAGCTTGGCAGAAAAGGACCTAGGAGTCCTGAGGGACACCAAGGTGAACATGAGTCAGCAATGTACCTTTGCTATTAAGAAGGCTAATGGCATTCTTGGCTGCATTAGGTAAAGTATCACCAGCAGGTCAAGAGAGATGATCCTTCCCCTCTACTCAGTATTGGTGAAGCTACACCTGGAGTGCTGGGTCCAGTTCTGCACCAGTCAGTACAAGAGAGACATGGACATATTGGAAAGTGTCCAGCAGAGGGACACCAAGATGATCAGGGGAATGGATCACCTCTCTTATGAGGAGAGGCTGAGAGAGCTGGGACTGTTCAGCCTGGAGAAGAGGAGGCTCAGGGGGTGATCTTATCAATGTCTGTAAGTACCTGAAGGGAGGGTGCAAAGGGGATGGAGCCAGGCTCTTTTCAGTGGTGCCCAGTGCCAGGACAAGGGGCAATGGGCACGAACTGGAACACAAGAGGTTCCCTCTAAACATCAGGAAGCACTTCTTTACTGTCCAGGTGACAGAGCACTGGAACAGGTTGCCCAGAGAGGCTGTGGAGCCTCCCTTCTTGCAGATCTTCAAAAACTGTCTGGACACGTGTCTGGGCAACCTGCTCTAGGTGTCCCTGCTTGAGCAGGTGGGTTGGGCCAGATGGCCTCCAGAGGTCCCTTCCATCCTCACACATTCTGTAGTTCTGTGATTCTGTGAATCTGGAAATGAGTAAGAAAAATCATGGACAAAAACAGAGGCCAGAAATTCAGCCTCATCAAAGGAGCTGTGTCATTTTCAGTCCTGTAAAGTATCAATATGTTAAAGCTGTGAAAAATGCAAATTTTGTCTTCAGATTTGTCAGCTGAGTTCCAACTATTAGTTCCATTATACAAAATTCCGGTGAGATCTCCTCTTAAGTATATTCTGTGGTTATTCATATTGAAAGAAGATGAATACAAACTGACGGAGTGAAGATCTTCTGTGATAATGAGGGAAATGGAAAGTCTGTTACATGAGAAGAGATTAGAAGCACTGGGCTTGGTTAGCCTAGTGACACAAAGGCTTAAAAGGGATAAGGTTGCTATCCATAAATTCAGCAAATGGCAAAGACTATCTAAGGTAAAGGATAATATTGGTACAGGAACAAATGGATAAAATAAGTATGTTTTGCCTGGAAACTGGATGACCACTAGTAATTCTATCCAGTTACTATGGAAACCCAGCTTTTGCAATGAGTAATGCAGGAAAAACAGAACATTAACAAAACAAAACTAACTTCAACATAGATCTTTATAATTTACTTTAAAGAATTACTGGGTGTGATTCCTGCAATGAGAGAAGCTATTGTTATGTCTATGGATTTCACAGAATTATAAATAAATGCAATTAAATGGATTAAAATCTGACCCACTGGCTGATCTCAGAAGCTTGCTGTCAATGTGGAGGTGAGTATGGAGCCAAAACTATCAACAATAGGATCTCTTGAAGATTAGTGCATAGCCCAATTCATTTTTAAGATGTTATAAAATCCTTGCTGGTTTAACTTGCAGATGACATAAATAGACTGGAAATATGTATTGATTAAAGGTCTTAATTTGAATTCTCTGGTCAAGTAGCTGCCTTTATGAATCTGAATAAAGTTAACCAGGTGGTTTGCTGTGGTCAGCTGAAGTCAGCTGAAGGCCTGGGAATAACAGGTCCTACTTCTCCTGCTGGGTGGAAGGAACTCTCTGTTTTAGGAATTCCCTAGGAAAGGATATTCTGAAGGAATTAGATAATGTAGTTGCTAAGGTACTCTCCATCATGTTTGAAAAATTATGGCACTCAGGTGAAGTCCCCTGTGACTGGATAAAAGGGAATATCACACCCATGTTAAAAAGGGTAATAAGGAGGACCCTGGGAACTACTGAGCAGTCAGTATCACTTCAGGGCACAGTAAGATCATAGAACACATCTTCCCGGAAGTTATGCTGAACCATATAGAAGACAGGGAGGTGATCAGAGACAGCCAACATGGCTGCAGCAAGGCCATGAGGTGCCTGACTTATCTAGTGGCCTTCTACAATGGAGAGACTGCACCAGTGGACAAGTCATCTAGGTGGACTTCTGTAAGGCCTTTGATACAGTCCCCCAGAACATTCTTGCCTCTCAACCAGAAAGAGATTAATTTGATGGATGGACACTTAGGTGGATAAAGAATTGGTTGGGTGGTTGCATCCAAACTGTTACAATCAATGGCTCAATATCCAAATGGAAACCAGTAATGAGTGGTTAAAGAGGTAGATAAGGGTGCAATGCCTTGCAATCCCTCAGCAAGTTTGTGGATGACACCAAGCTAAGAGGTGCAGCTGATGCACTAGAGGGAAGAGATGCCATCCAGAGAGTCCTTGACAGGCTTGTAAAGTTCAACAAACCCAAGTGTAAGGTCAGGGACCTTCCTGGATTAGGGTAATCCCCAACATGAATACAGACTTGGTGATGAATTGATAGAGAGCAACCATGCAGAGAAGGACTGGGTGGTACTGGTGGATGAAAAATTGGATATGAGCTGATAGTGTGCGCTTGCAACCCAGGAAGCCAATAGTATCCTGGGCTGCATAAAAAGAGGTGTGGCCAGAAGGCCAAGGGAGGGGATTTTTCCCTCTAACTCTGCTCCTGTGAGACCCCACCTGGAATACTGTATCCATGGTACAGTATTCTGGGATCCCTAGTACGAGAGACATGGACCTGTTAGAGCAGACCAGAGGAGGGCCACAGAAATGAACAGAGGACTTGAACACCTCTCCTGTGAAGAAAGGCTGAGAGTGTTAGGATTGTTTAGCCTGGAGAAGGTGGCTCTGGGGAGACCATGTTGCAGCTTTTCAATATATAATGGGGGCTTACAAGAAAGATGGAAAGAAACTTTTTACCAGGGCCTGTAGTGACAGGACAAGGGACAATTGTTTTAAACTGAAAGAGGGTAGATTTAGATTGGATATAAGGAAGGGTTTTTTTACTTTAAGGGTGATGAGACATTGGACCAATTGCCCAGAGAAGCTCCCATGGCAGGGGGGTTGGAACTAGATCATCTTTAAGGTCCCTTCCAACTCAGACCCTGCTGATTCTAAGCCGTGGGTGCCTGTTGTGGTTTAACCCTGGTAGGCAGCTAAGTACTACACAGCTGCTTGCTCACTGCCCCCACCCCTCCCCCCACATTGGGATGGAGGAGAGAATTGGAAAGGTAAAAGTGAGAAAACTCATGGGTTGAGATGAAGACAGCTTACTAGGTATAGCAAAAGCTGCACACATAAGCAAAGGAAACAAAACAAAACAAAACAAGAAATTCATTCACTACGTCCCATCAGCAGACAGATGTTCATCCATTTCCAGGAAAGTGGGGCTTCATCCCGCATAACAGTTATTTGAGAAGTCAAATGCCATCACACCAAAGGTCCCCCTTTCCTCCTTCTTTCCCCCCAGCTTTTAGTGCTGAGCATGACATCATGTGGCATGGAATATCCCCTAGCTCTGTTTGGGTTGGCTGTCCTGCGTGTGTTCCTTGCCTCTTGTGTACCCCCCAGCTTCCTCTCTGGCAGGGCAGCACCAGAAGCAGAAAAGTCCTTGAGTTAGTGTAAGCACTGCTCTGCAACACTAAAGCATCAGTGTGTTATCACCACTATTTTCATCAAAAATCCAAAGCACAGCATCATACCAGCTACTAGGAAGAAAACTAACTCTAGCCCAGCCAAAAACTGGACAATGCCCCATCATTGGAAAAGTTCAAAGGAAGGTTGGACGGGGCTTTGAGCAACCTGATCTAGTGAAAGATATCCCTGCCCATGGCAGGGGGCTTGGACTAGGTGACCCAAACCATTCTGTGATTCTACAATTCTACAGTTCTATGTTTCTATGATTCAGCTTGCCTCTAGGTTAGCATGAACTTGCAAACCAATGTTGTGGGTAAAAGAACTAATCTTGTTCTCAATTGTCTTCATTTGATATGATGAATCCTATCCATAAACTACAATAGATCTGACTGAGGAAAGTTAGTTTTCACTAGCAGAGTCTCAGATTATCTAGAGATTATGCTTTAAAACAAGGAAATGGAATGGGAGAGAGACTAAGGCTGATTAGAGAAAGTAGCTTGACCTGGAAATAAATAAAGATGTATTGTGGAGAAATGTAAGGAGTATGCTAGAAAGATGATAAAAGCTACCTGATCCATGGCAGCGTGAACATGCAATGTGCAGTTGGAAGTAGTATGAAAATTAAGGAAAAATAAGAACTCTAGAAACACATTTTGGTGAAAACAACAATAACAAGAAAATGCTCCAAATCCACATAATGATAAAACATCATGTAAAAACACTTGAGAAAATGACTAAATGAACAACATACAGTCTAAGTGGCAAAAGTAAAATCTGAATATTTACAAGTAGAAGAGCAGAGGCCAGTAAAGTGTAACTGCTGCTTTTGTAAAACAGCCATCTCAAGAAATGTGATTCAGAAGCCTTAACACAGGCATCTGGTTTCATTTTAGACACCCTTTGACATATCTTCCAGTTCAGAGTGAATGTTTCAGATATCTTAGGCATCTAAAATGACTACCTGGAAGCCAGTTTGAAATACATTAAGATGCTTAAAATGCAGTAGTATGTTTAGGCAATCAAACCTAACCAAAACTGTCAAAAAATCTCTAGACATATCATTCAGTCAGCCGAATCATGTGTGTAACAGCTTGTGCAGCTGCCTATACATGTCAGCAAAATGTCATTTGCAATGTTCTAAGGTCATCACATTTCACCTGCAGAGTAGCTTGCACCAGAAAGGCATGGGTCTCTCATAGGATTTATTCTACGTCTGCCCAGAGGAATTTGAATTAAGATCTCCATAAGAATTCAGATACAAATTTATGATAATCCCTTTCTTAAATACGATGTCATTGAAACTGTTTGCAAATAGAACAAGCATTAAGCAGCATGCTCATTCAGAACCATAGTGGCTCTATCTAGAAAGTCAATTTAATCCACTCCTGAGTGCCAAAAACTGCATTAATATGCCTTCAACCACACATAAAAGCCTCCAGTATGATTTATATTTGAGTTCCAAAACTTTATTTCTGACCTTTGGAAAATACTGAGACAGAACTTATGTTTATCTCTTGTACATATCAGAGTCTGTCATGAAAATGTAAGTAAACAGGACCCATCTCTTCATCAGAAACTCCTTATCCCATGCTCATATGGAAGTATTAGAAGACCAAAGTGTGTTAACAAAATATTCTACTAGTTTCTCCTTATCTTTATAAACCTTATAAATAGCACAAATGCTTAACATTGTTTCTTGATTTCTGTCCTTACTTCTGCTAATATGTATATACATATATACACATATATACACATATATATATGTACATATATAGACAAACTCTATTTAGGTCTGCCCAAAATTAATAGATAAATAGTTTATCTAGTTAGCTAAAGCAGATCTTAAAAATAAAATGTAATAAGCAAAATGTTATCTCTATGGTTTGGTCCATAAAGCCCATACAGACCCATTAAAAAAAAAAAAAAAATCTTATTATTCCATATTTTCCTCATCATATCTTTCTTCCCATACTGGAAAGTAAATTTTTCCATCAGTATATAGGAGTCAAGATGTTGTGATGAACTTCACAGATTCCTGAAAGCATCCTGTACTGACTATACTCTAAGCTCAGATACCTGGCTGACATATAGACATCTAGGTATAGACAGTTAAATATAAATACTTCTGAACTGAATCCCACCCCTTAGGCTCATTTCATTTGTTTATGTTCGGGCAATTGAACAAAGTCTTCTGTTTCTTTGGCTATCATTTTCATCAATGGTCTTACACTGTGTTTAGAAATACCTTAGAGAATTTCAGCTCTGGAATACCTGACATGGAATATAAAGGAACTTTTGGAGCCATAAACACTCACTTTATTCTCTAAATACATTTCAGAAAGAGATTTTTAAGGATACAAATCAAGAGTAAATGGATTTAAATAATCAATTTTAACCAAAATTTAAACAATGAGTCTTACTCTTCTTGTTCTCCTCAGTTATTTTCCTACAGAAAAATTGAGTTTCATTAATTGGTAACCACTAAGGCATTCAATTAAACAAAGTTTTTACAGTAAATTTGCCGTTTCTTTTGGCTAGAACTGTAGGTACTCAATGCATCTGTTGAGAACTAGAGCATTTTTAAAAATACGATCACGTAGTTGCCTTTTTTACATTTTATTAAAAAACAGGAACAACTATTACGTAATATGCTGTTTATTTACTTGTGCAAGGCTTACTGGGAGAGTAAATTAGAATTTGAATAGAAATGGATAAAAACAGTCTTTGAAATGCTTAATTAAATGTTTTAATCAATTCAATTTTTAAAATCCACATTACTTGCAAATTTTTTACACATTTTTATTTGAATATAATAAATTACACAGTATGAATAGTGCCATATGTTTAATACACACAACTATTTTTGCTTTTTATCTACTATGAACTTGTACCAATTCATGGCCTATTTCCCATTAAATTCTACTGGAAAAAAGACACCCAGCTGCCATTGCCACCTTTGAAAATCATTCCTCAATCCATTTCTGCAGGTAGAGAATTTACAGTTAGTTCAGTGACTACTAAAACCTGACAATTAAAACAGACTTTTGCTTTTTGATGAAAGTTAAGTTTATAAACATTGTGTAGCCCAAAACCAGGACATGTCATAATTTGAAAATTTCACACTAATTATCTATTATGATTTTAGGAGAAAGTACTGTGGATTTTGGTAGAAGAGGTAAATGTATCTTCATAAACAGCTCAGAAGATTACATCTGAGGCATAGAAATGTGTCTTTGTTAGGATCACAGAACCATGCAGTCTAGAAGTGACCTCCAGAGGTCATCTAGTACCATTTCCTGTGCAAAGCAGGTCCAGTTAAAGCAGATTGCTCAGGACTGTGTGCTATCATGTTTTGAGTACTTCCACTGATGGAAATCCCACAACATCTCTGTGCAACCTCCTCCAGTGTTTGGCCACCCTCGCATTAAGGAACTGCTCGCTTTTTTTTTTTT
>VXAA01004511.1:11382-22223 GCA_013399115.1 Anseranas semipalmata | reverse complement strand
CACCTCCCCTTCCCCGGCCGGGGGGGGGGGAAATTTTTTTTTTTTTTTTTTTTTTTTTTTTTTCCAGAGCTGAGATGTATCCAAACACTGTAAGACAATTTCAGTGAATGTTACTGATTTACTTGGCTCTCCATCACTACTCACTCATTCATTCTACTAAAATAAGTATTACCTCAGGTGTATGTGCTACAACTGCTTTATTGAAAGGAAGGGGATTATCAGCATTGTCAACTCCATGAGGAATCTTGTCTTTGAAACTAAGTTGATCCCATAGAATGTGAATCTTATTTTTTTTTACATGGTTGCCCTTTTCTCCTATCTTCTAGTAAAATGTTTTGTGTTCAGATCTGTTGCCATAGAATCATGTCAAAAAAGTGAAAGAACCAAATCTATGAATATTGTCATATGTGCTCAGACGTTTTCTCTCTCCTAATGTTTCACTATTTCATTTTACAAAAGAAAGTGAAAGGGAGCAAGGGATTAAACTCCCAGTCTATTTTTCTATCTTTACTTTCACCTATTTTTCTCTCTCCACTTTCCTTCCTCTTTTGATTTAAAATATATATTTGAATATTTATAACATATGTATTTATTTATAAATACCAAGCCAAAATAAAACAAACCTAACCTTCTATTATAAATCTGTGATTTTTTTTTTCCATGTTTTAAATACGGTAGAAAGAAAATAGGGGAATGCAAGGCAAAGGTTAACATCTCTACTGTAATATAGTTACTGTCACTTGACACAAGGAAAGTAACTTTTAAAAGCCTATTTTTCCCATTTTCAGCTTCCTGCAGTATTTTTTTATTTGACTTTTAACAATAAGCATGTTCGAACACTGGGGGTTCTCTGAAGGTTTCTAAATGTAATATATATTCCAAATACCAATAGATACCCAGCTTTAACTTGACTTTAAAGACACTTTCTAGATATGAGACTCAAAAAGAATATTCAGCAAACTTTAACTGAAATGTTAAAAGTATGTTTGTTTCAGGCAGCACATCAACTACAGTTGTGAGGTCAATGTTCTGTTATAGTTTTGAAAATCATATTTGAGTTAACAAATCATTAATCATATCCAAATATTTTTCACACTCTGAAGGTACTGCTATGGTGTGTTTAAATATTAACTCAGAACAGTCAAAGATCTGCAGCTTCCACAGAAATACAACAGAAATACAAAGAAACCTGTAATAAGTCATGCTTACTTTCTGAAAATATGAAGATATTCCTGGTACTATTAGATAAATACATACCTGATGTGTACAACTTCAGTGTCAAAATCCATTTAAAGTAATCCTGTGTTTTTTGTTTTTGTTTTTTTTGTTTGTTTTTTGTTTTTTGTTTTTTGTTTTTTTTTTTTTTTTTGACAATCAAATAGATTGCTGTGGACAGAGGAAAGCAAATTTCACAAGTAAATAAAAGTGTAAAGACTGAAGACTGCAAAAGAGGCTCCAAACAGTTTGCTGAAAAGCTTGTCTAGTAAAATGACTGAAATGTTTTGCCTGCTTTTTATAACAGTCCTTCCTTTACTTTTCATTACTTTTCAGATACTGCTTTTGTCTTACAATCGCTTGTATCCTCGTTGTGTACAGGAATGAAAAAAAAAAAAAAACATTTTCCTTTCTTCCCTCTTTCCTTTTTTTCTTTCTCTTCTTTTTTAATTTTTGCTTCCAGAGTATCATTTGCTTACTCAATAATTACATATTATTGAGGACATGGAAGAGGCTGAAGTACTGAAGACCTTCTTTGCCCCTATCTTAGTAAAGCAGGTCTTAGTAAGCAAGACTGGCATTCAGGATTCCCAGGCCAATGCGAATCCAGAGATCAATGGTAAAGAGTGGAGCAAGGAAGACTCATCCTTGGTGGAAGAAGATCAGATTAGGGAACACTTAGGCTAACTGGATTCACATACATTCATGTGTCTTGANTCCTTTTTTTCTTTCTCTTCTTTTTTAATTTTTGCTTCCAGTGTATCATTTGCTTACTCAATAATTACATATTATTGAGGACATGGAAGAGGCTGAAGTACTGAAGACCTTCTTTGCCCCTATCTTAGTAAAGCAGGTCTTAGTAAGCAAGACTGGCATTCAGGATTCCCAGGCCAATGGGAATCCAGAGATCAATGGTAAAGTGTGGAGCAAGGAAGACTCATCCTTGGTGGAAGAAGATCAGATTAGGGAACACTTAGGCTAACTGGATTCACATACATTCATGTGTCTTGATGAGATACCCACATAATTTTAAGGCCACTCTTGATTATCTTTGAATGACTATGGCAATGGAGAGAAGTGCCTGAACACATGAGGAAAGCAAATGCCATTTCTATCTTCAAAAAGGGCAAGAAAGGGGACACAGGGGAATACAGGCCATGGGCTTCACCTCAGTCCTCAGGAAGGTAATAGAACAATTAAGAACAATTAATCCTGGAAACCGTTCCCAAGCATATGAAGTGAATCACCAAGAAGGTGACTGTGAGCAGTCACCATGGATTCATCATGGGGAAGTCATACTTGACCAACCTGACAACCTCGTCAGTGGCTGCCATCAGAGAACAGTGAATATTGTCTATATTGACTTCAGTAAGGCTTTCAACACTCTCCAATAACATGCTCACAGAGAACCTGATGATGTATGGGATGGATAAGCAGACTCCAGAGGTGGACTGAAAACTGGCTGAATGGCTGGTCCCAGAGGGTGGTGATCAGTGAAGTCTAGTTAGAGGCCAGTAACTAGTGGTGTACCTCAGGCGTCAATACTGAGTCCAATCCTTTCCAATGTCTTCATTAATGATCTGGATGATGCGGCAGAGTGTACCCTGAAGACAAAACTGAGAGGAATGGCTGATATGACAGAACATCACATTGCTACCCAGAGGCACCTTGACAGGCTGGAGAAATGGGCTGAAACGAATCTCATGAAGTTCAACAAAGTCCTGCACCTGGGTTGGAACAACTGCCTGCACCAGTATATGCTGACCAGCTGAGGATCTGGTCAGCTGGAAAGCAGCTTTACATAATAGGATCTGGGGGTCCTGGTAGACACCAAGTTGAACAGAAGCCAACAATGTGCCCTTGCCATTAAGAAGGCAAATGGTATCCTGAGCTAATTAGGCAAAGTATTGCCAGCAGTTTGGGGGAAGTGATCCTTTCCCTGTACTCAGCCCTGGTAAGGCCACATCTAGAGTACTGTGTCCAGTCTGGGCTCCCCATTACAAGAGAGACATGGACCTACCGGAGAGAGTCCAACATAGGACAAAGACGATTAAGGGATTGAAGCATCTCTCCTATGAGGAAAGGCTGAGAGAGCTGGGACAGTTCAGTCTGGAGAAGAGGAGGCTCAGGGAGAATCTTATCAATGTCTATAAATACCTGGAGGGAGGGTGCAGAGAGAGTGGGGCCAGGCTCCTTTCAGTGGTGCCCAGTGACAGGACAAGAGGCAATGGGCAAAAAATGAAACACAGGAGGTCCCTCTGAACACAAGGAAAAGCTTTTTTCACTGTGAAGGCACTTGCACTGTCACAGGTTTTCTAGAGATGTTGTGGTTTCTCCATCATTGGATATCTTCAGAAAACATCTGAACTTGGTCCTGGGCAAGCTGCTCTAGGTGACATAGGTGATACAGACTGAGCAAAGGGGTTGGACCAGATGACCTCCGGAGGTCCTTTCCACCCTGAATCATTCTGTAATTCTATATGTATGGGAGTGCACATCTTCTAGACACATATAAATTACAGAGTCACAGAATGGCTGAGGTTGGAAGTGACCTCTGGAGGTCATCTTGTCCAAGGCCCTGTTCAGTTAAGGTCACATAGAGCAGGTTGGAGCCGGTAAATAAAGACACACGGGCACACACACATCCACAAANNCACACAAAAAAAAAAAAAAAAAAAAAAAGGGAGACACAAAGCAACTGCAGATGAAAGCTGACTTCTTTCTGCTCCCAGCTCATTGTAAAGAGTTATATTGGAAACCTTTGAGGACAACAATAGGCATTATCTCACATAACCTCATCGACTTAGTGATACAGCTTTCATCATTATACTCTAACACATCTTCAAGAAGAAGAAGCTGACACAAAGTAGTAACTCTAGCCACTGATTCTGAAATCACATCCTGTTCCACACCTCCTATATTTTTGTCCAGCTATTTCCATTATTTCTTCCATGGATCTAAGCCATGCGCATATACTGAAAATACATCCCTTGACTACACTAGGGTGTTTTCTCAGTTTCTTCAAGTTCTGCATGTCCATTCTTTTGGCCATATAAACAGCTCAAAAATCCCATAACGCAACTATTTTATTTTCATACATTAAGTAGTATTTCATTGAAGGAAAGCAAGTTCCTCATAATGTGGGGAACAGTTACATTGGTATTTTTCTGCATTTAACCTTCTCTCTCTTTTTTATTTTTTATTTTTTATTTTTTATTTTTTTTATTATTATTATTATTATTTTAATCTTATCACCTGCATTGCATTATTGTGAGGGTGACTGAGCACTGGAAAACGTTACCCAAAGAGGTTGTGGAGCTTTCCTCCTTGGAGATATTCAAAAGCTGTCTGGACATGGCCCTGGGCAACCAGGTCTCGGTGGCCATGGCCGAGCAGAGGGGATAGACTAAATGACCTCCAGACATCCCTTCAACTCTCAACCATTCTATGATTCTGTGACTCTATGTAATGCTCTTTTGAAGGCTATAAGATGTGGTCTTTCTCATCAAGTAACCAGTTATGTGGCCAGAAAGGGTTCAGTCTGTCTTTAGGTAAATTAGGACTGTTCAGACAACAGAACTATGGTATGTGTGTGTTTCTCAGGGAAACTTGTTGAAAGTTGCTCTTTTTTTGTATCAAAATGGCAATGACATTTTGAATTTCTGTAAAAAATCAGAAACAAACAAACAAAAAAGGTAGTCCTTATTCAGACATTCAGATGGGATCTCCCCACTCTTTTGATTTATCACTGTATTGTGTGTACATGGCAAGGTTTTGATAACAGGGGCACTGCAGGAGTGACCTCTGTGAGAAGAGGTCTGGGTTGTCCTGTGCCAAGGACAGATGGTTCCCACCAGCTCTGCAAAGAATCCACCGCAGGTTAAAGCTGAGCCCATCAGCAAAGTTGGTGGTGCCTCTAAGAAAACATATTTTAAAAAGGGCAAATTGCCACACAGGCAGACAAGGAGGAAAAAAGAGTGAGAAACATTAGTGAGAACAGTAAGGTGAGAGAAGATGGAGTGGAAGGAGGCACCAGAGAGCAGGTATTCCATTGCAGCATGTGGAAAAGTATTACGGAAATTATGCAAGTCAACCACCATAACGGGGTTTGACTCTAGATTTCTGCAGTGTTAAATTAAAGCAAAAAAGTGTTTTGTTTTGTTTATTTGTTTATTTTTTGTCTTTGTTTCTCACTACCTGAATCTATATTAATTTTCCCCAAGTTGAGTCTGTTTTGCCCATAAGTCTCCCTGCCTTATCTCAAACCACAAGCTTTTTCATCCTATTTTGTCCCCTCCTCTTGCTGAGGAAGGCAAGTGAGTGAGAGGCTGGGTGGACATCTGGCTGCTGGCTGAGGTTTACCCACCACAGTCACAAACAAGCAGTTTTTCTCAGTTTCCTTCCCAATGAGGATGTGAATCTGAATGATATTGCAAGTATGAAATTTTGATATAAAAATCATGTTCACATTCACATTATAGAGATTTGAAATATTTCTTCCAAAATCAAGATACTTAATTTAACCATCAGATCTTTAAAACATTATAAAATATTATGGCATCTTTCAAAGAGTTCTTTGCAATGTTGAGAGAGCTAACTTAGCATGCAGTTAGATGCAGCATATCTACATTACTATAACCTACTGTTTGAACTTATTAGTTAGGGAGAAGTGTAACAAGTCTGATCCCAATGCCACACTCTCAAGCCTACCTGTTTTTTGAATCCTAGTGAGAATCACTACAGCTTGATGCATCAAGCTTCACTGACACACCAGCTTGCTCACAGATTTCATATATAAAACCACATTGCATTTTTCAGGCACGCCCATTGTCTCTCTTGCTGAGGCTGTTCTGGTCTGCATATGTGTGTATCGCTTGTGCCAGATAGAAAGTAGGGCTTTGTCTGCTACTGATTCAGATAGTTCTGTGGACACACAAAGATAAGACACATCGTCTTGACTGTCACAATAGACATGGTTATGTTCAAAATACAGCCTCATTTGGACAACTCTGTAGCATGTTGTGAAAGTGAAAATAGAAAAGTACCTTCTTAAAAAACAACAACAACAACAACAACAACAAAAAACAGTCTCTATATTATAAATTCCCATGAGATCTCAAGAAGTGCTGCTTTGTATGGTGATTTTTGAAAGTGTGGCCTTTTCCTTTCAATATCTGTATGGAAACTTCTGGCTGATGAACAGTATAAAGACCCGGTTCTTCATATCTGATGTCTAAATATGAATTTATAAGCACTTAGACTTGACAGCTTTAGCTCCAACTACAGTTCTTTATTATCCTCAGATGCCTGTTTCTCATTACTCCTTTCACAGAGTTTTCTTCAATAAAGCTGTCTGCATTTAAGCTTCAAAAGAGGTTAGCTTACCACTTTTAAAACACTGTGACAGCTGTGCAAATGCTTTAACATTTTCAGGTAAATATTTATTTATAAGGTATTTTTTTGTCATTTGCCTCTTATTTTATCTATTTATCTGAGTTTTGTCTGGTGATGTATAACTTCTAAAAAATGCTAGTGTGAGTCATCAGCATTGAAAATAGTATACTTGGATATGTGAATAATTGTGAACCTGTCAGTAGGACTTAATAAATAGCAGTGTTCGCCACCTCTGTAGCTTGTTCAAATTGTATAGTCTAATATGCCAGTAACTTTCAAATTTAATCACAAATAAGGGTATACTCATAAGCAGTTCTGTGTATAATTTACCTCTTTGCCTAGTATGGCAGTCTTTTTTATTCAAGAAAAAGCTAACATGGAATTTAATTAAGTTAATCTAGTATGATGCTATAGAAATGGATAATTTATATGTATAAAATGTTTCTGAAATATGACTGCTTTCATAGTGATCCAAATCATTAATATAATTGCAGTAAAACTAAATATTTACCCAGTGACAAATCAAACAGTTTCTTTTGGTGTGTGTGTATTGTGAACTAAAGTTATTCTCACAATCCTAGAGGTTTAAGTACTTCAGCTTCTCCTCCTTCTTTTGTGAAAGAATGTCAAAGAATCTGAATTCACAGCAAATCACTGCTCCCAGTCCTACCTATAGCAGAATGAAACTTAAGGATTTAGCAGAGTATTGGAAGATACAGTTTTGAACAGCAGACATTGAGGACTAGTTGGTTTCTAATGTACTCCTTGTCTCCAGACCTGCAGATTAGAAAAAAAATCTAACATTCTTTAGTCTCTCCTGGCTTTCTTTTGCATAACTCTCTTTTGGGAGTTCTATTGGAAATATGAAGACAACTTGATGTGAGGTAGTGATACAGGTGTGTAGTATATCTTTTTGTTGCTCCACTGAAAAGGCAGCACTTTCTAAGAACCAATACTTGTTTTATTTAGATAGTGGAGAAGGTTAAAAAAAAAAAAAAAAGAAAAAGAAAATCCTCTTACTAGTAGTTAACTGGAAACCCAGTAAGATAATAGAGGAAAGCTACACTTACTGTCTCTGAAGTAAAAGAAACACCAGTTATAGCTTCTACTGCCTATGAAAAGACTGATTATCATTCTAGACTCTTCAAGGAATCCAGAGTTGGCTGACAGAACCCTAAAACTTGTATCATATTTTTAACCCCTGTGTAGATGTCTCAGATGTCACTGAACATTTCAGTTGAGACTTGCCACCTATGTTGAAGTGAATCGTTCCCCACATGTCTTTATGTAGAGCTTTTATACCATTTTAAAGTACATTCATCATAACAACTTCTCGGGTTTTACTTGTTTCTATATAAATGAAAAGTCTGTATATAACTGCACTGTCTCAAAAAATAAGTAATTTCTCTGCAGTTAGAACATATCTTCTGTAAATAATGTACCACCTCTTAAGAGCACAGGAGCAGGCAATTCCAAAATGTCAGAAGTCACAAAGGTGGGGCAGAAGGCCGCCTTGGCTGAGCAGGGATCTTCTTCTAGTGCTTAGGTGGAAAACAGAAGTGTATGGCAGCTGGAAGTGAGGTCAGGTGACATGGGATGACTACAGAGATGCCATTTGCCATTTTAGTTGGCCAGTACTGTGGGGGACAATAAAAAGGGATCTTTTAAGTATATTAACAGAAAAAGGAGGACTGGAGATAGCATTGGTCTGTTAATTGATGAGGATGGTCACCTCACAAACAGGGACATAGACAAAGCAGAGACATTTAATGCCTTGTTTGCCTCTGTCTTTAACAGCAATGATGGGCCATGGGACACCTGGAGCCCTGAGCTGAAGGACTGTGACTATGGGAACAAAAAACTCCCAGCCAACCCCAAACTTGTGCAGGATTTGCTGCTCCAGCTGGATGCATATAAGTCCATGGGGCCTGATGGGATTCATCCCAGGGTACACAGAGAGCTGCCTGATGTCATCGTGAGACCTCTTGCAATTATCTTTCAACAGTCTTGGGAATCTGGAGAAGTCCCCATCGACTGGAAGCTGGCAAATGTGCTAATTTTCAAGAAGGGCAAGAAAGAAGATCCTGGTAATTACAGGCCTATCAGTCTCATGTCAGTGCCTGGTAAAATTATGATGAAGATTGTTCTGGGGGTTACTGAAAAACACTTGAAAGACAACACATTCACTGGCCACAGCCAACACTGGTTCAGGAGGAGAAAGTCCTATTTAACAAATTTATTTTCATTTTATGGCAAGGTTACCCACCTAGTTGACCAAGGGAAGCTAGTTGATGCAATCTTTTTAGATTTCAGCAAAGCTTTCAATACTTTCTATGTTTCTCATAGTATCCTTCTGGACAAAATGTCCAGCATACAGCTAGACAATACATAATACAATGGGTGAACAATTGGCTGATGGGTCAGGCTCAAGGGGTTACAGTATATGAGGTTACATCAGCCTGGTGTCCAGTCACTAGTGGGGTTCCCCAGGGCTCTATTTTAAGGCCTTCAAATTTAATCACAAATAAGGGTATATTTCTTCAATGTTTTCATCAATGAACTGAATGCGGGATTTGAATGTATACTAAGTATAATGTAAGTAAGTTCGCAGACAACACTAAATTAGGAGGAGCTGTTGACTCCCTCAAGTGTAGAGAGGTCTTCCAGAGAGATCTTGACAAATTAGAGAGCTGGACAATCACCAACCACATGAAGTTTAACAACAGCAAGTGCCAGATTCCACACCTGGGAAGGGGCAACCCTGGATGTATGTACAGACTAGGGAGAAGAGAGGCTGGAGAGCAGCCCTGTAGGAAGGGATCTGTGGGTTCTAGTTGACGGCAAGTTGAATATGAGTCAACAGTGTGCCCTGGCAGTCAAAAGGGCCAATCGTGTCCTGGGGTGCATCAAGCACAGCATAGATAGCCGGTCAAGGGAAGTGATTGTCCCACTCTACTCTGTGCTGATGCGGCCTCACCTCAAGTACTGTGTGCAGTTTTGGGCACCACAATATGAGAAGGACATAAAACTATTAGAGAGTGTCCAAAGGAGGCCTACAAAGATAGTGAAGGGTCTAGAGGGCAAGACGTATAAGGAGCAGCTGAGGTTACTTGGCTTGTTCAGCCTAGAGAAGAGGAAGCTCAGGGGTGACCTCATGGTGGTCTACAGCAACCTTATGAGGGGGATGACAGGGGAAGGCACTGATCTCTTCTCTCTTGGGATCAGCAATAAGACCCATGGGAGCGGCACGAAGTTGTATCAGGGGAGGTTCAGGTTGGATATTAGAAAAAGGTGGGTGGCTGGGCACTGGAACAGGCTCCCTAAGGAACCGGTCATGACACTGAGCCTACTGTGGATCAAGAAATGTTTGGACAATGCTCTCAGAAATGTGGGTTGATTCTTGGGTGGTCCTGTGTGGAGCCAAGAGTTGGACTCAATGAATCTTGTGGGTCTCTTCCAGCTCAGGAGATTCCGTGATTCTATGAAATGCATTATAATGCTACTCTGATGAATATTTAAATTACAGATGAGAATGCCATCGACACATCCCAATGTAGCACAAAAAATAAGCAATAAGGTCAAGCAGCTAGAGATAGAGGCTACAATAATGTGTTTGTGAGTGTGTATCTATACGAAGGAGGCAGTGATGGCTATCTTAAACTGAGACTGCAAAAAAGAATGATTAGTAGTTGTAATATGTATTGAAAGGCACTGGTAAATCACTTGAGCAGTAATGCATTATTTGGAAATAATCCAGTCATTGATGCTAATTCATTGCCAGAATTTTCAATTCAGCTGTTTCCAAAACTGGGACTATATATCAAAGCCAGAATTATCACAATGGAAGAAGTAAAACATTGTATTATTCTTAGGAATTCTGAGCCAAATACTTACACCTTTTGTTTGAACAGTGCTGATTTCAGTGGTATCTGATTCTGCAAAATTTTAAGGTGCCTAGTAAAATTATTTCAATAGATTATTTTTTATTGGTTTGTTGGGTTAGCTTTGGCTAACAGCCAACTACTGACCTAGCTGCTCCCTCCTTCCCCTTTCTCACCAAGACAGGGACAGAAAACAGGATTACAAAGTTTGTGGGCTGAGATAAAGACAGGGACATTGCTTACCAAGTACTGTCACAAGCTAAACACATTCAGCTTAAGGAAAATTAATTTAATTCATCGTAAATTAAAATAGACTTGGGCAGGGACAAACACTAACACCTCCTCCCCCCC
>VXAA01004511.1:269-11356 GCA_013399115.1 Anseranas semipalmata | reverse complement strand
CGTCACACCTTCAGTCCAGATTCTTCTACTCCTCCCCTAAGCAGTGCAGAAGAATGGAGGGAATGGGTATGGTCCATAATGGTTCCTGTCTTCCATTTCTTCGCGCTCACACTTTTCCTCTTCTTTGGGGTGGGCTCTCCTATGGCCTGCATTGTGGAACTAGCCCCTGACCTCTTCCCACACTGGCCACCCCTGCTACTCCCCAGCTACCTAAACTTTGTTACATACACACAGTACAAACATAGAGCAGAAAAAGACATTTTACAACAACTTTTCCAACTTAAGATCCTACTTTAACAGGCTGTAACACTTTTCCCAGGCCTGTCAAACCTTTTGACAAAAGCAATGGCTGAGGAACAGACATCTAACTGGGGACTCTCCTACTCCAAATATGGGCCATGCTGATTCATTTTGTGCCTCTTCACTTTCTATTGGATTTTTCCTAGAAAAAAAAAACTTTAGAAGGTCTCATTTTCCATCTTATGATTTTTTTTTTTTTTTCTTTGAGACCCTAATCTTTATTTTACAAAGCAGAAATACTGATTTCTGGACAGTGTTTTTGTTTTTTGAGATACGCAGTACAGATGAGATCCTTTTACATACATTGATATTCATTAATATTTACTGTATTTTTAGCTTCATACAATATGGTGCATATTGGATTAAATTTCAGCTACTTAATTCTAGTTAACTCTGAGTTAAATCTTTAGATCATTTATAAATTATTGAATTCATTTAATTAATATAACATTCAATTTCTTATAGTCTATTTCTCTGAATATGAACTAATACTAATAAAATTCTGGTTAAATGATCACAGTACACAAATAGTTTAACCACATGCAATTTAATCTTTTAAAATCACTTGTCAGTATGTTGCACTGTTGTTGCACTCTTTTAATTACTTTTTTTTTTTTTTTTTTTCAGGGCGGAAGATGTTCTGCTCTTTTTGTTTGTTTGTTTCATTTTTATGTTTTTCTTTTTTTTTTTCCTAACAAAAAGACAATTTTGTTGCTAAAATTCCTTGAAGCATTAACAGTAGTTCCTCAATGTCACCAACTTGTGGGAGTTTAATGGGTTTTAATTTGGTTGATAACTACATAATTGTTTGAGTGGTAGATGACCTATCAATCCATTATTTAAAAATTATTTATCTGACAATTATGTTCTCTGTTTCACTGATATATTTATGTCAGTATGGAAACAGCAGGGCATTATCCTTCACAGCATTTAAATATTAGGAGGACTAGTGAGCTAAACACATCCACTTATGCATCACATTTGAGGGACAATTGTGGACTATACTTATGAGATCTGCGTAGGTGCTAGGTTCACTATGCTAATAATAAGCAACACAGACTATTTTCAGATGTTACTGTCACATTGTTCAGACTATTAATGCATTTTACATCAGCAATAACTGGACTAAAAATAAAAGACAAAAAATAATCTTAGGAAATCTGGTGGAGAAGCCTGTGTCTTCCCTCTCTCATTGCAGCACAGTACCATAATCACTAGATTGGGCCTTTTATCTCTGCTTTATGAGTCTCTGGATTTTGTTACGTAGTAATCCAGTTTCAGTGGAAACAATGTAGGACTTCCAGTGAGGTCCCTTTTTCCCAAAAACTAACTACAGTGTGGACATCTTTTGAGAAATTTTGTTTTACAGGATGAGAAACAAACTGAATCACAGTGTTCTGTTTTTCATTCAATAGTTTGTTTTGTTTTGTTTTGTTTTGTTTTGTTTTCATAGTAGATTGTTATTAACACAAATGTTGACAACGCTCTGCCCTGATTATCTTTTCTTCTATGTGTTAGGAAGAATGTATTCAAAATATCACAGCAAGCACTTACAGAGTGCATGTAAATAAATGTTTTTAAGGTTCTGGATATCAACTATAGAGGGCTGCCACTAAGTCTACTATCCTCCATGAGCAAAAAAAATGTTCCAAAAGATCATTAGGAATTATAAATAAATAAATAAATAAGTTTAGATTACTGTTTACTTATCTTAAACCAAAACATTTTAGCCTTGTGTGTTGGCAAAACACCCAAGTATAAAAATTTACATTCTGCAGTGGTCTTAACTTTTAAGGACTCTACCACAGAATAACTCCATTTTGAAATATTACTTTCAATACAAAGAAAATATAAAGAAACAAAAATAAAAGGCAAATAAGCAAATACACTGAATAGCTTAATACACACAAACTAAACATTTAAGACACACTGGATCAAAGCCTTCTTTCCTCTCAAAAAAATTAGTAGCATTTTTAAATATTTAATGTTCTGTTGGTGGCTTTCTACCTGGCACTATACCTATTAGTATTAATGCAAATTGCAGCACTGTAGCCTCAGATGTTACATTCAAAGCTCATTTTCTGATGCCATTATAACACAGCTTTTTGGAAAAGTGATTTAGTTGATTTTCTAAAATACTTTGTTAGGATGTTCTGACATAATTAAGTCAATACCATTCCTTATAATCTCCACATAAATGTAATTATTTCATTGTCAAATATTATGCTGATGAATGTAGACTAACATTTGCTACAATTACTGTTGTTTTCTGAAAATTCTGTTTCAGCATGCACCTCTTTATGCCTATAATTTTTAAAGTCTTCTCAGCACAACTAATGTGAAGTAACTCCATAGCTTGCTCAGAAACTGATACACTGTGGACTCACCCCCTTCTTGATAAACCTATGCTGAGTATTTCAAAAATAAAAATATTATCCCCCCTGTGTCTCCAAATCCTTTCCCTCTTTGCTCCAGAAAATTAAGTTGAAAGCAAGCCATGAGACTTAGCACTGTTCCACCTGCTTGAAAAAAATACAGTATGCTTTAACTACAGGGATATAACCACTTGTGGTAGCTTCAGTGCCTTCCTAGGCACTGTGCACAGGGACGATGCTATACCTGAAATTTATTAACAGAAAAAGTGACTAGCTTTTGGCAGGTCTAAAGTGGGATTACAACATGCTGTATGGAACGCTTTCCAAAACAACAGTATTACCATCTTTCTGCTAGAGGTGCTTAAAAATCCTAAACTGGCAAGCCCTAGCCCTAATCCCAAACCTCAACTGTTCATTCTTTATGTAGCTCCTAATTAAGTTATTGAGGCATAAAACTCACCTATATTCTTTCTTCTTGTACCTTGAAACGTACTGCATAAATATGCATCTCTGCTACATACTTAGTTTATACTGCTCCCTTCCCCATTTGGCCCCCAGCAAGGGACAGGCAGGGGTTAAATGGTGGCAGGGGCAGGGCAGGTCTCTCTCAGAGGGCCTGGGCCTCATTGGCCAGGCAGGTGGAGCTGTTTGGATCTGGTTGGAGGAGGTTTTGCCCCTCCACTGTACCCTGCCTTGCTGCACTAATGTGACAGTCTCCTTGCTGGCCAGTACAGCTGTTTTCTTTTGGAAGGTCGATGGCTGGCTGGCTGGGGGTCACAGCCTGAGGGAGCATGGGGGGAAGGGGGACAATAACCCTTTGTATCACGGGGTGGGGAGGCACCTTCCACCTTCCCTGCTGGGACCCCAAAAGGCAGCCAGCAGGGGAGGAGAGGGGGATGCACCCCTGAGGGAGCCCAGCTCCAGAAAGGGACATGTAACACCAGAGAAAAAGGGTTGGCATTAGTCACTTTTCTTGTGCACCTACTGTGAAGGTAGTATTGATGGGTTTATCTCAATGGGTTCCAATAGTGCATGTTGGTATTGCTGTATTGGCCGGTTAAAACTATCTTGATTAAATTGTTGGGGTTTTAATTGATCTAAAAGTGAATTCTTGGCTTTGCTTGTAACAGTTTCATCCAAAACAAAGTTTTGAGTTCAAGTGTGTAGGTGTGTTTGTGTATCAACACACAACAAAATTATGTATAAAATCTACTTTTTTGAAAATTTGTGCTGGAATACTTAGGCCCCATCAACCATGCCTGTTTTTCACTAATGATGACCTCTGACTGGAAGCAGGAGGGGTAGAATAAAAAAAGTAAATAAATTAGGAGCAATATAAATCTTGAATGGGTTCTTGTACAATAGCTTGTACAATGGTGTTAAAAAAACATTGTTTCTTTTATACCTGTTAGAATATGATTTTATAGTGCATATGATATATGATATCATGATATATCATGATATCACGACTATATCACGATATATGATATAGTATATGATTTTATAGTTTCATGAGCTTTGGCTGAGGCTGAGGTATTGATTAAAAAAATAAATAAATTTGTTCCGTCCGAGGTACCCAAAGAGCCAGAAACAAGGAGAGAGTAGGCAGAGACATTCCCAGTTACTATTCACAAGGCATTTCAGAGAAGGTGGCAGTACAACCATGTTCAGAGGGTTTGGCTATCCAGAACCCTCTTGTGAAAAAAGTGGATAGAACAGTTCTTTCACAGAATTACATGGACTTGATATTTATTTGCCTTCTGAAATGCAGTTGCCGGAGAAGGAGTTGGAGAGACTGTGATGGTTCTGCTGCTTAACTGTTACAGTCTTTCCTGCTGAAAGATTAGTTCACATTCACATTAAATTAAAAGGAAAACCAGAACACCAGAAACTTGCCAGCAAAAGATCTGTAAAACCCCAAACTTATGTTACATGTGTTGCCATAATTTGAGTTTGGAAGACCTTTCTGTTAAAGCTGAGAAATTAGGAAAATAGAATTTGAAGAATCATAAAACACTTTTCAGATTTGAGACCATATAGCTTTTCATATTGGCCTTAACCCCCTCCATTTTTTTCCCCAAAGAATTTTTTCAGTAAGCTATTTCTTCAGATTGCCATATTTCATTTGAAGTGATGGTCTACCATTAAAGATTATTTTTCTTTGGTATATATCAGTTCTTTTTGCCATTACTATCTTTTTGCATCAACAACAACAACAACAACAACAACAATAATAATAATAATAATAATAATAATAATATAATTGTTGTGCAGCATCTTTCAGTTTCCAGGGACACCAAAAGCTGTTAGCTAAATTCTTGCATACAACTTAAAGAGGACAGTGTTCTTACAGCCTTTTTCTTTCTTTCTTTCTTTTATGAAGTTCTCCCTTTTGCAACTAATCTGAGCTCAACTAAGATTTGATTAATCAACCTTGTATTTTCATAATAGTGTTATTCTGTAAAGACTGAACAATATATAAAGTTTTTTATGTTTTTTTTTTTTTTTTTTTTTTTTTTCTTTTAAGGGAAGGTGCATAAAATGTGTGAAGTAGGAACCTGAACTTCAGAACAGGTATAGAAAAGGAGGGCAAGAATTGCATTTTGTAGAAAAGTTTGTGTCCATTTTGAATCCTCAAAGATAGTGACAAACTGGAGAGAGCACAGTAATGAACCACTAAAGGTTATTGAAGCACATGATATGTGAGGAGTGGCTGAGCAGCTAGGAGAGAAGACAGCTAAGTGGCGATTAATAAGCAGTCCTCCACTGCGTAAAGAAGGAGGGTTTGCATAAAAGAGTGTCAGAGTTTTCAGGGATGTACAGTGAAAGAACAACAGACAGTGATCACAAGGGACGTGAAGGGAAATTCTCATAAGATACAAGGAAAAAAAAAAAAAGAAAATGGATAAGCACTGGAACAGGTTGTCCAGAGATGCTGTGAAATCTCCACCTTTGGAGATATTCAAAGATACTCAGATTATACCCTGAGTAATCTGATCTAACCTTAAAGTTAGTTAGGCTTTGATCAAGAGGTTCAAACAGGTGACCTACAGTAGTCCCTTTCAAACTGTTTTTTTTTTCTTTTTTTTTTTTCTGTGATTCCATAATTCAATAGTTTATGTTTTCAGTAGTTTAAGTTAATTTAAATTATAGATAAGGACAACTAAAAATATACTGGGGTGGAGTGGGGGTGAGCGTGGGTGGGAATCTGTGACCAGCAGAAGTAAGGTCAATAATCATAAATTTCTTAATGTGTGCTCAGAGGAAATGAGATAGTAATGTTGACAAAAATACTAGATAAAAAGTGATAAGGCATGAATAATATAGAAACAATAGACATATGCAGAAAGTACATTTGTTCTGTAGTAAAAAAAAAAAAAAAAGTCATATTCATTAAAAAATATTTTATATTTCTTACTTAACTGGATGAATAGTAAACATTCTGAAAATAAGGAAACAGACCATTCGCAACAAACACCATTAAAAAAACGAATCAATGGAAAGGATTCTTTAGTGTGATTGATCTGAGACTTGGAAAACAGGCTGTCTAGTAAGAAGTGAAAGTAATTTAGTCTATGTAGTTTACCCAGAAAGTAAGAAATTAATTGGTCACAGTCCAAACTATGTTCATAAAGAATGGATTTCTTGTTGCTTCCATTATACAACAGCAAAAGTTACCACAAGGAAGGGAACTGATATTTCCTAATTATAATTCTTCAGAGAATCAGGAGCTGCAGCTGCTACTACCTCACTGGAAGACAAATGTGGGGCTCAAAGTATGCTTTACTTGCATCTATATGTGATGTAATACCCCACTTAAAGCTGCTGGTACAGCGTGGTTTCTGTTTTGTGATGGTGGTATGTATCTGAGTGAACAAATCCTGGCAAATCTCATTAGAGATGTAAATTTGATAGAGAAATGAATACATGATACTCAGTCCATACAATGAAAGACTTAACTAGGGGATCCTTGGAATCCCTTCTTAAAATTTCCCTCCTTGATTCTGTTTTCTGAAGTTTGCTTTGTTCTCAGTCTATTTCATGGACAAGGAGAAAAGGTTCTAAAATTACAAAAATTGCATTAATTAATATTAATCTCTGTAATAGACTCATAAAAGACAGAAGACTGTGAGACTCATTCTAAAGTATTTTAGCGTATAATCAAATCTAATATTTACAATGAGAAGAGTAAATGACTGCGTAGAATTATGCAGAAGGTTGAGTACATTTTGTTATGTAATACAACAGTGTCTGAATCAGCCCTTCATATTAACTTATGTTACATATGATAGAAGAAGTGCTTCAGAAATTTAGAGGATAATTTACTATTGATTTTAACAGGAAACTTGTAATTCCTATGCAGAAATAAGTCAAAAAAAATCTGAATTAGTTGTTTTCTTTTCAAATATATTTAAATGCTTCATCAAAAGGCAATAGAAACCTTCAATAACATTCTTAAAAAATTTTGCAAATGAACTACAAGAAAAAAGTGAGTTGTTGAGAGGAATTGATAAAAGTTCTGTAAATGTGTATGGATTCTGCCACAATGTTGAAGCATTCAGCATTTTCAGAAAAAAATACTTTGAATAGAAGTGAAAATGACAAAAACTACAAAGTTGAGGAGTTTTCTTCTTTCAAAAGTTTATTTCAAACTGGTAGGAATAAGAAAGTAAAAAAAAAAAAAAAAAAAAAAAACACCTTCCAAAGAAATTTTTTTTTTTAAAAAGTTTTTTTAAAACTGGGAAGAAAAAAAAAAAAAAAAAAAAAAAAAAAAAAAAAAAAAACCTTCACATGGAATTTGCTATTGCCAGTTTATATAGTTACTTAAATCAGCAAAAAGTCTGCAAAACTATTTCAATGTTTTGCATTTTCATTGTAGGGAAAAAATGTTGCAATTTGTCTAAAATGGCATAAGCTGAATGTGATGCTATTGTAAAAATCAATATCTCTTCACTGCCTGTTCAAACTGAAACTTGGTTTTATAATTGACGATGTTCATTGAACTACAAATCAATAATTCAACCCGCTGTCTTAGTCTCACTAATGGTTTCATAGTGATGACAGAGGTACAAAAAATCCACAATTTTTCATACAAAAAAAAAGTTTGATTACATCCAAGGGGGCTAACATTCTACATATGTTTAAAAAAAACATATATAGAAAAACAATAATTTGGGAGAAACAGCAAAAGGCACCTTTTTTGTTATCTGAATAATACAATATGACTCAAGCACACAATGAACAGTATAATAATAGAAGTGGTATCCACTTTAAGTGTCTTTAGACTAATAATTAATTCACAAAAAGATGTGGTATGAATGTTATAGAATTAAAAAAGCTGAATGCATTTTTGATGTTACCTTGTCCTAAGTTAGAAGTAGTAGACAGCTGTCTTGTAAAAAGGCTTTAAAGAAAATAAATGTGTTGGTGTGAAACATGAATGGAAACAAACTAAAAGGATGATTTATGAATGAAGAGAGTTTATATATATATATATATATACATATATACTCCATTTTTTTCATCAGAAAAAAATGGCAAGAATCTTTTTCTTCCCATCTTCATCTACAGACTTGAGACTTGCTTGTTTGTTTGCTTGCTTGTTTGCTTGCAGGACCATTGCATCAAATGTCCTAAGTGAAAACGTTGGGATCACATGAAAGCTATAAAAATATATATAATTACAAAAAAAAGTATATTAAACTAGGTGAAAATATATGTAAATACTTTAATTGCTATGCCATTTCAGTGGGTTAAAAATTTTGTCAGAAGTGTAGGGGACAGACAGCTTTCATGAAATAACTTTTGAGAAGTGGTTAGCTAAAGGCAGTAATAGTGATACACAGTCTTCAAACTACATAGTACTACTCAACCAGACCTGTAGGCAGCCAATAATTTACTTAAAATAAAAATTTATTAGCTCATATTAATCTTTGCACTAACCAGAAAACACAAAGCCAGTACTCCCAGGTGGTTGGATCTGGGCCTAAATCCTGAGAAAGTGAAGGAAGTAGTTTCTTGACAGATTTTCTTGGCTCTGAGCAACACTACTGGACACTAAGTAAATATCAAGTATGAGAGAAAAAGCCAGGTTCATGCTGGATGGAATCTGCAAATCTGGATAAAGAATACTCAAATGGAAATTCACCCCAAATCCAGGAGCATCAGAGAAAAATAAATAAATAAATAAATCAGAAGCAGCAGTTCTAGCAAAACCTGATGATTCAGGTATTTTAGAGGTTTTCAGTTAACCGGGAGTATCACCATGATGCTCCATGAAACACCTGTTGTAGCTTTGACAATATAAGGATACTGAGTATACTTAAAATGGGAAAAAAGAGACATTTAACAAGCAAGCACATGAATAAAAAGTTGAAAGCACAAATGAAGGTGAGAACATAGAACAACCTGAATGATACAAATATAAAGAAACATGAGGTTTCAGTTGTGAATCCCTGCCAAGAGAACAGACTTTGATTAGAACTCAGGGAAAATAATTTAGAGTGGACTACAGAGAAAGAATGACTTCTCAAAAAAAGACGGCGGAGAGCTAGAAGTTGTCTTCTGAAGACTGGTTTATTGTAGAATTTCTTCAAAAGCAGTAACCAAACAGATTGTCAGCTAAGCCTCAGGAGGCAAACAAACCAAAATAAATTATCATACTACAATCTGATAATAGTCATATTGATTTTATAAACTATGTTAATGTAGTCTTTTGCAAGTAAACATATGTTTGCTTGCTGTTCAGTTCTGAACTGTCTCTGAAATGGAAGAGTTGTATCCATGGTCAAGAGGAGATTGAACTTCAGACTGAATATTCATGCACACCTTTATTGTGTCAGGCTTTTTTGGTAATGGTTTGTGGCTATTCAGTTTAAAAAATAATTATGTACACATGGCCTAAGAGACAATTCCATTACTCAGCATGTCAAAAATGTCAATATAGTTCTCTGATGCATTTATTTTTGAATATCACTGTTGTTTGTAGGAATCTATTTACTGTAGGAAAGGTAATCCAAGGTAATGTGTCTTTAAGATACTCTCCAGAGTCATTTAGAAGAAGTTGTTACATACTGTGAGTACTCATTTTATCTCATGCTGATCAGCTGAAATGAAAATGCTTAATAAAAATTACTTCTTTCAGATTCCTTGACTTTGATTGCTAAGGATCATGGTGATCAAGTTTTAAAAGGGGAGAATTCATGTCCTGGTATGGTTGGACCATAATCCTGTTCTGTGCCTCAGAGACATGTGCAAGGCAGTTGTGGTCTATAGCACCTTTGTGATTACCTGTCATGAAGATTTGTGTTCATCCCAGAGGATCACACAGTGAGGGTAGACTCCTAAACCATATACCTAAATTTAAAAACACTCAAACTGCATGTGGGCAATGCTGTAGGAAGAGGCTTCTCTCTTGTCAAAGGATAGAGGAAAAAGGGAAAGAGACAGGAAGATGATGTCTGTGGTAACAACTTCCTGCAGTAGCTATCCTATCCTCCTGATCTGTATTGGTGGCATGTTTTGTGATTTCATGATGTTACCAGTTTGGGATTGACCTCGGAACTAGAAAGATTTATTTTTGGTCTTCAGAAAAAAAAAAAAAAAAAAGAAGAAGAAGAAAAAAAAGAAAAAAATTATAATGGGAGAACTGAGAAATCCCTAAATGTATGATGGAATTTCTCTGTATAGAAACTAATTGTATGTGATTAGGAACAAGCAGGTAGAACTTCTCATTGTCAATACAATTCCTAATGAATGTGGAAGGTCTGCTCACCATGGTGGCTGAGCTCAAGGAGGAGGTGGAGAGACTAAGGAGCATCAGGACATGTGAGCAGGAGATTGATTGGTGGAGTAACTCCCTGGCATGCCAGAGAGAAGGGTGCCAGGGGGATGCCCCCCAGAGTTTGGTGGAGCCCCTGCCCTGTCACTGTCGGGCAGAGGGAGGGGACCAAAAAGACGAGGAGGGTTGGAAGCGAGTCCCAGTTTGCCGTCACTGGCAACCCCCCTCCCTACCTACCTCACTTCCTCAGGTGCCCCTCCATAATAGGTTTGAGGCCCTGGATCTTGAAGGAGAGGTAGGTGAGGATGTGGTGGAAGGCCTGTCTATGAGGTCACATAGGAAGAGGCAGTTGACACCTCGCCTCAAGACTGCCTCTGATAAGAAAGGAAGAAGGGTAACTGTAGTAGGAGGTTCCCTTCTGAGAGTAACAGAGGGCCCAATATGCAGAGCTGACCCTCATCGTAGGGAAGTCTGCAGTCTACCTGGAGCCCGGATCATAGATATCGCCAGGACACTCCCCAGCCTGGTGCACTCAACAGACTACTACCCACTACTGATCTTCCAGACAGGTGGGGAGGAAGCTGCATCCCGTAGTCTGAGGGGAATGAAGAAAGACTTCAAGGCCTTGGGAC
>VXAA01004510.1:113394-159719 GCA_013399115.1 Anseranas semipalmata | reverse complement strand
AAAAAGGTATTTAGAATTTGGATTGTTAGATTTAAGGTTAGTAGATATTAGCTTGACTTAAAAAGGTGTAAGAGAAAACATAAAAGTTTTGTAATGTTCTGAATAAAGAGGTATATCTAGAAGGTTGAAGCATGCTTAATATTGTGAAATGTAGAGCATGTAGCAGCAGTAATAAACCTCAACTAAGAACATGCATCAGGCTGCAAAAAATGACTGTCTTTTCAAGTATTCAAAGGACTCTATTAACCTTCAATGTTGCAGATGCCTTCAGGTGTCTGCTAAATTAATTTATTTTTCTGGCAAAGATGAAAAATACAAACGTCTCCAAGGTTTCTCCATATGGAAATTGCTTAGTGTTTTCAAGTTATTATTTCAGTGACAGGTGGTGTTTTGGCAAAAACACTATTGCTATCCCAAGAATTCTGCAAGCAGATAAAAGTTTTCTTTCAAAATTAGCTTGATGGCCACAATCAGGGACCAGCAAGCAGACTTTTTAGCTGCAAAAGGGCTTTAGCCTAGGTTCATTAAGGGATGAGAAAGGAAGGCCAGATGTATGTGAAGAAATGGTGCCAAAGGAGGAGATATAGATAAGTGAAGGTTACAGGGGAACTTTGACATGCTTAGAAGGGCAGGTGCTTAAAAGATTACCTTATTTGACTATACAGTAATGCACAGAACTTGGATAATAAACAAGAACTGAAAGCTCACAGGGCTATGACGTAGTCAGAAAAACTTGGTGAGATAATGCACATGACAGAAGCAGTGTTACAGGTGATTAAATCAGGAATCGCAGGCAAGAAAGAAGAGAACCCTTCCTCTTGTCCTGTATGCTAAGGAAGTCCTTGGCTGCACAGGTTTCCAGCATGAAACCAAAACATGCCTGTCAAAATATGTGGGTTAATAGCAAAGGGAACTTAACTTTGGAGACATTGTCAGGGGAGTCTGTTACAGACTGCTCGACCAAGCAGATAAATGCATAAAGCTTTATAGCAAAAAATCTCCATGTTACAGGCCTTGTTCCTCATAAGGGATTTCAACCATCCACACACCTGCTGTGAGGGCAACACAGCATTGTACAAACATGCAAGTTTCTTAACTACATTTGTGGTAATTTCCTAACACAAAATGCAATTAGCAAATACACTGTGTTCTACCTGACTTCTAGCTCACAAACAGTCAAGAACTGGTGGCAAAAGTCCTCACTGTTGGCAGCTTGGGTGGAGGGATAACCATGAGATAACTAAGTTCAGTATTTGGAGGAAGCCTGGGAAGGAGAGCAGAAGAGATCTCTAGACTTCAGGAGAGTGGATTAGGTTAGTAAGTGTGATACAGGAGTGAAGGAAAATGTCACAATTATAATTAAAGACTATTAAAACTTTGTAGTTAACAAAATGGAAGAACTATCTGATATGTACATCTCTCTGTCCCAGTAGGATAACCACTATTGAGGGAATGAAGATTATGGAGCAGCAGCCTGTTGCACCATGGGGTAAGGTGGTGTGCCTTGACCAGGAGATGGAGGAGATCAAGTGTGAAGAAGGAGCTGCTGTAGCAGCACAATTCTCATCTCCCGAGTTAAGCACAACCTACAAAGCTTCTCCCACCCTCCCAAAGAGATACTCAGTGTGCCACTGTGGCAGCCTCCTCAATTCTGTTTGCTTCCCCCTTTGCTCTCAGTTCCTTCAGAGTTCTGCTGAAGGGGTGCACAGTTTTGCTTTTGCTCCTGAAGGAGAAAGCAGAGCTGGACAGTTTTCTTTGATAAGTTTATCTTTTTTGTTTGTTTGCTTGCTTGCTTGCTTGCTTTCTGGTGCTTCCCTGACTTGACTCTGCTTTTCAAAATACCTCTCTGAAAAGTGAAGAATATCTTTCAGAAGGGTGTTTGTTTACATTTTCTATGCTACTGCTTCACAGTCTCCTTTCATTCAGAATCAGGGTTTCTGCAACTGTTACATGTTGCCTTAACTAGTACAGTGTCTATAGCAAAAGGTGCCTTTATGCTAAATGCAAAGGTACATGTGGACAGCTATAAATGGCCTGTTTAAACAGAAGTCCAGCACCTTGGGAAGTACTGATGGACATCAATTCAATGTCTCTTCCATGCCTCTTTGTCTCCCAGCCAGATCTCCCTGCTCCCTTCTCTGGATCCTGAGACTTACTGGGTCTTATTGAGGAATGACAGCCATCTCACCGCAAAATATTAAATGAGTATCCGTGATCCTCAGACTCAGAGACTCACCAAGATTGAGATTGGCAGGCTGTGAATGAGAGGTTCCTGGAGGGCAGGCAGGATTTGGAGGAAACTATCTGTGTGGAAAGGGAATAAAATGTTTGCTGTTTTCTTTCTTTCTTTCTTTCTTTCTTTCTTTCTTTCTTTCTTTCTTTCTTTCTTTCTTTCTTTCTTTCTTTCTTTCTTTCTTTCTTTCTTTCTTTCTTTCTTTCTTTCTTTCTTTTTTTTTTTTTTCTGACATTAACACAGTGTGTGTTTCAGAATCATGTAGGTAGGGTGAGAGGTTTCTGGAATATCTGTTTTACCTGCCTATTACTTATTGCTTCTGAAAAGTGAACTAACTTTATTGTGTGGTGCTATGATGCACAGTAGTAGACCATTGGAAGTGTTACTCTGTTATCTGATGATGACAAAATGTCATCATCTTGTTCATATACTGTAGCCATCTGTGATTGCCTGCCAGGTCCGTAGTGTTAAGGAGCTAGACCTGTAAATTGTGCTGGCTGCAACTATGTCATGAGGGATGGAACTGAGCCTCACTGCCTATCTGCTGTGCAGATGTACTCTCTAGCTGTTGCCATTACTTTGTCTACTGTAGTTCAGATTGACAGCTGAAAGGGAAAAGTTGTATTTGTATGTATTTGTATTATGGTTAATACTGTCCTCAAAGCCAGAACTTACTTGTGATCACCCTACAGAATTCTAAATACTATGAGTGACTAAATACTATTGGTGACTGTGACAATTTTGGTTGTTGAAACTGAAACCCAGAAAATATGTTGATAGTATAAAAATGAATAGGGGATTTCTTCTGTAAACAGTCATAGGCAGATACGAATGATCTTGAAAAAATAAAATATATGCAATCAAATATATTTCAGTAAATCTCTCTTATATTTTCAGTTGCAATATCTTTACCATAAAAAACAATAAATCAGATATTTCTTTTCATAGTTAGAAAGATCTCTATTTTTGCAAACTGTAATTTATTAGTATGGCTATATTTACACGTCTATATTCAAGAGATATTTTGCCAAATAAAGATTACCCAAGACATTTTATGTTCAGTGTTGTAACCAAAAGCATCTTATTCATAAGGAAACACTTTCTGAATCAATTTAAAACATTGTTTTACATTATGTTGTAAAGCTTGAGCAGGAGAAACTGTCTGTAAATTACTTTTTCTAGATCTCAGAAAAATTATGTAATGAATCCCCCCCAAAATAAAAACGTGACAAAAAAATACAAGCATCACTATCTTAGGGAAAATGTAGTTCCTTTGGAACTAGGAAATGTGAGATAAGACATATAATTATAGTCTTATTTTTGATATGAGTAGAATTTCCGGGACTTTTTTAAGCATACTTTATAGTGATATAAAATTATAGAGGAAATAATGTAATAGACAAAACAATGACACTTCCTCAGATGAAATACAGCTGTGTCCAATTATGCCTCATGTTGTATGAAATATAAAGTCAAAATTACAAATTCTAGGGCAATGTGAAATCTACATATGATGAAAGGTCCAAGAATAAAGATTACTTATGATCGAAAAGGAAAAAGTTGAAGAAAACTGAAAGCGATGTTGGAGACTATAAGGAAAAATAATTGCATCTTTTTTTTTTCTTCCTTATCGCATTAAAAGACAGGTGAATGGTGAATGCTTGTAACACAATGTTAGTAAAGCTAAAACTCAGATAATCAAAGATCCTATGGAATACGAATTATCTTTTATGAAGGTGAAGCCTGGGGCCTTTGTTGTGTACAACGTTCTTCACTGTATCAGAACAAAGCTTGTAGGTTTGGACTGATGAGCAGTATGGCCGTATTGGGTAGGTCTCAGCCATTTTTGTAATTTTAGTTAGTATGAGTAAAACAGATGTCTGCAAACATAAGAGGCTGTGTTCTAGTCTAACTATAAACTTTATATGTCGTATATAAGATGTATAAATGACTTCAGATTGGAGGGTTTTTTTCTTCATTGTTTTGATTTTTAACAGAAGATTGAAATACTTAAAATAAAAAATTACTTTGATGATATTGCTCCTTAAATGCAGTTTTGGGCACCACAATATAAGAAGGACGCAAAACTATTAAAGTGTCCAAAGGAGGGCTATAAAGGTGGTGAAGGGTCTAGAGGGCAAGACTTATGAGGAGCATCTGAAGTCACTTGGATTGTTCAGCCTGGAGAAGACTGAGGGGAGACCTCATCATGGTCTACCGTTTCCTCACTAGGGGGAGTGGAGGGACAGGTGCTGATCTCTGCTCTCTGGTGACCAGCGATAGGACCCAAGGGAAAGGCATGGAGCTGTGACGGGGGAAGTTCAGGTTGTATGTTAGGAAAAGGTTCTTCACCAAGAGGGTGGTCGGGCACTGGAACAGGCTCCCCTGAGAAGTGGTCGTGACATCAAGCCTGCCGGAGTTCAAGAAGTGTTTGGACAATGTTCTCAGACACATGGTCTGATTTTTGGGTGGTCCTGTGCAGACCCAGGAGTTGGACTTGATGATCCTTGTGGGTCCCTTCCAACTCAGGATATTCTATGATTCTATGATTCTGATTCTAAATTTACACATCTCTTTTGTACATACCAATTTCTCAGACCCAGATGTATTAATAAAGAAGTTGTCAGATCATGGTTTAATTTCCCATAATCCTTTTCTCTTCTTTTCTCAGCTTGTTGGAATTGTAAGGGCAAACCTGTGTGTATGGAAAAAAACTATTCCTAAATATCATGAAGGTGCTACGCACTTACTCCAAGTCAAGGATGAAAATCATATTTCCTAACTTTGTCACAGTCACTTCTAGAAGGTGATTTTTTTTTCCCTTCTAGTCAATGGGGCAATTTCAAGCTAAATCAGTTTAGTCTAGATTTCTAGATTACCTGTAAAGTACCCATGCAACTAAAATTAAGGAACTTGAATCAAAGTCCAAGCAGCTGCAAAAAGCAGAAGAATTACTTACAAGGATTGAGATGTACAAAGCAGATACTTACAAAAAGTTGGGGAGATTGCACAGTAAAATATTGTTCACTCTCATTATTATCATTTCAATCCATACTTCACCCAAGTGTTTCTTTTCCCAGAATAAAATCTAGTACACTGAAAATCTAGTAATCTGAAGTAAGTAGAAACTCTCACAGTAGGGGAGAAACTCATTCTCATTCATGATGTTTGATTTCTTTCAAGTGTTTAAAAGAGATTCTTTGCTTGCCTGAAATTATTTCTTAATGAATGAAAAGTCCTAATTTGATATTTTCTTTTCCACAGTACTCAAACAAAATTAGTGAACATCTTTCCACTGGTGTCAATAGGCTTTGAAGGTAATACCAAGGATCTGATCTTGCAGACCATTTCACACATGAAGGCATATTGGTTTCAGGGAGAGTTCTGCATAGAGAAATATTTCAGATTGAGTTTGAAGATGAAAAATGACTTCAGATTTATAACACATTCATTTTAATACAATGCTTTGTTGCTCTTAACCATGCGGGTTTCCCCTATGACTACTATTCTTTACTGTAAAAGTTACTATAGCTGTGTGGTTTCAGCAGATATAAGGAGAGCTTTTCATATATACTTATAGCTTATTCACCTTAACATTAATACTGTCAAATGCCTTGGTTATGAAAACTCTACAAAACAGTGTTTACCATCCTCTACTTTAAACACAAATAACCATATGCTGTATTTATAACATTCAAAAAACATCCATGTTCATATCAATTTCACTAAGTTGTAATGTATTAATGCATTTATTGAGAAGCAGTTACTTGAATGAAACAGACAAGCTCAGTAAAAGTAGCAGGTATAGGATAGATTAAAATCATNAAAAAAAAAAAAAGGAATTTCTTTCTCAAAGAAAATTCAAGTATCAAAACAATATGTGATAAAGCACAGTCTTCCGTGAAATCAGAGAAGTAAAGATATAGGGGAAGGTTAACAGAAATGCAATTTTATCAACTGTGATCAACTCTGTCATGTTTTGAGTAGAAAGAGGAATTTGAGCAAATAATTTATTTTTATTCCAAATATTTTTTAGCATTCTAATAATCTAAACTGTTAGTACAGAAAATTAATGTCATTAATAAAAAAGAAATCATCATTAATACTGCAGTTAAAATGGATGTACAAAAGCTTCCTAGTATCCTTGTCGTTCTCATCCTTTCAATGTTCCTTTTGGTAGACACTTGAGCATTCCTCAGGAAGAATACAGCTGGGACAAGTTTCCAATTAGCCATCAGTGTCTTGGGTCTAGAATGATGATGTTCATGATGTCGGTGGCAGAGGGGTCTTTCCTCCACAGTTTTGGGTATAGTTGGGAATAATTCTATGTTTTCAATTTCTGCTTTCAGCTTGAGTTAGAAAGATGCAGAAGAGCCAACCCCAGCCTCAGATGACATAAAGGGCTAATGTTTGTTATTATTTCACAGTATTGCTTACCACAGGTGGCATTCACAGAACTTCAGCTAAAACAGGTGAGGTGGTAGTCACTTGGCCATCAAAAGTTATTTAATACACTCAGCCCAAAGCAAGCCCTGACCAGTCTTGAGACCCTACACTGGCAGATGACTACATAATCTGTGAATTCTTAACAGTAAAGAAAAACCTGAGGGTCAATTTGGTGAGAGTAAGCTGTAGCTAAGGAAGTAACATTTCACCATTACATAGGTTTCACAGTTTATGAGGCTGTTTTCTTCTGTTTGAATACTTCATTCTGAAATTTGAATACCAGGACTATATTTTTTTCAGCAAACTTTGTAAACACATACGAAATAGCAGTATCACCTCCTTTTTCAATATTCTTTGCTCTTCACTGGCTTTTTAGTCCTGATATAAAATCATATGTCTAATATTGCACAAATAGTACACATCAAATAATTTAACTTGCGTATTATTATGTCATAGAAAGTATGATATGAAAGTATGATATGAAGACCATCAAGAACAAGTGCAGTGGTTCATGCCTACAACTAAATATATGTAGAACTCCTCTAAAACTGTCTTTCATATAAACAGAAGAACCCCAGCATCAGTAAAATTGCAATTAATGATGAGCATATTTTTAACTACACTTCATTCTGAAGCTAAATATACATGACTATAATGCCAAAATAATGTCCAGTCATGACTAATATAGTTACTTTCCCATAAGAATCTTAGAGCAATCATATAGAAATCTCATCTTCAGAAAGCACAAGAGAACTCACAGCACGGTTAAGCTTTCCTAAGAGATCAGAGAGCTGTTTCTAGCGATGCTGCTTTAATGATCATGACTTGAGCTAATCTAACCCTAAGCAAGTCAGACAATTTTGGTGAGTAAATTCAAAGAGATGAGATTATATAATTAGTAGATTCATATATAGCTCAGAGGAGACAATGCTTACAATGCTTATTGTGTGTTGTATTAAGAGTGACATTAAATTAAAAATAATTTATGTTCTTCATACAGCTGATCTGTTTTTAAAAGCTATTAAATAGTTTATTTACAGTACTGAAATGACTAATGGAGATATTAAAGCTATTAAGCTATTAAAGATATTAAATTCATAATTACTGTAAGTTTGTGATCACGTAGTTATTTGTTAAATATTGAACTTTGATTGGAATAGGTCAATAATTTTATAATCTATAATCTGTAAATTCATAATTTTTGTAGCACTTTTATAAAGTTATTTTTCTGAAGAAATGTGGTTTTCATGATTTAAAATGTGTGTTTTCACTTTCATCAGCACAATTAAATATGGTCAAAGTTTACAGTTTTTATTGGGTGGGGAGGTTTCAAGCACAAGTTGAATGAATCCTCCCACCCCCAATTGGAATTCAAGTACCTAATAAGATTTAAAACAAAATAAAAGTATGAAAAGGGAATAATAACCTATTCTTTTAATAACCCTTCCGGTGGGAAACAAACCAAGCCAAACCAAAACCAACAAAAACAGTTTTGAGTTTATTGCATAAGATAAAAGAATAATTGCAAGTCAACTGGCAATTTGCTTTCTCTCCCTTTTTCAGTGCGGTTAAGATGATCCTTATTTTCTATTTGATCTTTCCACAGGGGTTTGAGAAATTGTCCTTGTGGTGTAATTTATTTTCTACTGATTAATTAATGATAGGTCACACTTAAGAAGGAAGAAGCTGCATGTATCACTTTTAATAATTGTGAAGAATTGCATTTTTTTTTTTTAATTATTGCAAGATTGTGTCTACGAAAGACTTAAAATTAATGATAGGAGGATTTGCATTATTACATGTAAAGTATTCTATGTTCTATTTCTTATTGCAACATCTTACCTTTTTAGAAAAATCACAGAAAATAAATGATCCCATCCCAACAAATACTACATCCCCACATTATCAGCTTCGGCTAAACATAACATATTTCATAACACTTTGAATATTTTTCAAAAAATTCTTTCAAAAAGCATCTTGAAGCAGTAAAATGTTCATTAAAAGCTCATTATTACTATTTTAGATATTCAAGAGGCATGCGATTTGATGGCTGACTTCTTTATGGAGAAACACTTAGAATCATAGAATCATTTAGGTTGGAAAAGACCTCTAAGATCATTAAGTCCAACCGTTAACCTAGCACTGCTAAGTCTACCACTAAACCATGTCCCTAAGCACCACATCCACACGTCACATTTCATCTTCTTAGTTTGGAATAGTAAAAGACCTGGAGGGAATGTTTATATTTAAGATTTTTGTCGAGGAAAACAAAACTGTTTAAAATAAGCAATAAGCATTAACTGTGTTTTAGAAGTAATAAAAATGTTTTCTTGGGAGTGAGAAGAGGAGTAAGCTGCTGATCTTAATTCAGAAAAATGGAAAATGCTTCATTTTTCAAAGAGAAACTAGAGAAACAGTATATTGATCACTGCATTTAGAAATGTCAACCTTGCTATTAAGTACCCAGCAAGCACTTTTTTTTTTTTAATTCTTCTTTGGTTTGTTCATGCTTCATGTGTTAGCGGCTTTCTCTCTCATGCAGTTTGAGTAAAAGAAATATTTAAAGAGATAATATTTAAAATTCCTCATTACTTTTTCACTTTCTTTTTTACATAAGGTTTTACACCATGGATGCTGCAGATGATTTGCAAGACTTTCCATGCTGGGTTCTGCATAAAGTCTTTGCAGGAGTTGCTCATCAATACAACAGAAAAGAAAAAGAAAAAGAAAAAGAAAAAGAAAAAGAAAAAGAAAAAGAAAAAGAAAAAGAAAAAGAAAAAGAAAAAGAAAAAGAAAAAGAAAAAGAAAAAGAAAAAGAAAAGAGAAAAGAGAAAAGAGAAAAGAGAAAAGAGAAAAGAGAAAAGAGAAAAGAGAAAAGAGAAAAGAAAAGCATGAGTAATCAAATCTGATTTGCAAGGTCACTGATGCACATATCAAGGTCAATAAAAGAAGCCAGGTTTCCTGTGGCCCAATGTAATGCTGTCATTGAATCATGATGTTTTGGTTTATTATAGCTTTGTTTTCAATAAATGCCTGCAATATGGGATAAATAATTTTGTTTACAAGAAGAGAATTCTCACTCTGTCACAACACCAACATGAAGACTATTCAGAGCCTCTGCACCCTGACACGTCTGTGAAAAAAATGAGGAAAAACACATAAATCATTAGAAAGAGTGTCCCTAATGCAGTTATGTAGCTGTCAAACCTTTCCCTTTTCCTAGAGAAAGAGTTAGCGTCTTCAAATCTTGGCTGTCTTAAGAGCACTTGAGAATGATGTCAGTGTCCCAGGTGAATATATGACATGTTTTTCAGATGACTTAAAGCTAGCTAGTCACTGAATCAAACATTCCAAAACACCTCATGGATGTTGTCTTTTTAGGACTCAGTCCTCCAAATCTGAGCATTCTTGCCCCAGAACAAAAGACTCATTCATATGAGTGGCCTTATTGTCTTCTAAATTTTTGTCTTTGTGTGAAGGCTGTTGCAGGCACAGCTGGCAGGTATTTAAATATATAGATGTTTTTGTATCTTTAAAATAGTAGCTTCTTGAAGAATTAAGGGAGAAAATCTTTGTTAGTATAACAGAACAACAACAACAAAACCTTGTTGTGTTTAGGACATCTGTTTGTATCATATAAAGAATTCCATTTGATAGTATGTCTATGTATATATATGTATGTATGTCAGACTAAATACTCTATTATTATTATTATTATTATTATTATTAAAAAGAAAAAAAGAAAAGAAGTTTTATTAATTCCCTAGCTCTGCTCTTCTTTGCAAACCAAAGTTCCTTTGGGACAGTCTGAACCTTTAAAGTCAGTATCTTTGGAAAGGTATCTTCAGGTTCCTCAGTTTATATTTTTAATTTGTTTTCTGTTTTTTAAACCTATATTTAGAAATTCATCCCCTATTAATAACTCAATTATTCCTGTTAATTATTTGGCATCAGAGAAATTGTTATACATTACAATTGTATATTATAAACCTTTCTTCAGGCTTCACTTTTCCATATTAATTGTTAGAAAACTGGTCAGTACTTTCATGAGTGGAGACAGAAAAAAAAATACTTTCAAGTCTTGAAAACTGTCTAGACCCTGTTTCTGTAGAAAANATAAATCATTAGAAAGAGTGTCCCTAATGCAGTTATGTAGCTGTCAAACCTTTCCCTTTTCCTAGAGAAAGAGTTAGCGTCTTCAAATCTTGGCTGTCTTAAGAGCACTTGAGAATGATGTCAGTGTCCCAGGTGAATATATGACATGTTTTTCAGATGACTTAAAGCTAGCTAGTCACTGAATCAAACATTCCAAAACACCTCATGGATGTTGTCTTTTTAGGACTCAGTCCTCCAAATCTGAGCATTCTTGCCCCAGAACAAAAGACTCATTCATATGAGTGGCCTTATTGTCTTCTAAATTTTTGTCTTTGTGTGAAGGCTGTTGCAGGCACAGCTGGCAGGTATTTAAATATATAGATGTTTTTGTATCTTTAAAATAGTAGCTTCTTGAAGAATTAAGGGAGAAAATCTTTGTTAGTATAACAGAACAACAACAACAAAACCTTGTTGTGTTTAGGACATCTGTTTGTATCATATAAAGAATTCCATTTGATAGTATGTCTATGTATATATATGTATGTATGTCAGACTAAATACTCTATTATTATTATTATTATTATTATTATTAAAAAGAAAAAAAGAAAAGAANAAAAAAAAATACTTTCAAGTCTTGAAAACTGTCTAGACCCTGTTTCTGTAGAAAAAAATATCAAAACAAAACAAAACAACATAACATCCTGGCTAGTTCAATGGTTTAAAAGCTGGAGTCATCATCGAACCTACAAATATCTACTAAATATGTTTGAATTTGATTTTAGATATTCATAAGCATATCCAGCTATTGATCCAAAGACAAATTAAAAGAAAAAAAAAAAACCTTTTGTTAACACTAATGGCTAGCTGTGACTCCCAGTGACTGGAAATGGCTTGCAGGTCTTGATTATAGTTTTTA
This sequence comes from Anseranas semipalmata, assembly GCA_013399115.1. Classification (NCBI taxonomy): domain Eukaryota; kingdom Metazoa; phylum Chordata; class Aves; order Anseriformes; family Anseranatidae; genus Anseranas; species Anseranas semipalmata. Next base: position 148,029 of record VXAA01004510.1, on the reverse strand, counting down.
CTATTTAATTTATTTATAGATATATGCCCAGGATGAGTGGAAACTCATGGAAAAATGTTGATTAAAATCAATAAGGAAAGAAAATAGGAAACTATAAAAGATGTCAAACAAGAAAATTTAAAAACACTGAGAAAAAGTGTCAACACCAATCAACGTTGACATAAAGTTTTCACAAAATTACAGTGTTCTTATTTTGTTTGATTTAGATTAAATCCATTTGGGATTAACCCAAAGACATTTTGACTCAATTGACTCAAATTGACTCAAAGGCAAATACTCAATGAGGTTTTAATTTTTATACCTTTATTTCCATAAAAGCTGCACTATCATTTGAGCACAAAAGAAAGTTTTGAGAATTGTTATACATTCTTTGCAAAAGGGTTTTAAAAATATGACATCTGATTTCTACTAGTTGTCACTTGTAGTCAAAAGCCTCCTTTTTTCAAGTTCAACAATGACAATACTTTAATTTTTTGGTGTTTTTGTTTGTTTGTTTGTTTTATTCAAATATGTGTTTAGAATTCCCTACCTATTTATAAGTTAATAAGTTTCACTTACCTTTTGATAACAGATATATCCCTCATTGAATTTTGGTCATTCTTTCCAGAGCAAAAATAATTGTCTCCTACTATAGTAACTCATTTTTCCATGAGACATCTCAATTAGTCAGTTATACCAGATTGATGTCAACTATGTATAGCCAGTAAAATTTTTAAATGGTTTTATCATTTTCTTCCTTTTACGTATATGATATCAATACTGTTGGAAGACAAAATACAACACAGAACAAAAATATAGCCTTAACTTTACAGATCTTTTTGGAAAAGGAGTGTGTACCTCAAGCTGTATAAAGTTCAGTTTATTTACTTTGAAATTACAAAGATGAAGGATTCAGCTAAACTTGGCTAGATTTGATCCTATGGGCTCCAGGGACACGAAAGACTTCAAGTCAGTTGCTCACAGTGCTAAGCCATCACCCTTCAGGAAAGGTAAATACTCCACTTCTATATCTGTCTTTTCACTCATTTCTTTTTAAATTCACTTTTATCCCTGAATAAAAAACTTTCTGCTAATCATTACAAGTATCCCAGTCTCTTTCACTCCTCCTCAGTTCAAGTAATTGAGACTTGGTAATTGAGACTCTCAGTTCAAGTAATTGGGACTCTTTACATCTCTGTGAAAGACTAAAATGAAAATAAAGAGAAAAGCATGTAACCCTTACCTCTGTTTTTCAAGGTATTAAATTTATGTCATGAATGGTAATTACATGCTACTACATGTTTACAGATAATTGTATAATGAATTTATAACTGCTAATTAAAAGCTATGAGAAGTGGAAAGATTTAAACCTGATGGTCAGGAAAATAAGATTGTGGACTGATTTCCTCAAAAGACACATAGGGTGGATTTACACAGATAAGCAAACTAAAAGCTTTCTATGCTCACTTGTCAATTGGGCCAACTGTGACTGTTCTAGAAGCAATGTATTTGTGTTTGTGTTACAAGCAGCTTTTCTGACAGGAGTAATTTGGGATCCTGTTGGCTAAAAACCCAATCATGCAACTGTCCTTATTTTCCCCTATATATACATCTTGAATCCCATCTAAAAAAAATAATAATAAGCTATGCCCAAATCACTGTGAAAATCAGGCTTAGAATTTTGAGAAGATGAGTACATACATACAACGGTATTTAAAATGTGATACTTGCGCCTCAAATTTGTAAAACAATAGAACACACACAGAGAAGTGCAAATGAAGCATTAATGAAAAGTCCAAGGGAAAACGGTACTACTCATTATGTAAGAAAATACAAGAGACCATAAGCAAAAGGTTCCCAAAATGACTAACCTTTTGGGCTGCAGCAATCTGAAATGGCCAGATGTATTGGGAGTCTTGTGGAAGACATTGTAGTTGAGAAGTTAGGGATCTTGGTCAAGTCATGCTTGCTCTAATGGCCTTGTACTTAGGGAGAGGTATAGGAGAAGCCCCTACCTTAGCATGACTAGTCACTGTAAAGGAATCTGCTGGAGTGCCCCCAAGCTGTGCTGTATGCTGGTGGATGTTGTGACAGAGGTAACATTCCAGCCTGTCAGGACATACATGATTTTCTTTTCTACGCAAATTAAAGAGCGCCACAGTTCTGGATGGAAGAGGAGTCTTTCCAAAGGCAGGGTCTCCACAGCATACCATGAGAAAATCCATATGGGGTCCCTCTGAAGCTGCATGAATGTGTGGTCCACAGCATCTGAAGAGAAGATTTACTTGCTGTTTGTAATCCTCTTTTTATTCTACCTTATTAAACACCTATTTCATTATGCCATTTGTTGTCAGGCCTTTCTTACTGACATCCTGAAGGAACCCTGCATGGTCTCTCTCTCTCTGTCTCTTTCTCTCTCTCATACCTCACTCCTCCCCCACGGTGCAGAACAGCTCATTAACAGAGTATTGTAGTATCAGTGCCTACTGAAAACTTAGACTCTCTAACAAGTCTCAAAATAAGCACTAAAATGATGAATAAAAGAAACACCTACATTTTAAAACCTAAAGGTTAATTTTTGCCTTTCATGCATTACTACCTGTGTTCTTGAGAGATACATAATCCTTACAGATTAATCACTGTGTTCATGATTTTAGTTTATTCAATGTTCAGTTCTGTATCAGAGAACAGAGGCAAAAGTAAAAGCTATTTGTAAGAGGCTACCCATTTTGGAGATTTTGCTAGTTCTCTCTCACTTAAGATAGTGTATGTTTGGAGTTAAAACTTGTGAAGACTAAAGTTAATATCACTGTTACTATTAATTTTCAGACATTAAAAATCTGCCAGTAATATATAAACTGAAGATCAACTATTGTTGGTCAACACTCAAAGTCTATTAGAAACTGAAATATAGCTGAAATGTTTTATGTTTAGATAAAACTACACAGAAATTTTATTGTTTCATTGGTTCATTTTGTTATCTCTGCATTGCACCTCAATATGATCAGTTATAACAAGTATTTAACTTTTTATTCCTTTAAAATAGTTGTATAATGAAACTCAACATATACATGCAGCTGATAAAATAACACATGAAATATTAATGTAAAATCTATTAAAAATATTTATTAGCCTGCTAAAAATACAGAGTATATCTTAACTGGCTGAAGTATAGCTCCAAGAATTGTATTATTCCTACCTGATGTCTAACTTCAGAAAATCAGTTTCCTTTGCGATTTTAAAGTTTTCTGATTTAACAGTAACTGTTGACATTAATGAGGCCTTGTTATGTTTGGGAGGTATTTCTTTTTTTTTTTTTTTTTTTTTTTTTTTTTTTTTTTTTTGTAGTAGTAGTAGAAAAATGGAGAAAAAGAAAGGATAAAATAAAATTTCCAAGTAAATGTTTCCAAGACTGAACAACAGAAATGATCAAAAATAGCACAATTTATAAGAAAGTAAATTAGAAAGGTAGCCCTACAGCTAATCTTAATTGATGACTGCATGACTACAATAGGGAAATTCTCATAGAGGCTCAAATTTTGTGGAGAGAAATCACCATACAATAGGATATGTGAAGTCAACATTCCCAAAGAGCTAAGTACTACCTGGTCTATTTTATTTGCTTGTGAATGCTTTTGATCATAAAACCTCAGACAATATATGCAACACCTTGTTTGGGTAGTTGCCTACCTACATAATGGTTTGCTGTTATTTTAAGAAACCCCAATATATATCGTTCCTTTTAGTAACTGTCGAGTATTTGTGGTTACTATTAAACTACCAAAACTACATTCTGTTAAGCAGTTCATTATGGTTAATATCTAGATTAAAGAGAGAAGTCAGTTTTAAATGTAAAATAGTAAGTTCTGAAAGTTAATTTGTTTGAACTATTCTTATTTTTTCTTGAAAGATTTCTCATCTGTTCCTTGACATCATGAAAAAAAAAAAAAAATCAGGGATAGGCATTACAAAATGACTTAGATTGATAGAACCAACTTTCATAATTAAAAACTAAATAATCAGCCTTGTACTTTTTGTACTTCATAATCATACTTCACAGGTAGATCAATTACTGCATTACTAGTTCTAGACAGAAGAAAGCAACCATATTAAAAACAAACAAAGAAACAAAAATAATTTCTAAATGATCTCTTTTACATTTATTAAAATAACATGGAAATAAGCATGAAAAACACTCTAGATGAACTTCAAATAAACAAATTAAGAAAAAGCATTTTTGGTATTCTTTTGAATAAAATAATCTATGTAGTAGAATCTTTGCAGTATCTAACTACTGCAAATCAAACTTAGTTTTTATGCAAGACAAAAAACATACAGCCATCTTCATCTCATGACAGTGTGTATTAGGGAAAGTTCTCTTCATCAAATGTCAGACTACATCCATCTTGTCATGCTATCTTTCACCTACCTTTCCTTCAGCCATATAAAGCTGTAGTCACAACTTGATTAAGTGTAAAATACGCCAAAATATCCTGCTCCAAGGGCTAGACATAGTTGCATTTCCTACCTGTTGTGGTTTAGCTCTGGCAGGTAGCTGAGCCTCACACAGCCGCTCACTCACTCTCCCCAGGTGGGATGGGGGAGAGAATCTGAAAGGTAAAAGTGTGAGAACTCGTGGGTTGAGATAAAACCAGTTTACTAGGTAAAGCAATAGCTGCGCACACAAGCAAAGCAAAACAAGGAATTCATTCACTGCTTCCCATCGGCAGGCAGTGTTCAGCCATTTCCAGGAAAGCAGAGCTCTGCATAATGGTTTCTTGGGAAGACAAATGCCATCACTCCAAATGTCCCCCCCTTCCTCCTTCTTTACCCCAGCTGTTACTGCTGAGCATGAAGCCATATGCTATGGGACATCCCTCTGGCCAGCCTGGGCCAGCTGTCCTGCCTGTGTCCCCTCCCAGCTCCTTGTGCACCCCCAGCCTCCTCGCTGGCAGGGCAGCACGAGAAGCTGAAAAGTCCTCTTGGCTCTCTGTAAGCACTGCTCTACAACAACTAAAACATCTGTGTGTTAGCACCACTAATGTCATCAAAAGTCCAAAACACAGCATCCTGTGAGCCTTTAAGAAGAAAATTAATTCTATCCCATGACAATAAAACCATGACAATACCTGTGTGAGTCAGCACAGGCAGGCAGCAGGAACAACCACAGACCCACGGCTAAAATGCAGAGAGTAGATTTATTTTCATTATCTCGCCAACCGGGGGATCCCCAAAGCAACCCCCAGGCAGAGGCACACAAGCAGGGATGCAGGCACCATTAAGCTCAGTCCCTGCTAAAAGATCACCAGCCTGCTGTTCACACCTGTTTATCAAGCATTTGCGCAGGTGCAGTTTTTACCACCATGCTGTGATCCTCGCTGTGCTTCTTTGATCTTCTCTGTACCAAGGCTGGGAGCTCCAGCACATCTGATAGGGCACCTCCAAGTCTACCAAACACCTATGTTATCTGTGCACAGATGCACTACTTGCCAAACACACAGAGCATAAACAGCAGTGGGTACAATTTATGTGCTTTTCTACGTTACTACTCCTCAGACTTTACACATAGCCAGCTGCAAGGTCACTTGAGCATATTTACAATCCTCCTCGCCAGTCTTTTCTTTTCTCGCCAGTCAATTCCGATCCCATCCTCATCCCCAATTTTCCAATTTTAACGCATTCCTCCCAACAATGCTATAATTGTCCAAAAGCACAGCTGAGTAATATAATGATTTTACTGCCCATTCTCTTCATATGTGAGTATTAATTGCCCTATTTGCAATATTTTTCCCTCTTTTTCTCTCGATTGCTGCTTTTACAGTGGGTGTGTATGCATGAAGTTCTGACCCTATTAAAGTCAGTGTGAGCCTCTTTAAATACTGCTTAGGCACATATAGATTCAATATGTTCCCAAGGATAGTAATCCTTTTTCTGTACATTTTTGTGTTACAAAAGTGAAAGACAACCAAAGAGAATAGGTGAACTAGGAGGTATTGATTTTCAAGAACTGCAGTCCTACCTCACAGGTAAATCAGAGGGGCAAAGAATGAAGATTAAAGAAGAAAGGATTGGGGAAGCTAGCATATTATGAAGATTGTTTAAAACATCTAAGATCGTAAAAAGAAAGACAAGAATGGTTATAAAAAAAGAATATATAGTAATGGGGAAGAAACACATTATTTGTCCTACACGCTACTCATTCCACAATCTGAGTTTTTGTTTTAGCACAGTTTCATGATCTCTGAAGTGCATCACTTATATGTTTTCCTGTATCCTTCTATTTCTATCTAATGCTGCTATTCTTGAAGCACTCTACTGAGCACTTTCCTGAAATGCACTTTACTACTGATATTACTAATTTAGAAGGTCCGATTTTTATTTGGAAGCTAAAATCTCTTTACTTACCTGCAGTCAGAAAAAGAAAAGTGGATACAGAGCAGTATCTATGCTTTCACGCAATTATGAATAGAGTTCAGACATCACACATTAACACATTAGCACATTAAAGCATAGTGTTCTCTCGGTTTGACCAGACCACCATTCTCAGCCTGCTATCCAAAAGCCTGTTCCTTTACTCTTTGAACGTTAAGTTCTGAACTGGAAATAAAGTTCATTAGCTAAGATATGTAGGCCATTTCTAACATCTTTAAAAACAGTTTACCTAGATATTTTTTCCTTCTGTGTTTATTGGGAGTCTGTGAAGTATTGGTCTTTTTGTTAAGGGTTAATTAAAAAGACCATATGGGAAATGACTGAAATAGAGATCCATTAAAATTATTAATTGTGCAGAAGTTAATTGTTCAAAGTTATGACTTTGTTTTGACATCAAGTTTTCAACATATAACACTAGGTGAAATGACTAGTGACTGAATGAGTCTGATGGGACTCACTATTTATGGTATTCTCTTGTGGTTGAAGAAAAACCTGGTGGCAGAAAGAAAGCAACTTTGCATTCATAGTATAGTTCAGATTCTTTTTGATGTGGATTATGCATAAATTTAGCACAACCTGGGAAAATACTCAAATAACTGGAAATTATCTTAGTGGCATTTTTCCTTTGAGATACAGGAAGATAAGAGAGTAGGACAAAATCTGTAAGATAATAAATGGCTGACAAAACAATGGTACTTTTTTTTTTTTTCAGGTATTTCTCCTTATGACATTAATTTTATCAAGTACTGAGCTCCAAGTGAGTAGCCAAAGCAATAACCTCAGGGATCAACCTAGTAGTAAAAAATAATAAAATTTTAAAAAAGTAATAAAAAAGTAATAAGAAAATGTATTAAGCTCTGAAGTTTAAGCTTTAAAGTATTTTAAAAAATGAATAGGTTTAAGCTTTAAAGTGAGGAACAGGAGAAGTATCTAACAGAGTTTTTAGATCTGATTTAAATATGCAGCAGGTAGATGAGAACATAGCCATGCAGAAGGAAGCAGTAGAATTTTAAGGGAAAGAAAAGAGCTGAGACGATCAACATAAATAAAGCAGATATTTCATCCGGTAAATTGGTAAGGTGAGACAGAAACAAATAGAATGTTTATATATCAGTTTCAGAAGCCTGGAAAATAAAATGGAGAATTAACAATTCTGATTCAAGACATGAAATCAGACCTTACAGAAAATAATAATAACAGATGTTACACTTGAACCAGAGTTACTAAAAGCTCAAGTGATTAGGAAAAAGAGAAATAGGAATGAAAGTAGTGGAATAATACCATATATGAAAGAAGTGGTTCATCATTAATGAGAAAAAGAAAAAAGTAACAAGAATAGACTAGAAACTGTGCGATATACATGTGTGGTAATGAAAAAGTATCATTTCTAAGACAGGAAATCTGATCTAAATCTAGTATTGGCTACAAACAGCGATCTCAATGGAAAAAAGAAGGAACAAAATAAAAAATACATGACAGTAAGAAACTTAATTTCATAGACGTAAACTGGAAAAGCACCATTTAATTTCTAGATAGTTTTGGAAAACAACTGTTAATAGCTTTTTCTGCAAAATAACCAACAAATCAGCTGCAAGGTTTACTAGTTTAATCTTAGTGGTGAGTATCCTGTCAAAACACTTGTCACAGATACCAAAGATGAAACAAGTAGTCATTGTGATATTGAAATTCTCATTTTAGTCCAAAGTAAATCTATAACTTATTGCATTTATTAGTAATGTTGTAGAAAGGAAAGTTTAAATTACTTAAGGAAACATGTGAGGTTGACAGAAATGAGTAATGTTTTAATATATTCCTTTTTGGAAGGTGTAAAACAGGCAAATTAAGCTCCAAAAATTGAAAATATTGTTGCTATTTCTCAAATTAAAGATATGATCTTCAAGGTTTTTTTGTTTTTTGTTTTTTTGTTTGTTTGTTTTTGTTTTTTTCCTGTATTTTGTACTTGTTATCATAAATTAATTATACTTTTTTTTCTGTTCTAATTTTTTGGTTAACTTCCTTCAACATTCATACCTACTTCCTCTGACATATATCATATTATTTCAGGATAAAGGAAGAAGTACAAATTGTTTCTTTGTGTTACTGAGAACGTTTTTCAAGACCTTGGTGATAAATCTTCCTCTAGTTTTTGTCAGTTACTTTACAGAAAAAAAAAAAAAAGGAAGAAAAAAGTGGGGGTGTTGAAAAAGGATAGGAAAATAGCATTTCTTACTTTCTAGCATCCTCCAGATATAATTTTAGGAAATTCTATGTATAGTTAAAGAACTATGACACTGAATGATCAGGGAAACATCACTGTAAGTTATTTTTAGTCTTTCATGATTAGAGAGTGTCCCTGTGGTTTATGGTTCTGAACAGTTTGTGGTCTCTTGTGCTACATAGTTTTATAATTGCTGGTTATTTTCTTGTGATTCCACACAAGTTGGTTTCATAACTCAGACGGCCTTTGCTAATCTCATGTTTTGCATTCAAAAAATAGAATGGGTGAAAAACCCATAACAGCTGCAATACTCAAAATATTACACTTCATGAAACAAAGTTGCACTTCATGTTTGACAGTAATTTATTAGTTACATCAAAAAATCCCGAGTTTAAGTCATCATTAGATATAAAAGAAATGAATCTAAGAAAAGAGAGCTGATGTTTTACTGCAGGTGTTACTCTATGTTATTTTGAGATGTTATTTTAAAATTATTTTATTTAAAGGCCAGGAAAACTTCCTGTCTCAAATGAAGGTGGAAGAACAAATGCTGCAAAGTAATTGTTCACCCCATACCATCAAAATGTGACTAACACTGAAAGGCGAATCTTATGAAAATACAGAGCAATTTTATTTTAGAACTTAAAAAGAGTGCCAGGCATGCATAAACCATGATTCTTATGAAGTATTTAAATATTAAAAAGTCAAAATCCTTCATTTGACAGTGTCTGACCTTTAAGCTTATCTGCTCCTAAAATACATCTTACCTATCAACCAAAACTTTAATCACTTTCTCATTTCAGATATTGAAAGAAAGATTCCATTTAAATCAAGTAAAGGTCATCTTTCTTTGAAATATAGATTACTCACCTGCACTTTTTGAAGAAGTGAAGACTAGAGAACAAACTTGAGAAGCAGCTTTCTCTTCACACTGGCAAAGTACTTAGTCAGCAGTGAAAGGATTAAACACAATTATGCATAACTCCCAGAGACTGTAAGGTCCAGCCCAGAAATGAAATGCAATTCAGTTTCAAAATCTATGAACTTCACATAGTGAAGAAGAAATGAAATAAAATGTTATATTCTTCAGTCTTTTTGAACTATTTCTAAAATTACAGCTAGGTTAAAGTGGCACCAGAAGCATCAAGAGATAAGAACAAATTGGTAATTAGTCTGAGACCACTTGAGGTTAAGATAAACTTTTACAACCTCTGATTACAGGCTTACGTGCTAAGCAGATGATCAGCTTGTCATAAATCTTACATACATATTTGTTTTACTGAAATATTCTATTTCTTTTTAACCCTTGCCCCCAAATATCAGCAAAATTCCAACATTTAAGATATATTCAGAATCTATGGGTCTCTGAATGGCTGAATATTTCATAGAGAATAACAGTAACTTCTACTATCTAATATTCTAAAATAATAGTGGAAGAGCTACCACTAATATTTACCCACATCTAAGAATCTGAGAATCTGATGGGTGGTAGAGAGTAATCCCCCATGTGTGCTTGATCTGCCCAATATGATTATAACATTAATCTGAGAGTAAACTGGATGTTTTAAAGTTGGGTACTGATGCGCAAAACAGTGTATTAGTCCACAGTTAGGAACACTACGTTTTTGTACTCAGTCAGCACTGTGATCAGGCCTTGGAATGTCACTTCTGTCTACATTATTCTTACTTACCACTTGTTTCCAGCTTTCTCAAATGCACAGTATGGAGTCACAGAATCCTCTGCTTCTAACAATACAAAGAAATGATGTAATACAAGATATGATATAGTAATAGAAGAGGTGACAAGTTTGTAACATTTACCACTTACCTCAGTTTGGAAGTAACTATACAATCTCATTTTAATATTTGCAGAAAAGTATTCAACAAGGAGTTAGTCATTTCAAACTACTATTATAAACTACTAGATCAATGAAAGGAAACATGAATTCGAGAGGATTTTTTAAAGATGCTTTATCTGTAGAACAAATTCCAGTCCCCAGTATTTTTCTTAAATATGAATGCTATGAAGTGTTTGTGGTATAGCATATCTAATAACATTTTGTAGTTTTAAAGTATAATCATTTTTCTTAGGAAAAGACAGATTTTCTGACAGAGTTTACAACTCTGATAACTGTCACTATTTTTTAGATAGAGCAGATTAGATTCTTATAATGGTGGGACACCTAAAAAAACATAATATGTCTTCATATATGTAGGTTTTAGTATATCAGATAAAAGATTATATCTCTACTGAATTCACAAGGTCTTGTTCCAGGAGAAGAAATGTGTGTGGTTACTTTGCATATTGAGCAAAGTGTTCTAGCATTAAAGACCATCAGGGGTAGCATGGTTACAACCTCTATAAAAGATCACATACTAACTAGAAATAACAATAATATAACATATAAAAAATAATGGTTGAAATGAAAATCAAACGAAAATCAATGAAATCAAAAATGGCCAATAGTGAAAGATTTTCACATGAAAATATTAGTATGAGATGGACTAAAAAAATGAGAAAATTAAGACATGATACAGACCATTTTTAGAGGAATAACAGGTTACTGCATGTAGAATGTTTCAATACAGTAGATACAAAACTGAGACAACCTGTATTTTCAGTATTGACTAATAATATTTCATAGGTCCATTTTAGAATTACCAATTACAGATGAGGAGAGCACTGAATATATATATAAGTATATATATATCTCCCTAGTAAATCTGAACACTCTAAGGTTTCACTGCCTCAGTCAAAATTGTTTGATCACCATGTTATTACTGGAGTTTGAGTGTATATAGCACAGCTTTTAGGGAATGGATTCTGTGTATATGCACCCAGAGTTTTTGAAATAAGGACTGAATATTATATTTCATTATTTGAGTACTAATAGCTTGTCATTTAATTATGTCATGAAGACTATGACATAAAGTTGGTATATGCGACCTTATTTTTTTCATATTTTGTTTTCTGAATGTTGAGTTGTACAAGCCTATTGTTTTTTAGTATATCGTGTTAATAAGATATATAAATAAGGAAAAATGTAAACATTGGATGCCTGCATTATTTCAGTCTTGCAAATTGTCCCATTTTTCATCAGCCAAATTACATAAGAAATATGCCAATATTTAGTAAATAGAACCATTAAATTAAAGGAAAACAAATCTTTATCACACCATGAGTCTCATGAAGTTCGCAGTATGTAGAATTCCTCTGTTAATACTAATACATTTTGGAATACAAATACATCTGGTGGACTGGGATTTTAGTCCCTCACAGCAGGTGAACCAAAAAGTGTTTTGCAATTATGTTGGTGAAGTTTCTTTCTCCTGACTTCACTACTAATTTATCACATCACCTGTTTATAATCCCTTTCTTTAACTTTAAATAATATAATTATTTAAAAATAATAAATGCTTCTTCCTTTCTTAGCAAAACATGAAATCTTCCCTACTTCTGAAGTGTTTCCCTCAATTAAAACTCTGATTTTTAAAATTATTCTGTTTTTTTAAAAGGAAGCATATGAGGATCACAGGATCCTTCTGGACAAAATGTCCAACATACAGATAGATAAATATATAATAGGATGGGTGAACAATTGGCTGATGGGCCAGGCTCAAAGGGTTGTAGTAAATGGGGTTACATCAGGCTGGAATCCAGTCACTAGAGGGGTTCCACAGGGCTTCATTTGGGGGCCAGTTCTCTTCAAGGTTTTTATAAATGATCTGGATCCAGGACTCAACTGCATACTAAGTAAGTTTGCAGATGATACTAAATTAGGAGGAGGTGTTGACTCCCTCAAGGGTAGAGAGGCCTTGTAGAGAGATCTTGACAAATGAGAGGGCTGGGCAATCACCAACAATATGAAATTTAACAACAGCAAGTGCCAGATTCTGTACATGGGATGAGGCAGCCATGGATATATGTACAGACTGGGCAATGAGAAGCTGGAGAGCAGCCCCAAGGAACGGGATCGGGGGGGTTCTGGTTGACAGCAAGTCTAATATGAGTCAACATTGTGCCCTAACAGCCAGGAGGGCCAACCATATCCTGTGGTGCTTCAAACACAGTATTGCTAGCCAGTCGAGGGAAGTGACTGTCCTCCTCTACTCTGTGCTGGTGCATCCTCACCTTGAGTACTGTGTGCACCACAATATAGGAAGGTCATATAACTATTAGAGAGTGTCCAAAGGAGGGCTATGAAGATGGTGAAGGGTCAAAAGGGGAAGACATATGAGGAGGAGTGGCTGAAGTCCATTGGTTTGTTCAGCCTAGAGAAGAGGAGACTGAGGGGAGACCTCATCATGGCCTACAGCTTTCTCACAAGGGGGAGCAGAGGGAAAGGTGATGAGTTTTTCTCTTTGGTGACCAGCGATAGGACAGAAGAGCATGGCATGAAGCTGTGTCAGGAGAGGTTCATGTTGGATATCAGGAAAAGGTTCTTCACCGAGAGGGTGGTCGGGCACTGGGACAGGCTCCCCGGGGATGTAGCCACGGCACCAAGCCTGTTGGAGTTTAAGAAGCATTTGGACTGTGCTCTCAGACACATGGTCTGAATTCTGATTTTTGGGTAGACCTGTGTGGAGCCAGGGGTTGGACTCAATGATCCTTGTGGGTCCCTTCCAACTGGGATATTTTATGATTCTAATTAGCTATCCTAAGATGCATTATCCAAGATATAGTATATAGATCTCGATCTATATGTCACTCTTACATAAAATGCTCAAGGACGAGCACAGTAAAAATGGAAGGAGCCCACACAGGGAAAATATAAACCTCATGTTGCTGATTTAAATGAAAGTGTGACACAATCTCTCCTTCAATAGCTACATAGCTGTTGTTATGATTAGCTAAATGGTTGGAAATAAGTAGTGGGAATACTCTGGCTGTGATGGGTTGACCCCAGCCAACAGCCAAATACCCACTCAGACTCTCACTCATTGGCCTATCCTGTGGTTTGGGGAGAAAATACAAGGAAGACAAGACTCACAGATTGGGATAATGACAGTTTAATAATGAAAGGAAAAGCTTTGCACATAAGTAAAGCAAAAAGAGGAATTTGTTCGCTACTTCCCATTGGCAGGCCTATGTTTAGCCAAATCCTGGAAAGCATCATCACACATAATAACTTCTTGGGAAGACAAATACGATAACCATGAATGTCCCCTATTCCTCTTTCTTTCCCAGAGCTTCTATTGCCTAGCAGGATGTAATGTAGTATGGAATATCCCTTTGGTCAATTATGGTCTCTTGTCCTGGCTATATCCCCTCCCAGCCTCTTGCCCTGGGCTACTCACCAAAAGCGGTGGTAGTGGTGGAAAGCATTGATGCTGTGCAAGCACTGATCTGCAATGGACAAAACACTGGTGTGCTATCAACACCATTTTCAGCCACAGCACCACATTGGCTGCTGTAAAGAAAGTTAACTTCATACTGGACAGACCCAGTACACTGTTGTGTGATGTAGGAATGGGCAAGAATATGGTTAGGTCACACACAATTTTCTATATTATCCAACAATAGTGTGAATCTAGCTTTGTAAAATTCAAAACCATAAATAGGCATCAATATTAGAGCTGTATTGAAATTAATGTGGAACTATGGCAATTTACACAAACCAAATGGTCCTAAGGGGTAGAGGTTCTTTATTTGGCAAAATCATTTAAAACGGTTAGGTGTGAAGTGAGCGAAAAGTTCTATTAAATGTAAGAATGTACAATACATTACTGAATGTGTGCGTGAGAAAAATACAAGCACGTACAAAATAAGAAAGAGCAGAGAATTGCAACAGTACTATTACTGAATGAGATGGAAATGTTCACCAACCAGATGTATTATCCAGCAGATAATTCTATCAGAGTTGTTTATATTTCCCCCCCAGATAACTCCAATCTAAAAATCAAATATTAAGAAACAGAACGTTGAAGTATTATTCCTACAGAAAAAAATGAACAGATAATCACATATAGAAAGATTAATATCACAAACATAATAATTAGTATGTACTGGGTTTATTGCTTTGCTTGTGAGAAGTTCCTGATTTAAAAAATAAAAAAAATAAAAATAAAAAATCTTTTATGTTTTATATTTTTAACAATACTAATATTACACATTCTGATTTACAAACATATAGTTCTCAATACATCTAACTAAATTAAAGAAATGGCTTGTAATAGATAATTCTGTATTCAATCTTCCCAACAGTGTTCTAATAATTTTATTAGGTACCAGTTATATTTTTCCTGTTGTGAACTTTACCATCAGATAAATAAGATAGTACCTCAATCATAAAATTGATTTTATGTGTCAAAAATACACACTGAAGACTAACTCAAATCCATGATAGATTTTTCTTTCATTGCTAAATCCTTGGGGCTAATATACTAAGAGTTTGTCTTAGTCAGGAGTATGTCATAGGCCATGTTTAAGGTTTTCTTGTATTATCCATCCAAATGGAGCCCATTTTAATAAGAGAGCAAATTATTATTTCTAGCTCCCTTGTTCTCAACATTTTAGAAAGTGAAATTTCCATTTATGATTAGAATAGAATAGTTCATTTGGAAGGGACCTACAAAGATCATCTAGTCCAACTGCCTGACCACTTCACAGCTGACAAAAAGTTAAAGCATATTAATGAGGTCATTATCCAAATGTATCTTGAACACTGACAGGCATGGGGCATCAACTGCCTCGCTAGGAAGCCTGTTCCAGTGTTACCATCCTCATGGTAAAGAATATTTTTCTCATGTCCAGTCTGAACCTCCCCTGGTGCAGCTTATTGCCATTCCTGTGCATCCTGGTTACCAGGGAGAAGAGATTGGTACCTCCCTCTCCATTTCCTCTCCTCAGGAAGTAGAGAGCAATGAAGTCGCCTCTTAGCCTTCTTTTCTTCAGTCTGGACAAGCCAAGTGTCCTCACAGGACTCCTCACAGGACAAGCCCCTTCACTAGCTTTGTTGCCCTCATGTTTCATATTCCCATTTATGGCAATTTCATATTCCCATTTAGAACTGTGTGCAATATTTTTAAATATTTTTTTGCTGTCAGCAATAGTATTTTTAAGACTTTTTATGGCAGCCATAAGCTCTTTTGTTGGTGGTCTTGAGCTCCACATCACAATATGTTCTTAATATGAGGTCAGGAACTAAGCAATTAGTTCTAACTGCATGTTTCCATTTGCCAGCAAGTATTGCAATATTTGATTTTATTTTTTGATCTTTTCAATGCTTTCCATATTATATTTTTCCTTATTGAATTTTTGATGAAGGGAATAATAACAGTATTTCTCCTATTTTATCTGCCTGATAGCTTGTTTACTCTAACATATAACTGAATATTAAATCTATAGCTACTGAGATGAAAGTCTCCTGGTAATAACCCAATGTCCAATCTCAGCTACTCCAGATTTGAGTATTTCCATAGAAGAAAAAATTTTAGAAAGACCAACACATCTAATTTCTTTGTATACATAAAAATACATGCTAAAGTCAACCTTCTGGGGAAATCCCATAGAGCTGGTATGAAAAGAGCTCTACCAGCTCCTCTTTTGCTCAGTCTTTCTTACAGACTCATGCAGCTAAACCTGTAGTTTAGCTCATTTCTCTCTATCTATCATATCCATCCACTGTTTCCCCATCTTCTGCTCTCAGAGATGATATATATAATACAGTATGTAGTATGTGGTATATATGTCATATATTGAGGTGAATGACTGTTCTTACACATTCTAGAGATGCGAATATGGTTCCCACTGTGAGATGGAACAGACACAAATGATATATATTGCGTGACAACATGAGTGACACCTTGAAACTAAACAGAGATACTGTATTTGGTAGTCTGACTGACTTGGTGGCTTTAAAAGAGGTTAAAACATGCTGAAGTCTTCAGCTAAGGAATGAAAAGATTCCCAAGAGTGTATTGTTACAGTGAGCTGTCTTGATTCTGTCATTAGTTTGATCTTGTCAGTGAATAAGTTTAGTCAATATATGTTATTCTAAAACTACAAAATAAAATATTTATTATTTGCTCAGAATATTTATTTATTTATTTTGAGTGTGACTATATATCGATGTGACTATACCTGTACTTTTTGCACCTTTGCAGATGGATATTGCATAGATATTATATATATTATTGAGAGCAGCTCCCAGGAGAAGGACTTGGGGGTGCTGGCTGATGAGAAGTTCAATATGAGCCGGCAATGTGCACTTGCAGCCCAGAAAGCCAACTGTATCCTGGGCTGCATCAAAAGAAGCGTGGCCAGCAGGGCAAAGGAAGTGATTCTCCCTCTCTACTCTGATCTTGTGAGACCCCACCTAGAGTACTGTGTTCAGCTCTGGGGTCCCCAGCACAAGGACATGGACATGTTAGAATGAATCCAGAGGAGGGCCACAAAGATGATCAAAGGGCTGGAATACCTCTCCTATGAAGACAGCCTGAGGGAGTTGGAGTTGTTCAGCATGGAGAAGAGAAGGCTCCGGGGAGATGTTATAGAGGCCTTCCAGTACCTAAAGAGGGCCTACAAGAAACCAGGAGAGGGACTCTTTATCAGTGATTGTAGTGATAGGACAAGGAGTAATGGTTTTAAACTAAAAAATGATAGATTTATATTAGATTTTAGGAGTTCTTTACTCAGAGGGTGGTGAGGCACTGGAACAGGTTGCCCAGAGAAGTTGTGAATGCCCCATCCCTGGAAGTGTTTAAGGCTGGATGGGGCTTTGAGCAACCTGGTCTAATGGAAGGTATCCCTGCCCATAGCAGGGGAGTTGGTGTTAGATGATCTTTAAGGTCCCTTCCAATCCAAACCATTCTAGTGGTTTCCTTTCCCAGTTTCCTTTTTCAAAGTATTGGGAATACAAATCTCTCTGTTTCACAAATCACATACTTTAATGTTTATTACAAAATCAGCCAAGGGACTCAGAAAAACATAATTGGAAGCAAATTAACTTCTGCAGCCGAGTTTCTAAATGACTACAAATTGAAGGGTGGACCAGTCAAAACAGTTGAGGGCAGGGCTGCCATCCAGAGGGATCTAGGCAGGCTGAAGGAATGAGCCACCAGTAACCATATGAAATTCAGCCAGGACAAATGCTGAGTCTTGTGCTTCAGCAGCCCCCCTGTGCAACACAGGACTGGATGGGAAGTAGCTGTGCTGAGAAGGAGTTGGGGGTGCTGGCAGATGGCAAGTTGAGCATGGGCCAGCAGTGTGTCCTGGTAGCAAGGAAGGCCAAGAGCAACCAGGGCTGCACTAACATGGACAGTAGATCAAAGGAAGTGATTATTCCTCTCTCCTCAGAGCACTTGTGAGACCACATTAAGACTCTTGCATCCAGTTTTGTGCATTCTGATAGAGGAAAATGGTGATGAACAGGATTGAATTCAGCAGATGTCCACCAAGATAGTCAGAGACTGGAGCACTTACCCTGTGAGGAGATGCTGGTGGAGCTGGGCTTGTTCTGCCTGGAGAAGAGACAATTTGGGACAGCAGCTCCCTATCACCTATAAGTGTGCTATCAAGAAGACAGAGGGGATCTTTGTATTAGTGTATGGTGAGAAGATGAGTAATAAATGTCACAAATTTAAACAAGAGAGGTTGACATGGGGTATAAAGATAAACTTTTTCTCCTTGAGGACAGTCAGGCACTAGAACAGGCTTCCAAAAAGTTTGTGCACATTCCATCTTTGAAGGTTTTTGAGACCCAGCCAGATCAAACCCTGAGCAGTCTGATCTGACTTCACAGATGACTGTGGTTTGCGCATACTGAGCTCCCTGTCAAACTGAATGAGCCTATGATTTTTCTAGAATTTTGTGTCAGAATGCATTGAGAACACAGCACTTCCTAATGTTATTTTAGCAGGAAAGGGAAGTAGGATTGAAAATGATTGTGTGTTTCCTCTCAGTGAGATGAATTGCAATATCATTGCAGAATAAACTTTAGAAGTTCATCATGTTTGTGAGGTCCTAGATTCTATGAGACACATTTCTTTCTGACTGGTTGAACTAAATTAGAGAAGAATCTGAACCACGGAGCCTGGATAAAACTCCAGTACTGTGGAGGACTGGCTCGACGAGAGAGGTCGCATGAAGATTGAGCAGCTCAAGGAGACAGTTAGGAATGTATCGTACACAACTTGTGTGAGCCAAGGCACGTACGCGGCACCTGGCAACCGGTTCAGTTAACACAGATAAGGAACTTGTGGTTATCAGTGTGCGAAAATGTCTTGAGCAAACAGGGTCTGTCTCTAACCAATAGTGAGCTCAGCTTTTGCAATATGTATGAGCTAATTATCTGCTAGCTTATATAAGGAAGCTATGCAGGCAATAAAGTTGAAGTCTACTGATCACTCATATTGAGCGACTGTGTCTTCCTTCCGTCGACCCCTCCCGAAGGATTGTTTACAACACAGTACATTGAAAGTTAATGGTAAAATCCACACTGACTTCAAGTGGAATCATTTTTTACTTTCTACATATAAAGTATTAGAATTCAGATAGACACCAACTGAGAAACCTAGATATGAAAACAATTCTAATCTGCATTTCCCCACAGTTTATGTACACATAATAAAGTTAGGGTTCATTACAATTGGCTTTATAAAAGAGTAAAAACACAGTATTCTTAATGGAGAAGGAGCTTTAGAACAGCAATTATTTAAATACAGGGTTCTTTGTGTAAATGTCACTTCCTTCATTTCTGTCTTCCCATAAAATATCAGAACTGTTCTCTGTTCTATTTTTATACAAATACCACAATTAACATGCAGAGAAAATCTTCGATGTTAAGTACCATTCTTGAAATCAAGTGATTTGAGAAAACATGCGTAAGATTTTAGACCTTACATTTGTTGAAGGTAACTTGAAATTGTGGGTTTGTAAATCCCCAAATCTCCCAATATTTCCAATGTATTTATTTATTTATTTGTCATTTATATTATTTTATATATATATATATACTAAAATAATTTTGCAATTTTGAAGTTTATGCAATGATTTGAGGATACAAATCATATTTAGAGTGCTTGCCATGACAAAGTTACCAATATCACAGTCAGCGCTTGCTATCAACCTCTAAACCTGATTTGTAACACAGTCATATGTTAACAAATAGCAATCATAATTTACTTTCTTCTCAAAGATTTACTGTGATTACTCAGTCAAAAAAAAAAAAAAAGGAAAAAAGAAACCTGTAATATCTCTATTTGCTTTTCATTTGCACTGATCTGGAAACAGTAACATTTTTATATTTACATCCTTCTTATTATTAATAGTTGTATCATTCCTAATTACTTAGCTTATTCATAATAGACAGCATGAAGTAAAATGTTTCTCGACAAAATGTTTACTTTCAGAAGCTTGTCAATGAGAACATGGATAATCCGAACTGTCCAGTAACTGTTGCAGATTTCTATTTATACCTTCAAGCTCTGAACTACATTTAAAAGATATAGGATCACTTAAATTGCAGTTATGTTTTTGACAAGTACAGCACTGACCATCTAACATAATATTTAAAAGTCTATGCCTCTGAATAAATCTATTAATTTTTTAATAAATAATAAAAATAAATAATTTTTCCTCTGATTTCTGCTGTTTTGACTGAGAATGGTGATAGCAAACATTTTCCAAAAATTACCTAAATGCCATCAAAACGCCATCAAGAACTTAATCAGAAATAATAAACAAATAACTAACCCCCAGGTCACCAGTATCTCAGAAGCTGAAACCAGTAAATGAGTTTAAAAATTATTAGATTGCCAAAAACACTACCATCATTGCTATTTAAAGAGTATGCTGCCATAGTCTAGAATGAGTACTTTAGATGACTCTGGACATGAAGGTTATTCTTCAAAGCTAAAAGAGCATTTTTTTTTTCCAAATGTAAGTTAATATATACTTTTACTGAAAAAAAAAAAAAAAAAAAAAAAGAAAGAAATTAGTTCTGTAAATTACATTACGTAATTTCAAAGAATTTCAGAGAACATGCTATAATACCATTCAAGACAAAAACACTGAGTCCTGTTTTCCCAGGACTTCTGCAACCCTTCCCCTTTCACCTAGATGTGAACCTTGCAGTCCTTATCTTTCACTCATTCACAGAAGAAATGAAGGAGGGACTTAGAAGAAAGGTAGGCAGAAAGAGCAAGATTATGCGACAATTAACTTAAATGCTGAATCAAAGTCCACATCCCCCAGATCAGCTGGGGATGGTGGAGTAGAAAGACTGAACATGCTCAGTGTTGCTAGTTTCAAGAAAATGAATACCTCTCTCTCACACTACAGTTTTCTTAGATGACAATGAGACGGTTAGACCAGTTCATACCTACAAATGTTAGTTCAACCCTTGACTTTTGTTATTCTATACTGTAGTGTTTTTTTTTTCTGTTTGCTTGTTGTTTTTTTTTTTTGTTTCTTTGTGTTTTTTTTTTTGTTTCATTTAGTTTTGTTTTGTTTTCTGAAGACTTCATACCAAAGATAGTTTCATTAGCCTCTGTTATTTCTCAAGTGTATACCATATTCATAGTTCAATTTTTGCTCAGCAAACCATTGTTACATGACAGAATATCCTGCTTTGATGTTAGACTACAGCACCTCCTGAAGTTCCTTCCAACCTGAATTATTATTCTAAGAATTGGTCAATTTTTAGTATTTTTAAGCAGGTATGGAAACAGTGCTCCAGAGTGATAACAGGGCCAAATTTCCTCCACTGTATTAATTTAAATTATGATTCTCTTGGACTGTCTCTCACATATGTATACACACATGCACACACACACACAGAGTTATAAAAATGCATTGCTATGCATATATGTGTATGTACATATCTAAAATATATATGTACTCATATCTAAAATATACATAATATTACTGTGTTCAGTTTTGGGCCCCTCACTACAGGACGGACATCAAGGTGCTGGAGCGTGTCCAAAGAAGGGCAACGAAGCTGGTGAGGGGTCTGGAGAACAAGTCTTATGAGAAGCGGCTGAGGGAGCTGGGGTTGTTTAGCCTGGCGAAGAGGAGGCTCAGGGGCGGGGCTTACAAAAAGGTATAGTCCACCTTGCCTAACGTTAGCAGTCCAACAGGTAGACATTCAATTTAGCCAACTGTTCTGTTTTGTCTGTATTTGCTGAAAAGAAGAATATAGGAAGAGGAATGTACTCACAAAATGCCATCTCAGCTTTCTGAAATGTATATCTTAGCACATAACAAATGATGTGATTTTTTATTTTTTATCTTGTTACTGAAACAGTTATGGCTTACATTTGTTTTGTATTCTGTTTGTTAACTTTGTAACTTTCTTTGCATATATCAAATTGCAATTTACATGATCACCATGTAAAAAACAGAGTATCCTGACCCTACAGATATTAACTTTCACTGTCAGCAGTATATCTTCAAATGAACAGCAATCAAATATTCTTGCCAAATGTTATATTCTAAAATGAATCAGTTTGTCAGATTCTTGCTTTATACTCCTGCTACAGTTTGTATATCAATCTTGAAAGGTGTAAATTATAGGTTTACAATAATAGTTCCATGGCATCCATGTTGGGAGGGAATACTTTAACAGACTTTCTTACATAGCTGATACATAAATTTTAAATCTGACAGCAAATTTTCAGCAAACAACAGAAACTTAATCAGAATATAAAGTTTCTTAATCTATATTTTAACTATAATTAATATATAACTAAACATAAACTACATAAACTAATATAAACTGTATAAATTAATATAAACTAATATAAACTAAAGGATTTATGTTGATGGAGAAGAAGCACAAAGAATCATAAAGAGAATCACAGAATCACAGAATAGTTAAGGTCGGACGGGACCTGTGGAGATCATCTGGTCCAAGCCCCCTGCCCAAGCATAAAGCAGTCTGCCCAGGACCATGTCCAGGCAGCTTTTGAAGATCTCCAAGGAAGGAGACTCCACAACACTGATGGGCAACCTACTCCAGTGCTCTGTCACCCTCACAGTGAAGAAGTGCTTCCTGATGTTTAGTCAGAATCTCTTTCCAGTTTGTGCCTATTGCCTCTTGTCCCGGCTCTGAGCACCACTGAAATGAGCCTGGCTCCATCTTCTTTGCACCCTCTGTTCAGGTGTTTATACACATTGATAAGATCCCCCCTGGTTCTCCTCTTCTCCAGGCTGAACAGTCCCAACTCTCTTGGCTTCTCCTCATAGAAGGGGTGCTCCAGTCCTTTGATCATCTTGGTGGCCCTCTGTTGGCCTCTTTCCAGTATGTTCAGGCCTCTTGTCCTGGTTTCAGCTGGGATAGAGTTAATTTTCTTCTTAGTAGCTGGTACGGTGCTGTGTTTTGAATTCAGGATGAGAACAATGCTGATAACACACCGATGTTTTAGTAGTTGCAGAGCAGTGCTTACACAGAGCCAAGGACTTTTCAGCTTCTCGTGCTGCCCTGCCAGTGAGGAGGCTGGGGGTACACAAGGAGCTGGGAGGGGACAGAACCAAGACAGCTGACCCAAACTGGCCAAAGGGATATTCCATACCATATGACGTCATGCTGAACAATTAATATGGGGTGGCTAGCCGGGGGGGAGGGGTTACCGCTGCTCGGGGACAGGCTGGGCATCGGTCAGCGGGTGGTGAGCAATTGCATTGTGCATCACTTGTTTTGTACATATTATTATTATTATCACTATTATTATTATCTCCCTTCTTTTTCTGTCCTATTAAACTGCCTTTATCTCAACCCACGAGTTTTTTTTCAATTCTCTCCCCCATCCCACTGGGGGAGGGGGAGAGTGAGCGAACGGCTGTGTGGTGCTCAAGCTGCCTGCTGGGTCAAACCACAACACCTCTCTTTTACTGGGGTTCCCAGAACTGGTCACAGTACTCCAGGTGAAGCCTCACCAATGAGTAGTAGAGGGGAAGGATCACCTCTCTTGACCTGCTGGCAGTACTTTGCGGACTCATATACAAGTTCATATTTGGGTAGTAGTATTCCATTTTATAGCTATCTCAAAAGAAAAAAGAAAATTACTGTTCTTTCATTTAAACTTGATGAAAAACATTAACTACGGCCAATTCTTTTCTGCGAGATGATTTTGTTGTTCAACTTTCAGCACAGCAATAAAGTCCTTAATTGGCAGGAGGAAAGTATATCAGACTAATTACTAGTGTCACTTAAAAATATCAATCTAGTCTAAGAAATGAGCACTGCTGTAGAAAACTCTTTTTATATGAGTAAAATAAAATAAAATACATTATTACAGTTATTTGTTTTTACCAAAAGATCCTTTTCCTCTTAGAGCTCCAACAAAATAATAGGATAGTGTGTAAGGAGAAAAATGGTAAGATAAATTTGAAAGGCTACATAAAGAAAAAAAGCTTTTTAATTTTAAATCATTCTATTTTTTCCCATCCTTTTGTATTAGTTACTTACAATGCTAGGCAAATTTCACTGCTGTTTTCAAAAAGGTGTTTTCTTGTTTAGTAGCTACCAAGTTACATTTTTTCTACTAGCTCTTATTGTCCTTACTATGTTTTTGCAGCAAGGTATTATGTATTTTGTTCTTCAGCAAGAATTTCTGTAGCAGAGAATTACAAAAATTTACCGGTGACCTTACTTTGTAGAAAACACAGTAAGTGATCAAATAACAGTTGTTGAGGAGGGAACAACTTAAAGGGTACGTGGAGACAGAGTTTTCCTACAGTAGCCTATACTTCAGGATCTCTTTCATATACTACTACACAGTACAGAAAATGATTTTCTTTTACCATTGATCAGAATGCCACATGCAGCATTTCAAATGCAGTGGACTTCAATAGTTCAGGAAACTTCAGGCTGGTATTAAGTGGTTCAATCCAGTCCAAGATGAGGTCTCTATGCTATTGACCTCAGTCATTGAACTATGCAAAACTGAAGTATTTCAGCCGTCCAGTGGGAATGTTTGTGAGTGCTTTTCTATCCCAAAGGAACAAATGTAAAATGTAATTGACTCCACAAACACATTGCACAATAACTCAGCAAACAGTCTTAGAACATAAATGTGATATACAATTCAAAAGTGGTGGTGGTGGTTGTTTTTTCCTGGTGCTAGTGGAAGACCTAAAAAATGTACTAGTTTTTCTTGGTTAAAGATTTGCTATTCCTGTTAAAAACTGAAATCTGAGATAAAATGCAGATAGAGACTTAACTAGCAGCTGTTATTCACAGTCTTCATAAAAGAACAACAGCATATACTAGTTTATTCCTTAAAATCTGTTTGCTTGGGAAGGCTCTGCACCAATAACCATTACTTTATGTTCCGAATGATTGAGGTGTATAATAATGAAAGATGTCATGTCACAGTTTTGTCAGTACAGCTGTTATTTTGTTTCTTCAATTTGCATAACTGCTAAATTTGTAAGGAAAGAAAGAAACTTAGCAGAGAAGCAGCTAATTGCTTCTAACAGTAAATTGTTTCGAAATAAAGATAATTCCAGAAACTGAAGCAGTCCATGACCAGTGTCATGTAATACGTTCTTACAAAAGATAAGGTATACAGTGAAGACAGATATAGCTATGGAAGGGGAAAAAAAAAAAAAAAAAAAGGAAAAAATAAATCTTTGAATTATACTGCAAGACGTTAACTGGCACACTGGAATCTTGGATTGCAGATTATATTCTGCCATATCAAAGTATTGTGTTTGTCATATCCATATACTGTAATAAAAGGAAAATTACCAGTATATTGTGTATTAATAGAATACAAAAATATAGGAGAACATGACTACTGAAAATGCTTAATGATTACTGATCACTTTGTTTGATGTAGTTTTTATATACCTCAGTACAGGTGGCTTGGGAGTACCTGCAAGTCAGAAGAAATGATGACACTTTTTGATTAAAAAACTGATTAGCCAAAAACTGAGGTACTTTAAATTACCAATCATTATTAATACTTTTGAAGATACAGTATCAGTTAGTTTGGGAAAAAAATGAATTTGATTTGTAATTTTTATGTGATAAACATAACATACACAGAGCTGTATTGTTATAATTCCTAATCCTTTTACAGATTTTTATACAGATTCTCTTTAATTCTTGCTTGCATCTTGTTCAAAATTAGGGACCTTTTTTTCCTCTTATTTTTAAGCAGTCTGTTATGCTTATCATTTTTTTTTCCCAGTGTCTCCATTTTATTCAAA
This sequence comes from Anseranas semipalmata, assembly GCA_013399115.1. Classification (NCBI taxonomy): domain Eukaryota; kingdom Metazoa; phylum Chordata; class Aves; order Anseriformes; family Anseranatidae; genus Anseranas; species Anseranas semipalmata. Next base: position 122,239 of record VXAA01004510.1, on the reverse strand, counting down.
CGAAAAATTCTAAATATTAATGCTTTGTTACTTTTTTGTTGTTGTTGTTCGCTTCTTTATTTTTTTATTTGGTTGGAGGGAGAGGTGGGGGATGTGGGTTACACAAAGATAAACAGTCGGGTTTTCCAGTGTCTGGATGCTTTCAGATTGTTTTTATCATTACTCGTGTCACTTGAATAGTGGTTGTCCCATTTCAAAGTTCCTGTAGTGTGTCAAACCTATTGACCACAAGACTGGATCTGAGAACCCTGCAAAACAGAAAATAAATTTAATTTATGACTTTCACCACTTTTCATTGCTTTCTTATTTATATATATATTTAGCTCCTTAGTTTGGAAAAAAAAAAAAATCAAAAAATTTAAAACAGCTAAGATGCTAGTGATGTTCATGAAAGCCTATTTATTTCAGAACGGTACATCAGAATAATTTAAGATGGATTTTAAACCACTATAGGTTTAAGCCTATATCCCCAACTGATTTGAGGGATAACGTGGATCTCATATTTCGGTACAGGTTAACTGATTATAAGTATGAAACAATACAAAAACAAAACAAAACAACAATAATAACAACAATGAGCTCAGATGAAAACTATCTACCCTGAACTCAATGAATCAAATTAGCTTAAAGCAGATAAAAGTCAACGTTATGCAATTTCTGAATAAAAAAACAGTGAGAGGAGAAACTGGTATAGTAACATTAAGAAGTACATATGTTTATATTGCATATTCAGAACTCCTATGACAAGCTGTTACTTTATATTGTTTTAATCCTTCTTCTCCAATTTTTACAGCTCCTGTAGGTTGTTCTGTTATCTTGCATCTTTTCGTCATTTGTGGTTGTAATTCATATGCATTTAAACTGTTGTAACCCATGACTGGCTGTATATTATAGGAAGTCCTATAGCAGGATCCACCCAAACCAAAGGAGGGTAAGACCTGGACATGAGAAAGTATAGGGAAAAATGGGTGTTTTTGTGTATGTATTTGCTGCAAAAGTCCCATTTAAATATTGCTGATCATTAGACTTTGCAAGAATTGAATGAGCATAGTTCCCTCTTCTGGGCAACTCTACAGCAACGATGATGCCAAATCAATAAATTAGAGTTCTTCACTACAGAAGAATTTTTGCTTTGCTTGCGTGTGCGGCTTTTGCTTTACCTAGTGAACTAGGTTTACCTAGCTTTACCTCAGCCCATGAGTTCTTGCACTTTTACCTTCCTGATTCTCTCCCCCGTGCAACCTGGGGAGAGTGAGCGAGTGGCTGTGTGGCACTTAACTGCCTGCTGGGGCTAAACCACAACATGCCCTCACATTTTTCTTTTCATGTATTTGTCTATTTAAGCAATGTGTCACTGTGCTACCAATAATATTATATGATCTGATCATGTTTTGGTCTTGAAGTACAAAACTGAAAGACAAGTTGATGTACTTAGCAGAAAGCTAGTCTTCAAAAGAAACTTTTGTTATTAGTACATTTTGAGACTCATGAATCCTTCTTATATGACTGCAGATGGTTTTAGAGCAAGCTCTGGAAGCTTTGCTTATGATTCCTTTTCTTCCATATAATAATCTCTATGAGATTATAATCAAGTGTAAAATATTACAATAGTACCCAGATAACCTTAAATTTTTATAGCCAACACTTAAAGCAACTAGACTAACATCATATTTTTTCCTTCTGTGAAAATAGTGGGGGCAAATTGTAAAGTCTGGAAATTCAAATTTTAAAATGCAGATAAAATGTAGAAGAATAATTACCCAGAAACTCTCTCTCTTTTTTTTTTTTTTTTTTAAACTTATTGCTCATAAGCATAGGGGAAAACCGAACAATTTCTTAATTAAAACAACAACAAAAACGACATTTTCTTTGTTTAGCAGCTTCAAAATATGTGAAATATTAGCTAAGCTCAGACATACGTATTGAAAAAAAATAAGGTAAATCGCAGTTTAATTTGATGAATACTTATAGATTGTTTCTGTACCGCAATACAAATCTATATGAAAGTAATAAACATAATTGTAAAACATTTCCTTCATATTAATATTGCACATAATTATGAAGTTCCTTTAGAACACATTTTGAAATCATGTAAAATTTTTGAAGGTTGCTTATTGCAGTAATGTTCATTAATGCTCATTAACGTTCAGGCATTAATGAACAGTTTCCACAGTACCAGAAAATTTTTAGGCTTTACCTGTTCAACATGAGAATGTCCGCAAAGTGTCTAATATATCTTAGTTAGGAGATCAAGAAGTGGAAGAAATTGTTTGTAAAGACACAGAACACAAATTTTCTTCATGAGGTATGTTCAATTGAAAAAATAGAATGAGAAATAAATATTCCACATCACTCCTGAGCAGGTAATGAGATGTTAAAAGTATTCATGTAAAAACAAGCAATTCCTTATTGCTATTTCATATCAGTTTAATGAGGAAAATCACAAAGTTCTGTACCTGAAGTGAAATAACCCCATACATCATTACAACTTGGGACAAACCAGTTGTATAACAGCTTTGATGAAAATGACTGGAGGGACACTGAGCTCTATGTAAACCAACACTCTATTCTCACTGTAAATAAATCAAACAGCCCAAACTGCCCCCAGATGGACTGCATTAGAAGCTAGGTAGCCGACAAATGAGGGAAGTGATTATTCCCCTCTGCACTGCACAGGTGAGGCCACAAATGGAAAAGTTTTAAACCCCTACTATAAGAGGAATTTCAAGACATTTGAGTGTCCAATGGCAACCAAGGTGGTCAGGGACCTTGATTCACTCATTCTAATTCAAAGTATTTGAGTTCAAGAACTGCTCTGAAACTGGTCATAATGTACATAGGATAAATATTTGTCAGGTCCAAAAAAAAGGCAAAAAAGGAACAAAAAAATCTGAAGGTCATATCCAAGTCGTTAGGGGCCTTCAACACATGACTTACAAGTAGAGATTGAGAGTACTGGCTTAATCAGAAGGAGGTGAGGTTAGGGGGTAAACTATTAGTAGCCCACAGCTATGTGAACAGGAGTTACAAACACAGCAGAGACACATTCTTTTTGGTAATAGCACAGCTTAGCAAGGGGTGAATGTGTTGACCCAGGACCTTGTAGAATTTGCATCCCTTGAGGTTTTTAAGACTCTGATAGTCAAAGTCACAGTGACCAGATCTCATGCTGGCAACAATCCCATTTCAGGCCAGACCCTGGACTAGGTGACTTTCAGGGGTTTCTTCCAAACAACATTGCAATGGATAACTTAGATGTAAATCAAATGAAAAGAGACCTCCCTTCCAGTACCTGCCCTCTTCTACCACCACCACCCCCAGCTCCTGGCCCAAAAGGAATTTCAGGCGCAACTTCTAAAATCAGTGATAAGACCGCAGCCCTGTAAATATGAGTTTTGACATTACTAGTAAAAACCCACAGGCTTTGTACTGACCTGACAGAGCAGGATCTCAAGGCTGGTCTGAGCTTGCCTTGGTCTGAGCTGGTTTCATCGTTTTTGACGAGCTGGTAGCCAAGTGACCACTGCTTCACCTGTTCCAGCTGAAGCTCTGTTAATGCTATCCATGGTAAAGAATTAATCAATTTTGTCAGTCTAGCTGAGAGACATTGAGATGGAAACAGACACATAAAATAGGCAGACTCCAGGAGTAAGAAACCTGCCCCATGAACACCATTATACTTCTAGTGAAGAATGCAGAAATAATGATGAAACTTTGTTGCATATGTTAGCAGGCAGCAAGGGCGGCTGTTCTGCATGGGAAGATGAGCTGATTGCCAGGAGTCACAGCAAGACAGGCCTGAGAAGAGGCCTCACCTGCAAGGATCCATGATGCTGAGCCAGCAAGTCAGAGTCAGGATCAGGTCTTGGTATTCATAAACTTGTGATTCAGTCTAAAGACAACTAAGTCTTATATTATCTGGATTTTCTTATCATTGTTGGTTTTGACTGTTTATTTCTTGGTATTTCACTATAATAATTTAGTATCATCTTAATATGCCATTACAATAATTGCAATAACTAATTAAAATGCTATATAAGGTTTTATAATCCAGACAGAATTATTCTAGACTCAGATTTTTTATGATACAGTGCCTAAACACTTCAAACATTTAAATGTATCATACATTATTTTATTAAGCATAGTATCAAAAGGGAAGCCAATACTCAGACCATTGAAAAACAAGGTGATGAGAACTGTTGTAGTGATACTATCCAGATGAAATATATCCAAATCCTAAAATCTTGGATTACATAGGCACAACAACTATCACAATTCTGGTTTCTCCTTATAGATAACTATAGTTTTGTTGGTCTTGTAGTTCTGAATAATTCCAAAGACATTTGCAATAAAAATAATTCTGAAATGATGGTACTTAGTATTTCATTTGATCTTGCAAAATTAAACTTCTTGGATATCTTTTTTAGGAAGAGGATGAAAAAGGATAGGCAAGTAAAAAAGCAAGTCAAAAAAGACATCTTGCAGAAGTTCTGCAGTTTCTATAGTATCTGTGTTGAGACAGTATCTTTATTTTAGTGGAAGGTATCCCTGCTCATGGCAGGGGTTGGAACTAGATGATATTTAATGTCCTTTCCAACTCAAACAATTCTATGATTCTATGGTTTTCTATAGTTAGTATTAACTTCAAAAACTGTGTGTGTGTGTGTGTGTGTGAAGGATATTTTTGTTCCGTTTACATATTTATAAAATTCCCCAAAACATTTAAGTATATATGAAACTATTACCTGCAACACTGAAAAGCAGCAATTAATGAGCCTGAGGGTTTCTTAAACTCAGCTTTGCAAATATGAAGTTATAATAAAATCTAAAACAGCATCTTCCCTGAGCCATAGGCCTAAGGAGTATCCTCTCTGCAAGTAAGATTCAGAATATCATGCTCCACTCATTGCAGCAAGAAAAATATATTTTTAGAAATCCAGATCTTTAAGACATTCATTCTAAAGAAGTTTTTAAGAAAAAAAATCTCTGACAAATGAACAAATGTTTCCTTCTACTTTTTTTTTTTTTATATATGCAACCTTGAAAAAACTCATTGCCTTTCCTTTAATTCACTGATATTTTCTTCTAACTCCTTGCTATTAATCAAGGAGTGTAATCAGTCTTGATAATGGCTTCATTTACTGTACCACTGTATAACAACATGCGAAGCCGTTAAGTAGTGCAATACAAAACAATATCTGGATGATGTTTTCTTTTTATTGTTTGACTGATTTTATTAATCATTACTGTAGTAATATGTTGCATGGCACTTTCGAGATGTCATGTTGTTAATTTTTTTGTGAACTGCTACACAGTACTGTACAAAATACTGAAGAACTACAGAACTAATACTACAACGAGGCTACAGACTAGTCTATAGCTATCACATTGTCATATGACATACATATACCATATCATAATGCAACAAGGGAATGAAATTAAATTCACCGCAGAGTGTTAGCTTTCATGAACTGTTACTGTCATAAGAATACTGATTGAAAACAAATTAGGAACCTGATGACTGGGAATAGGAAAAATCTATGAAATGGTGTTTAAATAGTTTTCCAGATAAAGGGTCTAGAGGGGAAGACATATGAGGAGCCGCTGAAGTCAACAATCCAAGTGACTTCAGCCGCTCCTTGTATGTCTTCCCCTCTAGACCCTTTACCATCTTTGTTGCTCTCCTTTGGACACTCTCCAATAGTTTTATGTCCTTCCTGTACTGTGTTGCCCCAAACTGCACACAGTACTTGAGGTGAGGCTGCACCAGCACAAAGAGAGGGGCAATCCCTTCCCTCGACCGGCTAGCAATGCCATTCTTGATGCACCCCAGGATACAATTGGCCCTCCTGGCTGCCAAGGCACACTGCTGGCTCGTGTTCAGCTTGCTGTTGACCAAGCTGAATATGGTCAACAAATATGGTCTTTATTAGTAATGTCTTGCACTGAAATTGCAAATCAGAAGAGAGTAGCTATAGAAAGTCAGAGACAATTTCAATACAATGGATCCAAGAAATATAATTGTTCTGGGCTTTGTCCAAATTTCAGTCATAAAATTGAATGTAGATGTTTTACGATAAAGATCCTACAATAAAGATTAAACATTATATCTATAAATGAGATGCTACATAATTATTTTTTATTGGGTTTTAAAATATAGTGATTTTTCCTAACACTGGATAAAAATATTTCATATATTTTAAGGTATTTGATATCAAGACTTATAATGATATCTCACAGAAAATAAGAGGAAAAAAAAAAGTATGCTTATTGTAAGCACTCTGAGCTGATACAAGCAGAGGAAAAACATCTCCTAATTTCTTAAAAGAGAAAAGAAACATTCCATGTCTAAAAGGTACTATATGTTTGTCTTGGACAATAAACACAAATATAAGTGTTTACACATCATTTTTGTACTATACCAGTGAGATTTAATTCAAATATACTTTAATATTCATGGAAATTTTAAATATTTATTCTAATACAAAGTCTTGGTTTCTAGATGAAATTTTCACTGTTTCTTCTGATTCCAGTGAAACTTTACAACTTGATCTTACTACCCTCTCAAGTCAAGGAAAGAATCCCAACAAGATACAAAAGATTTGAGACGAATTTTCATTTACTGAAAAAGAGAGACACCTCTCAAATATGAAGGTGTTTGCCAATTCTGATGCACTGAGATAGAATTTATCCCAAGGAACTTGCTGAAAGGTGAGATTTTTCTGGGTAACAAAATTAACAGCAACACAACAATGCAAATATTCAGTTAAAAACTGCAAACTTTATCTTCAAAAAGATTTTTTTTCCAAAATTTACTTGTAATACTTTAATTTGCCTGGATCTATGAAAGCAACAAGATAATATTTTGAGATAGTTTCAATTCTATAATCAACATCTAGATTATTTGTTGTGGAAATTACATGACTACAGAAAAATGTCTTCATTAATGTGTGATCTTAACCCAAGTGTCTGTAAGCATCAGAATAGAAGCTTACAAATGCATTTCCTTTCTGAGTTGTATTCTGTCCACGAACAGACTAGAATCCTAGTTAGCTATTTCTATAGTTTATTCATTATGGTCAGCTCAGTGGTGGCCAAGTTAGAACCTCTTAGGCAATAAGCGTGAGGGTATTTTTCTTCCATAATCTAGTAGTTCTTTCCCTATATGTACATTTTCACAATTGAATAATCTATAGACATTTCATTATAAAACATTAATTACAAAACTTTTTCATTGTTATGAATTAATTTACCAGGCTTCCTTTTACATTGATTTGCACGCTGAATTTATATCTGTGCAAAAGCACTACTGAACACACTGAAAATGCTTTTTAATTAACTTTAAATTTTGAAGCATAAGCAGCAGTAGTGACTGACTGACTGATGTCTGCTGCTGGATATTTTAACTGAAATCTTGACTCTCAGAGAATCACTTTCATGAATAAAAAACAGGAAAAAACAAGCCACTTCCCTACTTTGTAAAAACACTACAAAACACTCTAGTGTTTTCAATAGATAATCAATACAGTTGTCAAAGGTTTATGAAAGGCCTTTAATTATTGTCCTTTTTCTCCCTTAAATGGCCAATTATTTCAGAATTACTTTGGCTCATTTCCACTAAAGTTAACCTTTATAACTGTAACCTGTATCTGGTGAAGCATGAAAACTCCAGGCATCCATTCACTGTCTCATTTATTCTTCTAATGCAATATTACTAAAAAATGACCTTTTGCCTTCATTAAAAATAGCCTCTTTAAAAAAGCTTGTTGTGGTTTAGCTCCGGCAGGCAGCTGAGCCTCACACAGCCATCCGGTTACTCTCCCCAGGTGGGGTGGGGGAGAAAATCTGAAAGGTAAAAGTGCAAGAACTCATGGGTTGAGACAAAGATAGTTTACTAGGTATAGCAAAAGCTGTGTGTGCAAGCAAAGCAAAACAAGGAATTCATTTGCTTCTTCCCATCAGCAGACAGGTGTTCAGCCACTCTGAGGAAGGCAGGACTCGTCACACGTAATGGTTTCTTGGGAAGACAAATGCCATCACTCCAAAGGTCCCCCCCCCCCTTCCTCCTCCTTTACCCCAGCTTTTATTGCTGAGCATGATGCTATATGGTATGGGATATCAATTTGGTCAGCCCAGGTCATGTGTCCTGGCTGTGTCCCCTCCCATCTTCTGGACTCCTTGCTGGCAGGGCAGCACAATAAGCAGAAAAATCCTTGGCTCTATGCAAACACTGCTCTGCCACAACTAAAACATCAGTGTGTTATCACCACTATTTTTGTCAAAAATCCAAAACACAGCATCGTGTGAGCCTCTATGAAGAAAATTAACTCTGTTCCAGCCAAAGCCATGGCAAAGCTTTAGAAATTCTAACTGTTGAATATCAACTACTTCTAGATTAGGAATGGAGTTATTTAGACCACCAGGGAATTGATCCTGTACATTTGATACAACCCAGTAAAATTTCAACATTTGTTTCATTTAAAATGGATAAGGAGTTGACTAGACAGGTTGCCTTTATTACTGTAGCTCTAGAATTGCTAATTATGTATGATATATTTTATGTGATGTTTGTTCTAATATATTGTTTATTGTGATTATTCCCTGTAGTCACCTGAACAAAGACATCTTCATCACTCTTTTTTCTTTCTAATTTTACATAGCTTACTTTATTTGTTTCTTTTTCACTTACCTTCCACCAGAAAATGCTTTGATAAGTTGAATGATAAACAACTTCATGAATGTCAATTTCCTTGTTAGGAAAATGACACTTTCTAAAGTGTTTGTATCACCTTAACACAGTTTTACAACTCAGTAAATAATACAGGTTTTAGGATTGTTTTTTTTT
>VXAA01004510.1:80202-113374 GCA_013399115.1 Anseranas semipalmata | reverse complement strand
TTTTTTTTTTTTTGCTACAACAAAAGATGATGACAGATATTAAAAAAATGCACTGAAGAATTTCCTCCAGGATATTCTGTTTTGAAAGAAATTTGCCTTCCAGAGATCTCTTCCTTCAGTCTAGCTCCCTTATCACATCCCAAAACAAAATGGACAAAAAAAGGGATGTAGAATTGGAGAACATCTTAAAGTGTAGATGAGATTCAAGAGCCAAATTCAAGTAAGCAAGGAATGCAAAACCCTTATATTTTCTGTTACCTTGAAAAACTACAAACAATTGTCCTTAACTATCTCCTCCAAGTCATGATAAGAATTAGGAAAAATACTCTTTGATATGTCACTTCCACAGTCTTAAAAAATGTCATTAAAAAGAATACAAGTAAGGACTTTCGGAACATAACAACTTATTTCATACTGCTAATTGTGGCCAAACTTCTATTAAAAGTTCATTTAAAACCTTAATTCATGGCTATAGAGATCATAAATCTGTTAAGACAGTATGATATTTTTTACTTTGGAGATTCGTTGTTTTCAGTACATTTTCACTTACATTTCTTGCTCACACACTTATGCAAATAAATTTGCTTCTTTTTGCATAAGCACTTATATATATGAATTTCCCATTTATCTCAGGATTCTTCACAGTGCTAATAAATATTACTTTATAATTATCAGGTTCGATAACACTGTCAGTTGAGATGTTAGGCTGATTCATGCTTATGCCAGCAAAAAATATCAGAAAGTGTCTTTGAATCTTTTGGAAATGCTGCAGGAAGATTTCTAGCCCAGCATTTGACCTCTACCTCTTTCTCATCACCTGTTATTTTGTATCATAATGAATCATTACAGGCAGATGTTTGCTTTTGTACAAGTCAGCAAAAAAGAGATTGCATAGCCCATATTGGCCTCCTTTCTTTGCATTAACTCCATCACTTTTGATTTGTTATTTTTTCCTAACATTTCAAGCACTGCCAGCTTGAGGGATTTTATCTTTATAAAAATATATTAGAAAAAATATTTTCCTTAGTTTGGGGAATATGGAATTTTTATTATTAATTCCACTCAAATGAAAAAAAAAAAGATTTATATTGCAAAATTGATCTGTGTCAGGAATGTTTTATACAAGATACTGTGAGACAGTATGTGTGGAATAAAGGTTTTCATGCATCTACATTCAGCTTTTCTTATTAGTAATGGAATATCTTAATTACATTAAATTTATTAATATTGAAGATTCCTTTGAAGAGCAATATTCATATAAGTTCATAGTTAGCTTACAGCTATTCAGACTGTGGAGTTTTTTTCTGTTCATGCTGTGCTTCTTTTCCTTTTAATAGGATCAAACAAGATCCCTTCTAGAATTCATATTTCAGCCAATCATTGCTGGATAATTCAGAAAACTGTTTTCTTCCCTGTTAGAACCAAAAGTTATCGTCTTCTGGCAATGAGATTTGAGCATAATGCTTCAATACTCTTATCTCTTCATAATGAGTCAGGAGAGAACTAAAAAGTGTCTGTTTCCTTTTTTATGTCTCCATTACATGTCAATTCAATTTTAGTCAAAATTATTTTCTCTTACAAAAGTCTCACTGTTAAATCTTCTCAATAAAGGTCTCTCTTATTTTCCTTTTTTCCCCTTTCCAAGCATATTAATAAATGTCCCCTATTTCTTTAGTGTTTAAGTTTTAGTTATGATGTCGTGCTAAAACATTTAAGCATCCAGCAAAGACAGGTTGTGATTTCAAGATGACACTCGCTCAATTAGATGTTAACAGGGCAGGTGTGTGTGTGTAATCGAACTTTGTTGAACCATCCAGACAAGTCATTAGCAGAGTTTTGACAGAGAATGATTTTCATCATCATCATTCAGAGAATGATAGAAGTGTCCAAAATTCTCTTGTTCATTGGCACTTTCTTAGATGTTGCTCCTTCCCAATGACTATTGCTTCAGGTGGATATTAATGGTTACTTCATGAGCATGTATAACAATTCTTGCCATTAAGCATGTGTACTGGGTCTGGCTGGGATAGAGTTAACTTTCCCTGCAGCAGCCCATATAGCATTGTACTCTGCACTTGTAGCTAGAACAGCGCTGGTATCACACCAGTGTTTTGGCTACTGCCGAGCAGTGCTGGCACAGCACCAAGGCTCTCTCCAGACCCCCCCAAAGCCAGTAGGTGGGGGTGGGCAAGAAGTGGGGAGGGGACATGGCCAGGGCAGCTGACCTAAACCAACCAAAGGGATATTCCATACCATATGATGTCACGCTCAGCAATAAAAGCTGAAAAAAGGAAGGAGGGGGAGGGCTCTCATAGTGAAGATGTCTGTCCTCCCGAACAACTGCTACGTGTATTAAGGCCCTGCTTCCCAAGACGTGGCCGAACACCGCTTGTTGATGGGGAAGTAGAGAATAATTTTTTTTTTCCCTTTCCCCTCTGTGCTTCTGTGCGGCCTTCGCTTGTTCTTTCTTTTTTTTTCCTTTAATTAAATTACCCTTATCTCAGCCTGTGAGAGACCTTGTTTTCTTTACATCATACTTCCTTCTCCTCCTCTTCTTTGAGGAGGGGGAGTGAGAGAGCGGTTGTGGTGAAGTTCAGCTGCCCAGCAGAGTAAAACCACCACAGCATGTACTATCTGTATGCATCTCAATACATTTTCTCAAGTGTTTATCCTTTTCCTACAGAAAATCTTCAAATATACAGGGAATCTTTTCTATATACTTGGGAGTTGCAAAATGAGAAGCATTTTGGTGAGAGGAGCATCTTCCATCACCAGATAAAAACAACAGAAGCTCCTGGTTAGATCTGTAGGCTGATTTAGGTGTCTTTAATCATTCTTTGAGTTTGGAGTGCCATGACATTATGTGAATAAGGTATTCAATAAGCTTGCTCTAGTATATTTTACTCAGTTTTCCTGTCAATCCCGTCTTGTGCTATAGATAGAAACAGTACATCTATGGTGGTGTAAGGTTTTTCAGCTTTGCAATTTGGTGGTTCATATCAAAAGACATTCAAGCACCTTATTATTTGCAATGGCAGTTGAATGCACAATTTTATTTCTTGGTGTCAGTTCACTCATTTCATGCTTGAAGTACTCTATACTTTTATCTTTGAAACGATGGTGCTATGCTTGGAGGAAGCAACACAGCTTGACTGGTTTTGAACTCACTGTTTAAGACCTTTGGTTATGAATATATTTAAAATTCTTAGTTTTTACCTAATACAGTGCCAGGGAAGTCCATCTGGATATAAATCAGGTATAAGTGCTACTAAAAGGTTCAGTTTTTGTTTCCAGCCAGAGGATGAAGAGGTTACATAGTCACTTTTTACCAGCTGCTTTTGCTAGATTCAGTTTGGGACTCTTATTAAGAATTTTGTTTCATGTTTCTTGTCTAAAGCCATGGACCTCTCGGTAAACACAGAGCAAACAAGATTTTCAGTAAGTAGGAAAGGGAGTAGCAAATGTAAGTATAACAACGCTTTTCTTACTTTTGTAATGATTAACCTAGTAAGCAGTGCCAGGGAAGAAGGAATGCAATGGGTGGTGCCAAATTCTCAGGAAAAAAAAAAAGTGAAAATCTTTTTTAAAAAAGTTAATACTGCTAGATTGTACAGAAGTTAATCATTTGAATGATAGTGTTACCCAACTGTGCATTTTGTAACTGGTAGTACAGAAGAGATGGCCTGTGTCTGAAAATCGATGTCTACAACCCAGCATGGATATAGAATAGACATCGGTATAGCTTGCTTTTCTTAGTCACCTTTTTGGGATTTGACAGAAATAGTCTAAGGACCTTATATACTTATATGTTGAATGTTGAAAATTGTGGCCTCACCAGTTACTTGGCCACCAGCCAGCTGTTCAAAATAGGTGAAAACAGTTCAGACGCAGGCAAGACCAACCCAGCCCTGAGACCCTGCTCTGTCAGGTCTGTACAAGGCCTGTGGGTTTTTACTAGTAACGTCAAAAATCATATTTACAGGGCTGCGGTCTTATCACCGTCAATGACTTTCAGAATTTGTTCCTGAAATTCCTTCTGGGCCAGAAGCTGGGGGGAAGGGGGGGAAGGGAAGGTGCTGGAAGGGAGGTCCCTTTTCTTTTGATTTATATCTAAGCTGTCCATCCATGTTTTGTTGCTGTTGTTGTTGCTTTTGGTTTTGGTTTTGTTTGGTTATTTAGTTGTTTGGTTGGTTTGGTTTGGTTTGTTTGTTTGATTGTTTTATTTTTCTTCACAGAAACACAGCAATGTTGTTTGGAATAAATCACTGGAATTCACGTAGTCCAAGGTCCATCCTGAAATGGGATTGCTGTCAACATGAGATCTGCTCTCTATTATTTTGGCTAGTCTTAAAAAAACTCATAGGATGCAAATTTTACAATATCCTGGGTTAACCTGCTCCAGTGCTGAACCTTCTGATAAAACTACATCTTTTCCTAAGATCTAACCTGAGCTTCCCAAACTGCAATTTGTAGCCATTGCCCCTTGCTAAACTGTGCTGTATTTGTAACTCCTCTTCACAGAATCACAGAATGGTTAAGATTGGAAGGGACTGTATTGGGTTTACGTGGCAAGGATTTGGTAGCGGGGGGGCTGCAAGGCCCCTGTGAGAAGAGTCCAGAAGCTGCCCCATGTTAGATAAGAGCCAGCTCTAGCCAGCTCCAAAATGGACCCACCACTGGCCAGGCCTGAGCCAATGAGCGACATTGGTTACGCCTCTGTGAGGACATATTTAAGAAAGTGAAAAAAATTGCTGCACAACAGCAGCTGGGAGAGAGGAGTGCGAAACAGCCCTGCAGACGCCAAGGTCAGTGCAGAAGGAGGGCAGGAGGGGTCCCTCTTCTGCCAGAGCAGAAGTTCCTCTGTGGCCTGTGGAGAGGCCCATGGTGGAGCAGGCCGTCCCCCTGCAGCATTACTGTGTAACACAGTGGAGCAGATTTCCACGCTGCAGCCCATGGAGGAGCCTATGGTGGAGCAGGTGGATGTGGCCTGAAGGAGGCTGCGGCCCATGGAGAGCCCCTGCAGGAGCAGGCCCCGGGCCGGAGCTGTAGCCCGTGGAGAGGAGCCCACGCAGGAGCAGGAGGCCTGGCGGGAGCTGCCGCNGGGGGAGGAGGTAGGAGAGGGTGGGTGGGGGAAGGTGTTTTAGTTTGCTTGTAGTTTCTCACTGTTCTAGTCCGCTGGTGATTAGGTAATAACATTATATGGCTCTCCCTATGCTGAGTCTGTTTTGCCCGTGACAATAATTAGTGGGTGATTTACCTTTCCTTATCACAACCCTTGAGCCCTTTCCATCGTGTTTTCTCACCTTTTTGCTTTGAGGAGGGGGAGTGAGAGAGCGGCTGTGGCGGAGTTGCTGCCCAGCAGGGTAAAACAACCACAGGGGCCTCTGGAGGTCATCTGGTCCAACACCCTGCTCAAGCACGGACATCCAGAGCAGACTGCTGAGGATCATGCCCAGACAGCTTTTGAAGATCCCCAAGGAGGAACACTCCACAACCTCTCTGGGCAACCTGTGCCAGTGCTCTGTCACCCTCACAGTGAAGAAGTGCTTCCTGATGTTTAGTCAGAATCTCTTGTGTTCCAGTTTGTGTCCATTGCCTCTTGTCCTGGCACTGAGCACCACTGAAGAGATCCTGGCTCCATCTTCTTTGCACCCTCCGTTCAGGTGTTTATACACATTGATAAGATCCCCCCCGGGTCTCCTCTTTTCCAGGCTGAACAGTCCCAACTCTTGCGGCTTCTCCACATATGAGAGGTGCTCCAGTCCTTTGCTCATCTTGGTGGCTCCCCGTTGGACTCTTTTTTTGTATGTTTAGGTCTCTCTTGTACTATGGTTCCCAGTACTGGTCACAGTACTCCAGGAGCGACCTCACCAATGCTGAGTAGGGCATCATCACGTAGCTGTAGGCTTCTAATGGTTTACCTAGTAACCTCATCTCCTCCTGATTAAGCAAGGCCAGCACTCTCAATCTCTACTTGCAAGTCATGTGTTGAAAGCCCCTAACCATCTGGATATGACCTTCAGCTCTTTTTGTTCCTTTTTTTGGCCCTGAAAAGTTGTTCATTGNTTATATATATATATATATATATATATTCATATTCCTGAATTCCCAACAGGAATTTAGCACTGTAGATTTGAATACTGGCTCTTAATTCCACATTTCAGTGTGGTGAATGGAGTGTAACCTCATGACAATTGTTCAGATCATTAAGAATAAAATTATATGTGTTATAGGAGATTTTGCAGTTTAAAAATTTAAGCCAGCTTGCTTCATGATCATCAATTTTCTGCACTTCAGAATCCTTTCTTATTTATTTCCTTCTGACATTCTACCCATTCTGCCCATCAGTTTTGACCAGATTTAAGAAAATGTACTGTCTAGGAAAAAAAAAAGTAATTAAGTTTAACCTGAGGCTGAAAAATTTTAACTGGATATTTAAAAGTAATGTAAATTGAAAGGTGATCCAGTTGAAGTGAAAAATTATAAAAAAAAAGAAGTCCATGTGTTGTATTAATTGTTTTGTTATTTGAGGGAACACAATATTTTCAGATTTTTCTGCTTTGTTGCAGTATGAATGGTAAAATAAACTAACAATTTGTATGTAACTCCTGTTAAGAGATTTTTTCTTATCTTGCTGCTATAACAGTATAGTTGTCAAAATAAATTATATTTCAAAGTCTTTCACTTCTCAGCATAGTTTTTTTTTTCCTCTTTGCTCTCTACACAAAAACTAAAATGGAATAACATACTTTAATGAACTCTATCTTAAATGACTGCCTTTGGCAAAATGCAATTTAAGTAAAAAGAATAAAAAGAAACCTTAATGTGTGTCACTAACCAAGAATGTACAAATGGATCCTGATTTTTGACAAGAGTTGGTACAAACAGCCTGTTGCCTCAGGAAGATAGCACTGTAACCTAAATTATTATAGATAATTTTAGTGTCATCAGCATGACTATTTTATATCATATGCATTTTACTTCTGAACTCTAGAGGCTCAGTTCAGCAAAGGGTTATGCTGTCACATTCTATTGCNTAGTTTCAGAGCAGCTCTTGAACACTTTGAATTAGGCCTGAGAGCTAGTGTAGAGTTGTTTCTTCTCTTGGGGGGCTCTGTAATATCTCTCATTGAAATTACGATAGCTAGAATTTTAGTCTTTGCATTTTGCTCCAATATGATACATGCCCAGTCTGACAAATTGTCTACCAGTCTATCCGTCTAGAGGTTTTAAGCAAAACAACAACTNAAAAAAAACCAAGAAAAAAAAAAAGGAAACTTTATACTCAAGTATGCTTGCACACATGAGGTCTACTAGCACTTTCGCCCTCTCAGGGTATTGCAGTTTATTGTCCCCTTTTTTACAGGAGAACACTTCAGTTTGTTAAAAGAAGCCCCAGGGAACAAAAAAGAGAAAGCTGCTCACTCCTTGTAATCTAATGGTAAATATGAGAATAGACTAGCCTTGCTTTTGTAATAGAGCATTACCAAATTACCCACAATGTGAATTGGTGTTTAGCTACTGAGCAGCTGAGTATCAATTCCCCAGTATCCAGTGGGCCTTCTTAGGACGGTTAATGGTAAAACTCTGTTATTTTCTAAATATTTTGAGTTCCAAGATGTTCACCTCAGATGTAAAGCTGACAATAGAGCTGTATTAATATTCCATAGTTTATGTAGGTTATCAGTGAGACATGGTAAATTTGTTGATTTTTTTTCTCTTAGGATAGCAAGCATTATGCTTTATTATATTATTAAAAAGAAAAAATAATCAGTTTTTTTTTGTTAAATGAAAGATAAATGAACCACTGATTTATATTCTTTTCCACACTTTCTTGAATTCCAAACTCATTTATACTGTTACGATCTGTAAGGTGTTTTAGTAGTATGCATACCACATTAAATTATTTACTTTTACACAAACAGTCTTACATGATTTTTTTTCATATGCCAAAATGGATATATCAGTGATTATACATGAAATTCAAACATTTTTTTTCTATGAAAAGGAGAATCCTATTGCTCTGATGCCAGATAATTATCTGCATGTGTGATAAGTTGCCTAATTCACTTTTATAAATAGATAAAGTGGTGCTCTTACAGGACAAGATGATAGCCCATGCTGTTTACCTCTCTTTTTGTCTTTTTTGTCTCTGAGTTGGGGTTGGAGCAGAGGTGTTACAGTGTGTATATCTTTTATTTCACTTACTGCAAAGTATGAGTGACATACCTGCAGACTAACTGGAATGGTGTTGCAAAATGCTCCTTCCCAGAAGGACATTGCTAATGTAGGGTTGTATTTTTATAAAACTTTGAAACACAGCCCATATTCTTAGATGTGCTGGTGTAGCAAGTCTGCATCATCACCTATTCAGGGATCAAGGCAAACTTACAGCTGAACTCAGATTCAAAACAGAGCTTTATTTTTTAAGACTTTTAACTTATATTTTGTTGAGTTATAGTTTACCATCTAAATACTGTGGGATTGTTCACATTTTCATACTCTGATTTCTATTTGAAACATAAGTGATTTATTAAACAACATAAACATTGAAAATCATAGGGAAAAAAAACAATAAAATAAAATTTCCAGAAATAAAATCATATATATTATTTATGGATTTTCTTATATTTTTAACTATATGTTCATATTCTTTTTAAGCAATTGTATATATTTGTACCTCTCTTAACATGCTACTCTCCATTTCAAGTGACAGAAGCAGTACTCTGAATCTCTAACATGAGAATATTGAATAAATATCTGAATGACTGAACACTCAGCAACAGACACTTTCTGAAACTTTCCCATTGCCAGAATTATTTCAGGACTCTTTGGTATATCTCCCATCTCTTATTCACAAAATATAACTTACTGGAACTTGAATTTTTTGTGCTAGCTACTGGGTAATGGTTAATCTGTATTATCTATAAAAATATCTAAAGGCACTACAATGATGAAATATGTAAGAACTGGTTTGATTCATGCAGTCAAATGCATATCTTGCTATATGTTTTTTATGCTAAAACAACTTCCAGCAAACCTTTAGTGAGTATCTTCCTTAAAGGCTTACAGAAAACATGGCTGAGACATATTAAGCTCTTAAGGAGATTATGAATGGGATACATAATTTATGTGTCAAAACACAACAGGATGAATGTCCTTAGCAAATATGAGATACACTGTATATCTGCATGCTTGTTTAATTTCAAATACCTATTTGAAGATATTTGTGGAACTAAACTTGATGTTAGGATAGAATTATATTTTGAAGTGAGGTAATGGCTCTATGCTTTAATCCCGTTTCTTAATCCAGTATGATAGAATCACAGGATGGTTGTGGTGACAAGGGTCCACTGGAGATCATCTAGCGGAACTCCCCTGTGTTCAGGAGTGTTAGCTAGAGCAGGCTGTTGCAGACCAAGTCCAATTGGGTTTTGAACATCTCCACAACCACTCCGGGAAAGCTGTTCCAATGCTTGACCATCCTCACAATGAAAAACTTTTTTCTTATTTTTAAGTGAAATTTCCTGTGTTTCAGATTGTGCCCATTGCCTCTTTTCCCACCATTGGACAAGAGTCTGAGATGAGTCTGGCTCCATCTTCCTTACTGTCTCCCCTCAGGTATTTACATACACTGACAAGATGCCTCCTGAGCCTTCTTTTTTCCAGGCTAAATAGCCTCACCTCTCTCAGCCTCTCCTCATATGAGAGATGTAGTCCCTTCACCATCTTTG
Source organism: Anseranas semipalmata (assembly GCA_013399115.1). Lineage (NCBI taxonomy): Eukaryota > Metazoa > Chordata > Aves > Anseriformes > Anseranatidae > Anseranas > Anseranas semipalmata. The sequence goes on along the minus strand of VXAA01004510.1, from coordinate 103,640 downwards.
TGGCTCTTCATTGGACTCCCTCCAGTATGTCTCTCTTGTACTGGGGATCCCAGAAACAGACACAGCATTCCAGGTGTGGCCTCAGCTGTGCTGAGTAGAGGAGAAGGATCACCTTCCTCAACCTGCTGGCAATGGTTTTCTTAATGCACCCCAGGCTACTATTAGCCTTCTTTGCCATAAGGGCACACTGGTGGCTCATGTTCAAGACTCCCAGGTCCCAGAGTTACTCTCCAGACAGTCAGCACACAGAATGTCCCTGATGTCTTAAGTTTCTGTTTGAATTTTATTCAGTGCACAGAAGCATGTGTCTAATAGTTCATGAATATTATTGAGCCGTAAAGAACACATCTACTATCAAAAATAGTAGAAAACATAGGAAAAAGTGCAGCATGATCTATACTTGCAATCTGTAAAACATAATAACTGCTTTCACAAAATGTGTACCAGCTTAAGAATGATTTAAAAAAAGCATTTTGACCTACGCAGATACTTAATCGATAGTTTGAAATACTCTCATATTGCTGCTTAGCAGCATAACACAAATAGTATCAAAAGTTAGTTGCAGAATCTAAACTTGGGAAAGCTATGTACTAAACTTATGCTTATTTTACTTATTGATTTCTTTAGAAGTTATTTGTATGTTCATACAGAATAGTATAACATAACTGATATATTTTTCTTCTTTTCACTTCATTTTGTTGGTATTCTATGGAGATATTATAGCTTTTGACATTTCTCATTTTTGTAGAGGACTCATGCACATAACTGGAGGGTATTAAAAAAGACGTAAATAGTTTAAGGACACTCAGTCACTAACAGACAATAGAGAATAGCCAGACTACTTATCATTTTGAATTACTGGGAATTGTGCTTGTACTTCAGCTATTAACTTTTATTTATATTCCATACATTCTAGTACTTCCAAAGGTTTTCATCACATTCTTTTATTCATAATTCTGTAACTCTTAGTAATAATTCTGTACATACATAACTCAGTTGATGGTAAGTAACAGATGCACTCATCTGACCTAAATGATCTAGTTATCATCACTTTTTGTAAAATTTAAACAAAATTTCTTAAAACTACTATAACTTGTATTAGAAAAGGAATTTGCTTTTCTGTAAAGTTCAAACGGTTATTATACACTGCAGAAGGCTGTTTGCTTTTAATCCACACATACAGTTGCATTTGATGTCAGTGAAAGTTTTACTACAGGCTGGAGTCAGATAATGTGCCAAAAGTGTTTGAAATCATAACTGGAATATATGCTAAATAAGCTGTCGATTTTCTTCAAAAGACTCAATAGAGGTAAAACAAAAATATACAAAAGCCAGTTTCCATGATTTAATATTTGTCACAGATTTTTCCTGGTATCTGAGCACAAGTTTTTGAATAAACTGGTTTAAAAATAGGTCAAAAGACTAGAGGGAGATACCAAAAGCCTAGAAGAAAAAGATTGGTAGGGGGGAGATCACTGTATTTTGTGTAAAAAGAGATTATATTCCATGAATAGGAAATAGAAGTGAGGCTAGAGACGCCTGAGAAGGTAGTGGATTCTTGTTTGAGAACCATGTCTCTGCAGAAAAAACTAAAGAGCTAAAATCTCAGCTGACAGAAGGTAACAAAAGCCAAGCACCCTTTTTCTTTTTTCTTTTTTTTTCCTGGGTTTGGTCTATAAATTCCAATTTGAAGACACAGAAATACATAGTACTCCAGGGTTTAGTTCATCTGATGGAAGATATTTGAAAGCTGAGCTTTGCTTTTCAGAAGCAAAGGAAATACTGTTAATCTCAAGCATTCAAGTTTGTTAAAGCATTATGATAACAACTGATAAAACAATTTTGATACAATTTCTAGAAAAACAAAACAAAACAAGAAAAAAAAAACAACAAAGAAGTTGTTGAAAGAAAGAAAAAAAAATCCAGGAATTCTGTATCACATTTTAGCCTTAGTTTGGGAAGTTTCAGAAGATCACAGTCCCTCTAAGCACAGCAGATAGGAAGATGCTTTAGTAGCATCTAAATGTAGTCAGACATTTTAACTGAAGAAAAATGGCCACTGTACTATATAAGCAAAACCAATACTGTTTTGTTATGTTTATAATCTTCATGGTGATCTTTAAATGGCTTCTTGACACTGCAGAATAATTCTCATTATGAATAAACACCCAAAAGGTCACACTTAATGTGAACATCTTATGCTTAATTAAAATATCCAAAGCCCAAGAAAATTGTGTTGACGCAGATCAAAAACATTGTGTAACATGTCAAGAAGGTCTACTGATTAATTTATTTTAAAAATATCTTTCTTCCAGTTCATTTAAGGATCATTTCTCTTTTAGGAGTTCACAGAGAAAAATCATCAGAGAAAGCAAGACAGAACATTATTTCATTTCTACAGGTAACATTTCACAATCACAATTTTTGGTAAATAAGGATGATTATGGACAAATTGTTGTCATATACTTGATTTTGATACAGGAATATCTTTTTCAGGAACACAACAACAAATGATTACTTGCAATGTCATCTGTTTAAAATATTTGCTTCCACACTTCAGCTTGTTTTTTTTTTAATGAAACATAAGATAAAAAGTTAGGAAAAAAATGTAATTTCAAATTCAATTTCTGAGTATACAATGCTATGTAGATTATATATAGAAGACATCTCCTGAGATGTACTCTGATAGTGAATCAACAAATGTACATGTAAAGTGCCTTAATCTGGGATGGACTAGCCTTTTGAAACAGTACAGGCCTGGAGGTGAATGACTAGAAAACAGCTTTGCAGAAAGAGGTCTGAAGGTTGTTGTGAATGTGTTGAACATGAATCAGCAATGCATCCCTGCAGCAAGAAAGGCCAGTCCCATACTGGTCTGTTCTAGAAGGAGTTTATTCATCTCTCATAACCACTTGTGAAAATATTTGTAGATTGTTTTAGCCTCCCTAGCACAGGAAAGGCACTAACATACTACAGCAAGTTCAGTGGAGGACCACTAAAGCAGTCAGAGGCTGGACCACAGGGTGAAGAAACCTAGGAAGTAGGCTTGGAACATGAGAAACTCTGAGTCAGTAGAAGGAAAAAAAAAAAAAGCCTACCTTGAGAGTGGTCACACATGGGAACAGGTTTCCTGGAGAGGCTGTGAATCTCCATCTCTGGAGATTTTCAGAACTTGACTGAACGTGGCTCAGAGCAATCTGTTCTAGCTTGATGTGCTTTGAGATGGGGTTTGACCTAGATAACCTGTGGAGTTCCCTTCTAAGCTACATGATTCTATGATTCAATATAGTAGAAATTAAACCTGGAAGGTCAGATTTATTCTTGGTTTCATTGCATTTACAAAATCATTGAAATAAGTTTGAGAAGAGGTATTAGGTACATTATGGGTTTACGCTAATTAGAAAAGCTAGCTAGATGCAAATTATAAGTGTGCTCTATCAGGTAAGCCCACAATCCCTGTGGGGACTTTCCCTTCTACTGTAATACAGTTTATTCGTTCTGTTGTTTTGTTTAGAACAGACACAATCAAGGGAACCTGTGTTACCTAGGTATGGCTTTTATCATTTTGCCTCCCTTTAAAGAAATCCTGTATAGAGCTGGAAGAGTTTATCAGTTAATTTACACAGTGTAGTGTAGGTGAAATGGGTGAGAAAAACCTTGTGTTAAAATAAACTAGTTCGCATTATGGCACAGATAACTAAAAGGATTATCGTTTAAAGTTTCTATTGGCACTGCAGAACCTAATCAACAATAAGATTTCAAATCAATTTTCCTTACTTCTTCATGCAATGTTTAATAACACTTTTTTTCCAGTTTTCCACAAATCTCTGCCTTGCTGCAGGTTAGGTCTTGCAGTGGCCATATCAGAAGAGACAAGAAAGATTTCAGTTCAGTCAGTGAGGTTATACTTTGTACTAGTGCTGAGGTACAATAATCTTTGCTGAATCACATGGACAAAACTGCAAACTTGAGGTTCTACTCTCTAGGAGCCAAAATGCACCTCACAGTAAGACTTGTTCTTAGGCTTTCCCAGTTGCCATCAGCCAGTACCCTCAGTTTTGTTATTTGTAGCCTTCCGCTGAGAGTGATTTACCTTGCAAAATAATACATTTTTGATCTCCCTAGAATCATGTATATATGTCAATATAGAATTCATCTAAAATTTTAGTTTACCTAACCTTTTCAAATCCACTCAGAAATAAAAGAAACTGTTGGTGATACAGTCTGTAGAGTCTTGAAGTTATTGCTGTAAACCTACAAGGCTAATAACCCAAGTGAGTAAACTTAATGCATCTGTTTAGGTGAAAATCAGTTAAAAATCTTCTAATTTGAATCCATTAGAAAGAAGGCTCTTATTCTGCTTGTGTAACAACCAAGAGAAGAAGCCACTTTGCAAGGTCATCCTTCTTTTTGGAGATTTAATATAAATTTCTTTATACTGGAATGCAAAATTATTTTAAGTGTTATGATTAGTACAATGGCTGAAGGTTTGAAAATAATTAAGATTCTTACATTTAAATATTATTTTCAGTCAATTGAAATTAAGCACAGGAAGAGAAAGTACTTTGTCACATTATTTCAGGAAGATAGTAAGCAGTTATTTATTAGAATAATGTAGATAAAAGATACAGTTCCGATAACATATCTTGTAAAAATGCATTTTGCTGTAGAGTACTTAGTTTATTGGTCTGAAAATATCTTCACTGGCTAAATTATGCCTCTAATAGATGAACAGGTGAAATAACTATAATATGCTTAAGCTCCTATTATCCTCCTGGAAATGAAAGAAGTATAGTACAGTTACATGCCAGGAAATACAGGTAAAAAAAAAAAAAAGAGGATGAACAAGTATAAAAAGAGGATAAACATGAGAAGGAATGTCAAACTGCCACACAAAAATATAAAGAAATAAAAAGATAAAAAGATAAAACTTCACTAGAAAAACTGTGTACTAATTTAAAGTAATAATGCATATTTTCAATTTGAAGTAGCTATTTTGGGATACCAAGAAAATACATGTGCATTGCAAAAGAATCTCAAATGGGTGAAGACAGAAGGAAAAGAAAAATTATTTTATTTCTCTACCTAGATTGTTCAATTCTTTCTAGGGGAACAGACTCAGATATTTCATTTCATAAATAGGCACAGGCATACAGAAATAGTTTTCTTGTATTCCCATAATACTTATGGATATTCTTTTTGAACAAGTTTGCAGATGACACCAAATTGGGTGGAGCCATTGATTCTGTCGAGGGCGGCAAGGCCTTGCAGAGAGACCTGCACAGACTAGAGAGCTGGGTAATCACTAATAACATCAAATTCAACAAGAGCAAGTGCTAGATTCTGCACCTAGGAAGGGGCAACCCTGGCTATATGTACAGACTGGGGGTCGAGATGCTAGAGAACATCTTGGTAACGACTGGCACCTGCTGTTCTTTGACCCTCAGCAATCCCATAACAGAAGGGTCTTCCGACAGACCAGCCAAGGTAGACAGCTGTTTAATGTCCTCTGTCTCCAAGGCAGCTATGCCAAAAGCCCATCGGTACCCTTTTGGGTCTCCTGAGGTCGTCTATGCCAAGGATGCATGGAGCCTCAGGGCCAGTCACAATGGGGTGCTTTTGTCACTCATTCATTCCCAGTTTGGCTCACTTCAGCCTCCAATACAGTTAGCTATTGGGATCCCCCTGACACTCCGGAAATACAAATAGGTTCTGCCCCTTTATAGCTTGATGGCATTAGTGTACACTGTGCACCGGTGTCCACTACAGCCTTATACTCCGGTGGGTCTGATGTGCCAGGGCATCGAATCCACACAGTCCAATAAACCCGGTTGTCCCTTTCCTCCACCTGGCTGGAGACAGGGCCCCTCTAGTCCCGGTCATAGTATTTGTTTATCACTTCTTGTAAATACAAATCGTCAGTCCCTTTATTACGTTTGGAAGTAAGATCAGCCCTTCTACTGTGCCTAGGGAACTGCTGACTGGGAACTGGAGCAGCAGTTTTCCTGGAAGAACCCCCTTTTGTGATTGTTTTTCCTTGCAACTCACGTACCCATGCCTCTAGGGTCGAGGTAGATTTTCCATCCCATTTCCATGGCCATGCAGTTGAAACCACAGGGTGGCACGTGGTGTGTACCCACTATATCCTCTCTCTTGAAGAGATGAACACTTACTCCTAATAGCTGAGATACTGGTCCGTACAGGTGGGGAGCAGGACATGTCCTCTTTGAATTGGTGGAACACCCAGGACAGTTTCTCCACAGCTGAGATGCAGACCCATAGGAAGGAAGAGAGACTTTCTTCTTATTGCTGGAGTTGGCCAGCCAATTCATCCACCGTTTGTCCCCCTAGGTCTTTCCAGTTCTTTACTGCCAATGAGATGGCATATGACAATGGTGCATTTCATACAAACTTCTGCCACAATGTTCATGTGCACTTGACTTCATCTGGATCTTTGGATGTCTGGTCATTGTCTAGGTCACCATAAATCACCTCCAGCATAGTTAATTCCCTCAGGTACTGGATACCTCTCTCCATGGTGGTCTACTTGCCTGGGTGACATGCAACATCTTCCTTGAAGGGATACTTTTCCTTCGTGCCTGACAGCAGCCACCTACAGAGGCTGAGGACTTGTGCCCCTTTTCCAATGCTTTTGTCAATGCCCCCTTCCCTAGAAAGGGATCTCGGCTGCTTGGCTTCCTTGCCCTCTAATTCCATGCTGCTTGCCCCGTTATCCCAGCATCGGAGCAGCCAGGTGACAATGTGCTCACCTGGACGACAGCTGAAATATTTGTGCATACCTCACAGCACACTCAAGGATAGGGATCAAGTGGTTACTGCCTCATTTATGAGTTCTGCCTCTTCCTCCTCCTGTTCCCGTGGTGGCCCTGCTTCGGAGTGGCCTGCCTTGTCCACTTTTTGCTCCTTCCCCTTTTTAGTAGAACTTTCTTCCCTTACTAGATGAGCTGACTTTCACATCCGTTGTTTGTTCTTGAACATAGGGGCTACTGGTACCTGCAGGGATTGGTTCTCTGGTCAGCCGCAGGGCCTGATGTGGGGTTTGGAGTGGCTACAATGTGGCTACATTGTGTGTTGCAGGGGTTGGAGTGGCTGCAAGGTCTGTTGTGGGAATTGGAGTGGCCACAGGGCCTGTCATGGGCATTGGAGTGGCCTTAGGCCTGTCATTTTGTGGTCAGATCCAGAGACCTCTTCCCCTTGAGGGTGCTGAATGGTGTTGAACAGGGCTCAGTAGGCATGGGGCAGACCCCAGCACGTTGCAGTGATTTGTGTCTCTCTGGAATTGCCAGGGTGACAGCAAACTTTTTCCAAATATTTTACAAGTTTTTCAGGATTTTGCACTTGTTCAGGGGTGAAGTTCCAAAACATTGAGGTGCCCACTGTCCTAGGTACCTGCCCATACTATCCTTGCCACTCATAACTACCCAGCCTCGGGATAGACCTTTGGGTGGTATTTTTAAATTGTTCTTTAACCTTAAACAAAACACTGAAGCACACTCAGGAGCCATAGAAATAGGAACATGCTGGTTTGAACATCCCAAGGATATTCAGAATTCTCAAGAGGTATTGTAACAAGCCTGGAAGAGAAGGGGAAGGTGAAGGACCGGGGGAAAGTGCCCACCCTTGTCTTCCATAGATCCCATAGACTGGCTCTCCGCAGAGAAAAGGTAAAAAAGCGTAATTATTAATAATTTCCAAGACATGATTCCCAGAGTACAAAGATAATGGCAATGCTGAGTACAAGTACCGTATTATACTCACAACCGGTAATTTTATCATATCATAAGCCAGTGTCACACAGTACAGCAAAAAGCTCTGGGGGCTTAAACCGGCCCCCAGAGATGATAAACAGCACAACAGGGAAATCTGAAATTCTTTCAGTTTCAAAACGAGTCTTCTTCAAACCAGACTAGTAAAGAAATGATTTTAAAATAACCCCAACTCAGAAACATATAGCCTTGCTCCCTGTAAATGATAAGATAGTATAGATAAACAGTATGGTCGTGATGCAGATTATTTTTTCCCTGCATATTGGTAGTAATTCCACGTGAAAACAAAAATCCAAGGGAATTGTTATTCATAGGATACTTATGGAGTTTCAAACTTATCAACCTGTTTTGGCGATCTTAGCTTGAGATCAGTCTGTGACAACTATTAAATGTACATACATACAAAAAAAAAAAATATATATATATATATATGACCCTCCCCTCAAATACTGAGAATGAACTTTCAAAAAACATTTCTAATTTTCTAGCATTTCTACACATTTTGGGGATGAAATATGTGTATAAAACTGACAAATTTTGGTCAGAAAGATGTGATTGTCTTTGAAATACATTTTTAAAGAGTTCATAGTAGAGATTACAAGTGCTTTTTATAGAGAAAAGTCATAAATTGGTTTAGACTTAAAATATTTCAGCATGTTTTTGTGTGATCTTTTGTCTACTGTCTACTTTTACTCGTTCTTTGTTTAATTTTACAAATAGTAGGTAGTCCTATAGCAAGCCCCTGTTGCAAGATTATTTCAGAAATATGACAAGGAAGGTCTAGCCCAGTTACTCTTACTACTATCTACTGCATTTTGGTGAAGACTGACTGGATTGGTGCTTTCTAACATAAGCCTATTCCATTCAAAATCTTGTGTTCTGTACTGTTTTTCTCTTTCTTAACATAATGGATAATATGAGGGATGCATCTTCTGAAGAAATTGATCTCCTTTTTTAGTCCCTTGGTTGCATATGTATTGCTGTATCAGCAACAGAATGTTGTCTGGGGAAATAAGTAGAAATAAAAGGCAAAGGGAACTTGGGAGAAGGGGAAATGGAGAGTGAAGACAAATTACTGTTTAAGTGTTAGGCATTGACCTGATAATGTAGGTACCCTGCTGAAACCAATCTAAGACCTCTGTGGTGTTCTTAGTACTTTGCTGTAAATACTTGGGAGAGAGTATCAAAAATAGAAGGGAAACATATTCTTAACAGAACTCACTTTATTAAGTGAGAAAAATGTATATGTTTACAGTTTAAGTTTTCATTTTCATTAACATCTAGAACAAATATAATTTTATTAATGAATTCCTTTAGTTTTGAGAGTCGCATTGACAGAGGCATCCATCTTTAAGCTACTAGAAAAAAAAAAAAAACTTTCAGAAGACCTGTAAACTGTACAGAAATTACAGAAAATCTGTAATTCTGAACCATGGTGTCCAACCTGTATATTCACCAAAGATCTCAGCACTTCAGCTCAAATGTCTTAACTGCAGGGCAATCCAGTTATGCTTTGTATCTTCCTCTAAAGAGGAGTTTCTTTTGATTCCTCCATAAAATAATGTACTTTTAAGAAGATACATTTGATGTAGAGTTGCTGTAAACTTCAATATGTACTGTCAAGTTCAGAAAGATCATAACTGTGACCTAAAGATTATTTCATGTGAATAATTTCATGTTTCCATTTTTGCTGAAATTAATTTTCTAGCATATAAAAGCTAGGGTAGTTGAATCATTCTGAGTTTCATGGGTGTGAAGGACAACATTTCCTTAAACATTCTTTAGACAACATGGCAACCATTACACAGCATACTTTCTGAAGTCAAAACAATTTGATATTTGATTTGTGTACAAGGGAAATTTTAAATTAGATGTCCATCCTTTGGAATGATTCAGTGATCAAGAAAGAGAATGAATACTACTCCAAATATTAAATATTTAATGAAGTTAATGTAACTGTGACCATCTCTGAATAATTTTTTTCAGTCTGTTCAGGATAATCTTTGGGCACCCCGATCCATAAAAATGAGAAAAAATATACAAAGTCAGTTTCTGTAATCTGATGAACACTTTGACCTGGTTCTTAAACAAGTACATATTATTATAGATGAAATACTTAACAGGCCTAGACAGCCAAACTGCAAATGAGCAATAATTCTGTCCTAGTTTAAAAATTTCTGAAAAAATCAGCTAGGTGAAAATAACGTGTAATTTAAACTAATATATTTTCTATATTATTTCCATCAAAAAGTTGTATACAAGTCTTCTTTTTGCCTCAGTTTTAAAAATGTCAGGATGTTTCAGATGTAGCTCTGCCATTGTGATCTCTTTACAGTGATTTAGTGAATGCATGACTGAAGTTATATAATCAAAACTAGGTTTCAATCAACAGCATCTAACTTGAAAGTAACCTTCAGGCTACTGTAAATAGTGTTACAGTACATATGGCCCAAAATGTGGCTAATTTTTTTATAGTCAGTTACATTGATTAAAAAAAGAAAAAATTGCTAATATAAACCATAAAAGACTAAATTCTTCCAAATGAATATAGAAATGTATCTATAACAGGACTTACAGTACTGAATTTGTTGGCAACATGAATTGTTTATTAGCACATTGATAAACATTAATTTTGCATTGGATTTTTTTAACTTTTAGAAATAGATTTTTTTATGTTTCAAATTCTTTGTCCAATATGATCATTTGCTTGTGGCTGAGGTTTAAGGGTCATGTGAAATTCAAGCTGATAATTTGCTTCTTTCCCTGGAAATTTTTTACAATTTTACAATTTTACTTTGGGCAAAAAAAAAAAAAAAAGAACTTAAATTGGAGAAAACAAGAATGCTTTCTCTTCTACTATATCTTACCAGGATGCATATTTGACTCTGACCATACAGCAGTAGTATGAAATGATTGTGTTCTCAAAACTAACATAGTTAAAGGAATCTTTTTTATTCTTGATAAATATTACTATGTTATTTTTACTGGAAACACATTAATGCAAGAATTTAATGCATAGATAGGTGAATCCACATCACAAACGTTTTTTAGCATTCTAATGGGGAAGACCACCTTTGTATAGTTGTGAAAGCATCATTAAAAAAAAAAAAAAGCACATTGTTAAGTAACTCTCTCTCTGGTAGCTTCCTAACTTGTACCTCTGCCAGTAAGAAGGAGAAAAATACTTATAATTTTACTTACCTAAATTCTTCATGAACAGCTTGAGGACCTCCCACAGATAGCCAACTGCAACAGCTTGTAGACCTTCTGCAGGAAATAAAATAAACCAACCAGGGTGCTGTAAAGGAAGTCTTGTTTTAAGATATTTTCTTCTATTTCTGCTTTATTTATACTGTTTATAAAAGTAAATTACTTGTTGGAGTGCTGCTTTTGGAGCAGACTGATTCTCTATAGGGAAGAAGCCTACCGAAACCTTTTACTTTTATAGAAAACAGTTGAGCTTTAACTCAGGGGATGAGATCTGCAAGGTTAAAAAGCTTTGCTTTCTAAAAGGAGAATCAATCTAATTTGAGAATAGTGACAAACAAGCTGAAATAAGTCAGATGCTGTGGAAATTACCTGGAGTAGCACTGACTTGGAATAAATAGGTATACCCAGAGTAGTGGTGGTTTTGTAAACAGTGGTAAGCTTCCTTCTTTAAGCTACAACAATCATAGGAAAAAAAAAAAAAAGCGGTTCTGAACTATACTCCTTCGTGCACTGTTTCATGATATATCACAGATGTGAAAGGATGCAGCACTCAGTGAATGTTTTCATGTGAAATTCTTACATACTTTCTCCTTAGATCCCCAGCTTCTACAAGCTGGTTCCTAATCATTGAGGTAAAGCTTAATTCTTTGGGGGGTAAAGGTGGTAGTATTAATAAAAACAATAATAATATTAAATAAAATAATAATAATAAAATATTTAAAGAGTCTGGACAAACACATACATATATGCATATATATATTATTAAAAATTTCCTCTATAAAGGGAAAAAATAATCTGTTTTGCTCACTGGGATCTAAAAGACTGAAAATTTAAACATAAATGTACATAAAATATTGTGCTTGTCACGCTTGCTTGTCTGGGTTTTGCTGTAAAGTATTCAGTATAGAAAGGAGATACACAAATCATAGATACTATGAAAAAAATCAGCTCCTCTTCCCTAATTTCAATAAAATCTAGTTTTAAAATGTTCAAAATTTTAAACTTTTTTTTTTAAGTAGTGTTCATGGATATTAAGTTGTCTGAAAGACAATTCATATGAGTGAAATTAACAGTAAAAATAATAGTGCCATCAGAAAAAATGGTTCCAAAGAGTGTTTATCAATATGGTGATAGGTGCTTTACATATATAAATACAAATATATATAAATATCTAAAACAAACACAAAGCCACAACACTTTAAAATACAAACTTTTATGGCATGGAATCCAGTATATACATAAAGCAGTGCATATCCTGACTAGCTAAAGATCTTCAGCCAAATATTTGTGTTCCCAACTGTTTTCAATACAACAGCTCTTCCAGTTTGTATTCAGGATGCTTGAAGAGTAGAACTCAAATGAAATCTGGAGAGTCAGGCTTACAAAATATTGCTAGATAGGGTTCTTTTTAAACTTAGCAGATTGTAATTTAATCTACTTAGAATGGGAAAATCTTTATCAAAAATATGTAACAAGTATATAACAGTTTTTCTGTTAAAAACTGAGGATTCCTTATTTTGTGTCTTAGTTATTGAAAAATCAGTCAGACTGCCACAGCATGTTAACTATCACGAATGCCTCAGATGACGCTTCTTTAACACACTGCGTCTCCTTTTCTATAGTGCAGTAGTACAGCAGAGTCATTGTGTCGCTTCAGGTTTGTTCAAAGGCTCTCAGGGCCATGGTGCACTATCTTTACTGTAACAGATGGTCTTTAGCTGTAGTTCCCCACTTTGTGGAGCTGGTACCACACAGCTGAAGATTTGCCCTGAGCATGTCCTTACAACACTTCAGTGGACTACCTGTCAGCCATTCATGATGTTTTTAATGGGCATAAAAAAACAGCTTAGGGCATTCGTGTTGTTCATCATATGTGCCAGATGTCCACAGCAATAGAGCTGAGCCTGCAGGAATATTGCTCTAATACTGAGAATTTGATACTGATGTAAGATAACAGTATCCCACATTGAGAAATTATTCAGAGACTAAGCTTATTAAATATATCAACGGATTTTTTCTTTTTATCTACAAGATTAATTGAACATTTTAAATCAAGAATACAGACATAATAATACCCATACTGAGCTATTTTTATTTTGAGAAAGGGAACACTATTTATATAAATATTAGATATTCTACACACAGTTTTATTCAAATATTCATTTCTAGCAATAATAAGAGGTAACTAACATTATACATTTAGTGTGGTGCATACAAATATAATGGTATTCACTTAGAAATGTATTGAATCTTTTTTATATACCAGCCTATATTTCAAGTGTTTAGAACATATTTTAACAAAATTTCCCTGAATGACACAGATTCAAAAAATTTATATTTTGAAATTCCTACTCAAAACTGATATTCCAATTCCAATTTTCTTATTCTTTTACTTCTACTTCAGTTGTTAAGCAGTTTTGCTAGCAACTAACAATTTTAGCAGTAGTGCCCTGTTGATTTATTATCTCTGTATAATAACCTTGGAAACTTTAAGGGCTTAAAACCTCAGTGCAGTTGGAAGAAAGGCAGTTCTTAATGTCTGATTTAATAGATGGGTGAAACAGATTTCTGAGTATGACCGTGTTCTGCAGCAGGGGGGTGGGAGGGCTGCAGTGGTCTTTCCAGACCTCAGTAAGAAAAGCATGACAGCAAACAGTATAGCCAAATTGCTTTAGTAGGATGGAAATTGGAAGAAAAATTATAGATTCAAAACATTTGTGGTGCGGAAATAGCCATATATCTTCAGTGAACAATACTTCAGGCTGCTTGTAAATCGTTGAAAATAAATGGTTAAAATTATTTTCTATTGGGACAGAAAAATAACCTTAGTATATGACTTCCTCTTTCCTGCTAAACTGCATGTGTCAACTGTATACACCATCAATTGTGTAGTTACATGAGTAGCTCCTCTCACTGAAAGACTATGCATTTAAACACAGACTGTGCAAGTAAAACTTTTTCCAGTTTTAAATTAACGGTAGTTACTTGTGACCTTTTAAACTGTGTTTTAAGAAATTTCTGGAGTAAAATATATATTCTTTCTATTCATTCATTTTTACAAGTAGCAACTGTGGCATTCATGTTCATTGGACATCTTCCCTGCTACCATCTGTTTGTCCTTATATATATGTCCTCTATATACCTAATTTCATTCTAGACTTAGACATTAACCATTCCCTCTCAACTCCTACATAAAAACTTACTAGCTTATCAAATTTGCTTTCTAGCTCTTGAAGTCCCTCTTTAATACCCATTTCTGCTAATATGGCTAAGAAAAAAAAAAAGAAATCACAAATATTTGGCTAAGTGACTGGGCGAAAAAGGGCAAAAACATAATTGTACATAATGAATGAAGCATATGCATTTTGTATTTCCTTCCTCTTCCTATGGATGCAAGCCTTTTGGCAATTTTTATGATACTTTACAATGTACATTACAATGGGGAAAAAACGTCATCAAGTGAGTGTTGTGGTTAACACAGGCGGTTAACTTGTATTTTCTGTTTTATAATTTTCAATAACTTATGAAGAGAGCAAACAATTTCAATATTAAAGGTATACAGCAACAAATAAAACATGACAACTAAGAAATGCTAATTCAAACTTGACTGTAACTGGATATCCCTTGTTTTAAACAAGGCCATTTTTGGAGAGAAAAAATACATGAACTAGCTTAACGTCTCACAACCATTGTATTTCATTTTTCAGCAATAATGTCATTATTCCAAAAAAATCTAGTTACAAGATTGAATATATTAAATCATTTTTTCAGTCTAGACAAACTGGAAATAAGAAAAATCATGTAAATATTTAAGACTTTAAATAAAATTTAATAATAGAAGATTTACAGAAAGCACCTAACATGGAAATAAACACATTTGAAACAAAAATGTTTAAAAATTAACAGGCATGTTTTTTAATTAATTCACATTTTTGAAACATTTATTGAATACTAGCCAATTTTCTGAAGCCTGTTAATATTTATTAACTTAAGCAAACCTTAAAATAATAGCTGAAAAAGCTAACTGGTTTGTCTTAACCAACTCAATAATTTTTACTTACTTTTGTTATAGAAATAAGTAAGGATAAATAAAGATAATTAAAAATAAGACTATCAAATGTGATCTGAAGTATCTTATTGCTCTACCAAAGAAGATGTCCGAAATTTAAAGCTTGTAGTCAAGAAAATAATCTGACTAATTTATTCTTCAGAAAGAACTGTGACTAAAAAAGAGACAGTATCTTCTGAAATTTCCTTCGGAACATGTATAACAGTTATTTCATCTTGCAAGAACACTGCTTTTTGGCTCTGGTCTTGCAAGCCAGCAGGGGGCTGGTCACGTAAAAACAAACAAACAAACAAACCAGCAGGATCATCCTCAAATCACTTTTATAATTCTGTTACAAACTTAACCATAAAGAGTGATGTGCTTTTACAGAGAAGAGTGGAAAATTGTGTGTCACAGTTTTAAACAGCTGAAGGCTGACTGCCAGCAAGAACTGTGATCAGAAATGTTTGACAGGCTCTGTGGTAAGGCAACATTTGCTAAACTGTGTTTGCTTCCTTCAGTGTTGTGTTTCAGTATTCATAAAGTGACGATGCAGAGGTGGCTGTGGGGGAGAGAAAACAAATGGAAAAAAGGCAGTGAGTTCTAACAACAAAAATTGTCAGAAAGCTCCTATAGCTCCTTGGACAAGAAACAGATATCTAAGTTTATACACATTTCTGTTTTCTTGCTGTAATCAAACCTGTGCTGAGAAGCTGTCAGTAAATTAGTAATTAGTAAATTATTTTAGGTGAGTGATCTAACAACATTAATAATATCTCGTCATAAAGATTTATATTTACAGATAAAACATTTAACAAAAATATTTTTGATATTATTCATCTGTATATGGGATTAATGAAAGAAACTTAATGCAGTAGACAACTAATACTGGGAAAAGAAAGTAATGCACTAATGTATTTTCATGCTACACTAGGTTCGGAGGTCTTACATTACATTACATTATAGTATAGTTTAGTAATATATTATTAATTTAGTAATATATTAATTAATGTTTACTTAAAAATTATAAACTCTCTTTCAGTATCTTTCTGTGAAGTTCAAGAAGCTTTTGAGTCCTTTCACTACTTCCTTCTCATTGACTAGCAATAGGCACCAGGCAGCTATGCTGTCTTCAATTTATTCTTGCAAGGTAGGGCAGTAAGTAATCATTGCCACACAGGGTGTGCTGGGTACTTTGGCTATTAAAAATCTCTGCAGGAATGTAGAGTAGTGTCTGAAGAAAGTAAAATAATATGACTAATATTTTAATGATATATTTTAAAGGCAGATCTGCTTTGTGGTGTTTTAAAACACCACTGCACTTTATTGTCACAACACACTTGATTTCTTCTTAATTCCATTCGTTTTCACCCTTAGTCATATGGAGAAGGGTTGTCCACATCCCCTGCCTCCTTCATTTTGAAGTGGTATCCTATTTTATGAAGGAGTACAGTGTTTAAGTTTAAAGTATATGGGTTGGAATCTAAGAGACTAGGCAAAATATCCAGATTGTTTGGGCCAGACTTGGGCAGAGTTCAACTCATGATGGTAAGACACAATATCCAGCACACTTGGTAGTAGGCTTCCTCTGTTTACACAATAGGAAGGGTGCCAAGTCAACTCTTCCAGACTGGAGATCTCCTATTTGAGGTAGATCTATGTGTTATTCTGCTGGCAGAAGCAAGCTGGGTCTAGACTTCCGAGGCTGTGTCTGCATATAAAGTTGGTAGTAAGCCTGTGCAATTATATTCTGTCTCTCAGTAGAGCTTGTTATTGTAAGCTGAGAGTTGCACCGATCACAGTTATACTGTGCTGATGTACCCTGAGGCTCCAAGGTAGCAAACTCCTGTCCATTTAGAATTCATAACATAGAATGGTCTCCTGAGGATGTGTCCAAAGTAATTGTTAGCATATATCAGGTTGTTTTGATCAATTTGCCTTCAGATATTGTTAAAAAGGAGAAGGTTGACTAGTTTTTTGCCAGATAGAAATGTGCCCTTATATGAAAAATGCCCTGCTTTTTATAGTAATATTTTACTGGGGAAAAAGAATAGAGAAAAGGAATAGTCTTAGTTATGACAATCAGTGCTACTTCAATGCATAGAAAGATAACAGAAACTTAAGGAAAGACAATGAAATGAAACCAGGAGCTGTAGAAAGGAAACAACGTTAATGCCATCAGTTTTATTTGATTTGGTAACCTGAAGTAGATCTTGATAATTCATTTTTCATATTAATTTGAAGTTCTTGAGGTAGCTGGTATTGTTTGAAGCAGTTGTTAATATATCTGTCAAACATAAGAACTCAATTCTTGATCAAAGCAGACAAAATGAGGAAGTTTTTCAATGAACTGCAAAATCTTATATATGTTTTGCCAGCACATTTTTGACAATCCCTGAATTACAGTTTTTGGAAGATAAAGTGGATATCTTTGCAAAACATCCTCAAATATTGGCTCATTTAGTTTCTGTATTGAATGATATGTGTTATCTCTGGGATACTCTTGATAGAAATTTTGTAGGGATTTTATAAACCTGTTTGGTTTATATGTTTATTCAAGGATAAACGGTAACTTTATGTAGAGATCAAAACAGTATTCTTAGTCTTTGTATGTTGGCATAAAATACAGTGTTTATTTGATGCATAAAGTATAACAGAATATCTTTTTTTTTCCTGTCTTTCTTTCAACTGTACTTCTAAATGTCTTTATCCTTGTGTTCTGTTTACAGCATGACGTCAGCAAGGAATTTTTTTCACTCCTTGTTTCATCTCATAAGGTGAAAAACGATTTATGAATTTTGTTGAAGTTTATACTGAGAAGAAATACAGGTATTATATCTCTAATTTAATAACATTTTTTAAAACACCAGTAGATTAACTGATCATCAGAATAGGTATGTAACTTTTCAGACTAAAATCATAGCATTTAAACAATATTCAGATTTTATATAGATTTGATTAAAAAACACATGGAATTAGTAGTTTATCTGTATTCTTTTTTTTTTTTTTGGTGTGTGTGGGGGGTTCACATTGATTTTTAGCATGTCTTCCTTCTGTGTGATATTTGGCAAGACATTCTCCTTGTACCTTGAAGAAAATTATCTAGGAAGGAAGTTTTAAAATGATTTCAGATGAAATCTGAAGTGTTTCAGATGATTTAATTTCTAAATATGTCAGGCACACCAGCATGTAATTTCATCCATAGTTTATATCAAAGGGAGAAAAAAAGACAGGCTCCCAAAGATTAAAATCAGTGGACAAATACCGGTAATCATGACGCACTCTTACTTTGAACACCTGAATCTGCCTAAAGAAATATAATTAGCAGTAAGATCTACTACATGCACAGGTTCTTCAGTGTTTAGGAACTGGCAGAAATATCATTAATGCAGAGATATATATACTAGCTGGCCGTTGTCCCTTCAGGAAGTATTTTTAAAAAATATTTGAAACATTCTAAACTATTTATATTCTTTAAATATTTATATTAAAGTTTGTTTTCTTTGAAAGGTTGAAGCATTGTAGCTGGTCTCCTACAAATATCATAAACATCTCTCCAAAGGTCATCGTGTCATGTTTGTTCTTTTTCTATATCAGATGTCTCTGTGTGTGTCTCAAGGGCCAATTCTTATATTTTCCCTCTAACTTATTGGTGTTTGTTGCAGCATAGATATTCTATTTATCATTAAAACATCAACTAAAAATATCAGTTGAATGGAACACTGCATGAGTTTTTTGCATCTCGTTTCCTCAAGAGAAAGGAGGAGGGGAAAGAAGTATTTCTAGAGAGAGAAGCCAATGTAACCAGCTTCCTCAAGAAGTTCTTAGAAAAAAGCACCACATCATGGACCTACTTTTATATGATCCAGGCTCCCTGAGGTCATTTGAGGAAGATCTCTGCTGGTCATATGTTGTAAGTTCCAAACTAGGACAGAAAGCTAAAAGCAAAATGTACTCACTCTTGATTAAGATCTCCAGAATAGCTAAATCAGGCGCTTCTTAAAACCTCCTTTTTAATGGATTTTTGATTTATTAGTAAACTTTTTTTTTTTTTTACAGACTGCTGAAGAAGTTTATATGTGCTAAACATTATTCAAGTGTTACAGGAAATGGAACATACTGAAAGTAAAAATAAATTATGACAAAGTGTAAAAGCCCTCTTTTGACATAAAGCTAACAGTGCTTTTTGTAAAGTGAGTGACTAACAGCAAACTTCATGAAGTTGCCATACACGAATTTGCATGTCACATATTTATTGACACACATTTCTACCTAATTTATCCTGAGAAGTAGGACCCTAAGAATAAGTTTGGAAGACTTCTGCACATGTCCCTTATATCTCCTTTAAATAAGATGTGAAATTTCATGACAGAATTTTTTGTCGTATTTCAGACTATCATTTCAGACTAACACCCATAATATGTATGGGTGGTCGTATTGTACTGGGGGAAACAGAACTGTTATTGTTAGTTCTACTGCATGTATGAAGTAGACAGTATTCTTCTACTCAGTCTTATTTCCTCTACACATTCAAGACTGAATGAAGAAGTTAAAGTGAAGGAGGGAGATACTGGAAGGCTGAAAACTAGCAATATAAGTTAAAGTCATTATAAGTAGAGCAGAAGAGGGAATGAACAAATACCATAAAAACAGACTTCCTGGAATTATGTGGAAAATATTATAGAAAAGGGACTCTTGATGGTAAAATAGGTGAAGAAAAAAAGAAATGAAAAACAAAGTTTAAAGACACAGGTATTTTATTATTGATGTTAACTATTACAAGTGAATGCTAGTAAACAGCATAGGTTATAAAGCAATAAAGATCATTTTAAGGTATAATTAGCAACCGATCACTATAATATGCTAGGTAATTATGTATTTAACTTGCTTGGTTTTGAATATAAATTTTATTTTCTAGTTTTGGAGTGACATTAACTATTTAAGAAAGGAATAGTTTATCATTATATCCCAGGTTATTTTATTCTCCAGTACTAGTGAAAAAGATAGAAGCTGTAACCAGATAAGCAGTTGCAGTTTGCCTTGGCAGTCTAGTCTATTTATGTGTACAAAAAATGTTATTTAGCATGGCTTTCAGTGCATGGTATTCTTCAAACAAGGGTCAAGTAAAAGGTCAGCTTGCTGATATCTAAGTCTAGATGCATATACTGTCCCTATGTTTGATTTCTTATGTGCAACCAGTATTTTGCACGTTCCACAGCCATCTCTTGAAATATTTTGTCCAGGTTCTTCTTTCTCCTTGACTTCTCATTCCATTTCTGTGTAGGAGAAGATGACAGAATTTGCTTCAATAGTTCAGGGTGCCTGCTTTTAAGGTGATTTGGGGAGAATTTCAGCGTAGAGTTTTAGGACTAAACTGCCAGAGAAAGTCACATTCTTGTACGCTTTTTTTGTTTGTTTGTTTTTCTGGAGAGAATTAGCTGTGGTATCATGATCTATAGAAGATTTGGAATCTTACTGCTAAATGCAGATGTGTTGGCAATTATTCTACAGCAGGAACAGCTGTGGTAGGCTGACGGCACTGAGGAGACTGCTTGACTGCTTGGTAAGCCAGGAACTAGTAGCATGTCCCAGGAAGGAAAAATCTTTTTGATGCTGAAATTCTTCTTTTTCCATGAATGAATGATTACTTCCATTTGTCCAGGAATTTGATACTTCATGGCTGAAAACTGCTTAAGACCTGAAAATCTTGATGGTTAAGGGATATGCTAAGATTTTTTTTTCCTGTGCTCCTGCTTCTGGCCTTACTTTAAGCACAGTATAGTGGGTGGGTTTTTATCTATCTACCTATCTATCTATCTATCTATCTGTCTATCTATCTATCTATCATCTATCTATTCTGGAGGTTGTATGCTTTTTACTTTAGACTGAAACTGTTCTCCCAACTAGGAGCTGTCATCATGTTAGCAGCCATCTCTATATGTCTCTATACATACTCCTTGGTGTTTGCACTATGAACACCAGTGTGACCTTGGTGTTCCCTCTGCTGAGTCTTTCTGTTCCATCCTCCTCTCACTGTCCAGTGTTTTTGCCCCTTCTTATATCTGTTTTCGCAGAGTTCCTGCCATCTTGGCTGATGGGCTCAGCAGTGTCCTGTTGAGGACCTGGCTGGAACCTGCCGAGTCTGGTATAGGACAGCCAGTCTCTTCTCAAAGAGGCCACCCCTGCAGCCCCCCGCTGCCAACACCTGGACACTGATACCCAATACACCGCTTGGCACTGTCTTTTATGTGCTGTTTACATAACTAGGTTGTTTTTCCATAATTGCGACTGCAGTTCTTTGTGATATTTTATAAGATTTTTAGCTCATGTAGCACTTGACTTCCACATACATTATTTTTAAGTTTGTCTCCTACACATTTATTCCAAACATTGACTGGGTTATTCCAAAACATTTATGAAGTTACTAAGGTCACAGGGAAATTGAATTCTCCCTAACCAACCTGAAATGTCACTACTGTGGTCTTAACAAACATTTTGGATGGGCTTACAGTTTTGTGATTCAGTCACTGCTGCCTTATACCCAGCCCATAACCCAGAAGGTAGCTGAATGGCAGTTTTGGAGAAAAGGCACTTAAAGCCATCACTGATACAAATGAGAATCTTCACCATTAGAACACAGGGCAAAAGGTAAACAATGTTAAAAATTCTTTAGGATTTTATGAAAGGTAAAGTTGCTCCTGAAAATAATTTTGTTGTTGTTTTTTGTTTTGTTTCCTTTTGTTTGTTTGTTTTTCCTTTTTGTTTGTTTGTTTGTTTTTTAGCAAAAGTATTAACCCCTCAAGCCTTAAGTGTGGAGAATAGACTCACTGCAACCTACTCATTAGCACTCTTCTTTTGCCAAGGAGAATGAGTAGTCTTCTATACTTTGCTAGTTTATAAACCCCATTTTTATTATTATTGTTTTTTATGTTACTCAATGTATGTTCACATAGATGAAGAATTTGGAGAACCTGAATGTATGATAGGCTTGGTCTTCAAACATTCAGCAGGCAACATATTTCCATATTAGTTGATGATAAGCTGTAATGAATGCCATGCTAATCATATCATTGCATAGCTGGGAATGTTACCTTTTTAACATTAAAACTGTATTTCTGACTTCTTATTTATCACATGAAGAAGGCTTATGGCTGACCAAACATAATAAATGAGTCTTGTCATAAGATTGTGTACACTCAAAACAGCAAGGCATGACTGAACAGACCTAGGTTAAGGCCTAGTCTGAAAGAAGGACGATAAGAAAAATTAGATTATTAATCATGTGTGATTGTTTTAAAGTGTCAAATTTTTGTTTTCACCAAAAAAAGTAATTAAATATGATATAATAATGCAATTTACATAGAAACTTAAAAAAATCTTAAAACCCTTGTTTAAAAAATACTGTTTGAATTAAATTTCTATTAAAATTATTAAACCAAGTCAACTTAAATTTCTCCTTTTGTTTCATACTATCAGTTAAATATATTACATTTATTTCATTACTATGCCTGTAATAAAATGTTGTGAAATATAACTACACTGTTAGACAGATCATGTTTCACAGTGGGAAATCCTGCTTTCAGTGTGGGTGATATACCGGATATTTACAGGAATTATAATATTGATAAATACTTGTAAGATGTGATGTAACACAAACACAAATGTTATTTACAAATGTATGACAAACACAATGTTATTTACCAAAGTAATAAAAAACAATAGACCTACAATTCCTAGATTATACTGCATTGTGTATTCCTGCTACTATTGCATCTGTCTTTCATAGCAAAATAAAAATGTCTTGGAAATACAAAGTTAAGTTGAATATATTAAAAATCTGAAATTCATGCCTAAAATAACCAGAAATTGTTGGTTCTTTTAATTTATTAGGTTTATACACTAAGATCCATTATCATGAAAAAAAAGTGTTTGTTTCCAGTCATAGCTATACGTTGTCTGAGTAATATCCTTTTGTCCATAAAAAGATGTGTTTGCAGACAGCGTGTTCTGTGGTATTCTTGGACTGTGTTTTGTTCACCCATGAGCTTAGCCTTGATTGAACACAATCATTCTTACTGACATGGACCTGGGCCAGGGTGCATCAGAGGCTAACCAAATTTGTCCAATTTAGTAGAAGTGATTTGATTTAACTAGCAGTTGTTACCTTTCTGTTCTTTCTCTTGACAGGCAGATTTAGAGCCTTACAAAACATACAGGCTGAAAGCCAAGGCATCACTGACCTACACAATGCTGGATCACCCTGTGAAAGCCCTATCAAAACAAGCAAATTAGCATTTAATAGTCAAAATGGTCAGCCCTGGGATAAATTGAAGGGACAGACATTACATAAGCATGGTCTTTCCTAAACTGGAAAGACATCTGGCTTAAATGCA
>VXAA01004510.1:0-77321 GCA_013399115.1 Anseranas semipalmata | reverse complement strand
GGTACTGCTTTATAAGTTTAAAATATTTTCAAATAATATATAGTAAAGCTATGTATCATTAGATACGATAGAGACTGTATGATATCTGGATAATGTGACCTTCAAACTTTAATTAGTTGTGAAAAACAGTATTGTCAAATGTCTGATCCTTAACTACATAACATTAGCTTTGTTTCAGTTAAATGAAAGTTGACTGTTTTTGGTATCATTTGCTGGGAAAAAATGTATTTTTAATTTTCATCTGAATTTATTGTTAATTAAATCCATGGAATCATCTCTGTGGAACAAGACTAAGTTAAGTGTTCAGACTCATTTTCTATGAGAGAGTCCCAAAGTCATCACAAATGTATCATAATCAGGATCACAATATCAAGAAAATATAGCTAGTGAAAACAAGTTTCAAGTGAAAACAGTTTTCAGCCTTGTTCTACTTGCCTTTATTTGACTATTTCATTCTCTTTGTACCTGAAGGATTGGACTTTATCCTGGAATTCATTATGAAACCTCATTGATGCTAGCCAATTCACTCAAGGCATTTTTAATTGTGTACTCTTCATTTTCTTGTTTGTTTGTTAGGCTTTAATTTAGAATTTGATTTATTGAAGTGTTGGGAAAACAAGCTCTAAGTTTCTTCACAGATTCTGCATGTCCTGCAAGTAAAAATTTGCAGAGCCTGTATCTGAAACCTACTGCTTAGAGTTGTACCTTTTAAGCACTTCTGTAAATCAATGCCTGTAAATCTTCCATTTTAAAAAGATACGGATTTCTAATGTGTAATGTTTTTAACAGCGTTTAACAGCAGTAGAGAGTAGACTTCTGAAGGAAAACAAAACAAAACACAAACAAAAACAAAACAACAACAACAAAAAACTGAAAATGCAGGGCTTTTTTTTGCTTGTTTGTTTATTTGTTTGTTTTCTTCTTTCCCTACTGATCTGCCTTAAAAACTATGTAGCCTGGAGCATGAAAGCACATTAACTCTGTTTGTGTGCTTTCTTAATTATAATCCTGACAGAGAAAAGTTCACTATCTTCTGCTGAGTAGTAAATGAAAGAAGGTTGCCAGAAAACATACTGAAAGGTCTTTTCATGGGATTTTTCTTGTTTTCGAGGTTAGGGGGGTGGGGGGTTTTTTGCTTGTTTGTTTGTTTTGCTTTGCTTTAATTTCAACAAAAGACAAAACAAAACAAAACAAATAACAGCAGAGATTAGGAACCCTGTGTTCTGATAGCTTTCTCTCACACACTTATGTATAGAACCTACCTCACTTTATATTCCAAAATCCAGAATTTAACATATGAATACACATAAGCAAGCTAAAAGAGAAGATACCTATGTCCACAATCTATGACAGAAATTATAATGTCTAAATGAGCTGCATAAAGTGGTTGTTGGTGGCTCAGCAGGAACTTGAACTTTGGAGAAAATACTTCATGGCTAATAGGGAAAACTGTTGTATTTACTGATCTTTTTTATAAATTGATTTGACCTCTTAAGGTACCTATTATTAGACACTTCATTTGTTTGTTTGTTTGTTTAGCTGACAATATATGAATTTAAAAACCTCTATATATGAATTAAAACCTCTTTATATCCTGCAGCTACAAAATGGTCACTGGATCACTGTAGTACACAGTAAAATATTATAGCTGCTCACCTTATTTATTGTAAATTGATAGAGATAAATGCATCATTCACTGTCTCTGTAACATCACAATTTTCTGAAAGCAGCCTGTGCAATATGTTCCTCAATTGGCTCTTCCTGATGAGTGAACAAATATCTAACACAGATGTTTGATCACCTCTGCTTAAGACTTGAAACATTCTGTCCTTAAAATAAAATTTTAAGGACAGAATTTTAATTAAATTATTTTAAGGACAGAATGTTGCAAGTCTTAAGTGTACAATCAAATGGACTGAAACAGAATTTTGAGAGACTCTTTACTCAGGTTGTGTAATGAGAGGACAAGGGGTAACTGTTTAAAACTAAAAGAGAGTAGATTTAGATCAAAGGAAGACATTCTTTACTACGATGGTGGTTAGATACTGGAACAGGTTGCCCAAAGAAGTTGTGGATGCCCCCTCCCTGGAAGTCTTCAAGGTCAGGCTGGATGGGACCTGAGCAACCTGATCTAGTGGAAGGTGTCCCTGCTGGGGATGTGGGGGGTGGAACTAGATGATGTTTAAAAGGTCCCTTCCAGCTCCATTCTATGATTCTATGATTCTATGACCAAGAAGAGTATCATTGCTGTTAAGCACGTAAAGCTTCAGTTGAGTAAAAATCTTAAATTTTGCTCTATCCAAGCTCAAAATGTAGCGTATACTATATTTCTTCTGGGTTGTCTCACTGAATTTTTCTTACCATTGAAAGGACAGACTGTTCAGCTTGTCTGCAAATTCAGTTTTCTTGATGGGATTTAAAGTCAGTATGACAAAAATCAGCCTCTACATATTTTTTTCTCATTGAATGCATGAAATGTTGTAAACTTTAAAATAGCTCATTTCATTCTACTATTGTTAATAGGGCATACATATTTTGAAAATAAAAAGCTATCTTCTTCTACTAAGAAGATATGTCTTGGTTAAACTAAGACAGCAGAATTTGGTCACCTAGTTCTCATTCGTGACATTATCTTCCTCTTCAACAAGAGCTTTCCACAACAAAAGCAGAAGTTTCTTATGGACTATTAAAGTATCTGCATCTAGCAAAAGGAACTTGGAATTTAGGTTTGATTTTCACTTATACATATTGTTTTGTGGTTCTTTTGGTTTCTTTTCAATAGTTATTCTTTAAGGACTATTTTAGTTGATATCAGTGGAAAGGTCAAATTTCATATGTGATTGTGGTGATTGTCAGAAGCAGGAACAAGGGAGGTTTTGACAGCAAATAATACAAAGAACCTTGAAGAATATAATCACAGTAGACACTTTAGAGCCTCCAATAGAGATTTAACACAATCTGTGGTGTGGAAAACAGAGTTCAGTGAACATGAATCATAATACAGTTATTTTTAGGGTACCTTTATTGGTAGGGAGACAAACAAAAAGACGTTTCTCAGATTAAATTGTTTTGTGATATTGGTACTTATTTTTCATACATGTCATGGCTAAACAGTCATTAGAAACAACCCAATAAAAATATTAATTCAAAATGCTAGAGATACCGGATCAGCAGGCAACTAGGTTAACTGTTTTGATTTGTTTTTCAGTTTTATTTATTTATTACATTGTTGTAGAACTACCAATATAAATAGCGATTTAATTATATAAGTATACAGGGTCTTGCTGGTATGGAGTTGATTTTCTTCATTGGTATGGTACTATATTCTTGGATCTGTGACCAAAACAGTGTGGATAACACACCATTGTTTTGCTGAACAGTGCTTGCACAGTGTCACTCTGCCTCTCCAATGAATAGGCTGGGGTAGGCAAGAGGTTGGGAGGGGACATAGCTGCAACAGCAGACCTGAGATGACCAAAGGATATTCCATACTGTATAATGTAATGCTCAGCAATAAAAGTGTGGGTGGTCTTTTCAAAGTAGACATTGCTTGGAGACTGGCAGGGCTATAACGGTCTATAACAAGGCAAACAGTTAACAATCCTGATCAAGAAATAATTTATTTTCCAGGATCTTAACCAGTAAATCTTTGGAAAAACATTCAAACTATTTGGTATAATACTTAGTTTTCCACCTCTCCTTTCCTCAAATAACTTTATAACAGGATTTATAATATAAAATATTTATCACTGAAATAGATTTACTGACAAATTGCATTATTGCCTGTTGAAAAGGCACCCTTAAATCTTATTCTGCACTACTAAAATTGCAAATTATTTCCTTTTGAAGAATGTATAAAAGACAGCTTGAAAAGTTGCAGTACTCTCTTTAATTTGGATTGACTGGACTAAAAGGCTTCAAAGAGAAATGTACCCCTATTCTTCCCTTGCATCATGTTTTCAGGCTGCACACTGAAACATCTTTAGTGATGTGTGTACATTTACAAACAAGTTTTTTTGCAAAAGTTTTTTTTTTTTTTTGTGCTTTTTCCAAATTGCTTATGTATCTATGGACCAAATAAATGTTTTTGTTTCTTTCATGCAACTTGGCATTTGTAGAGATTTGTGGATAATTAATGAAAAAAAAAAATCTAAGTAATCTGACTCCTTAAACTTTTTTTAATTATTATTATTTTACTAGAACTAAAAGGCATTTAAATTGTCTCTTTTACTGAAACTGAACAAAGCCTTCAAGCCCAATTACTTTTTCTATGAAAACATGACCTTGCTTTATCTTTAAGTTCAAGAATTTAAAAGATCCCTGTTGTGCCACTTCAACACATTTTAGATGTTTATTTGTAGGACTTTACAGTCCAAAATTAATAATTTTCAGACATTTACAGCCAAGTACAGATTCTGAAAAATTCTTCTGACTACTGTCATGCATTCTATTTTCAGGTGTCAAAATGAAACTCTTATGCACTACAGAAATTTTCCACAGCCTTTCAACTCATAACTCTCACTATCAAGGAGAATTATGCTTTTTTTTTTTTAATTATTTTTTATTTTTCCTAACTATTGACTAATGCAAAAAAAAAAAAAAAAAAAAAAAGGAATCCTAGGTCACAAATTAGATTGAGCTTTTTATTTAAGCCTTATGAAATCTGATTCAATGACATGCACTGGAGAAAGATTAAAGGTTTGGTGTGTCAGACTGGGAAAGTCATGTCAAGATGATAATCCTGCATAATTTATAAGAAAAAGTGCAAGATAGGTTTTTGTATGTATGCATAAACAAGTAGTTAGCTCAATCCATCAAAACAATTGTATTCCCATTCATCAGAGGTGACACAATGAACATACAACCAGCTCTACTCTGTAGCATGGATCTGCTAGTCACAATTTTAAATACCTATATCCTTCCTTGATGTAGCAGCGCTGGCAGAAACATCTTATGTAAATGCAGTTAATGTTGAAAGGTTGTATTTTACTACACTTGCATAACAAGTGATTTGGGAGACATAAAACAAACTACTTGACTTACTAAACAAAAGTAATGTAAGTGCAAAATCTCATAATCAACAGTCCTACAGACAAATAAAACAAAATAATCAAAAAGGAAAAAGTATCTCAGATGAACAAGGGCTGCATGTTCATTTGTTTTTCTGTTTTGCTTTATGAAGGAGATATTGTAGGAAAGCCCTTAAAGCTTGAAGTCATCCCTTTTTCTCCTCATCTGGTAAGCCCTTGCCAACACAAGATTAATTAGGAAATCTGATTTAACACCTCAGGTTGTCCATAAATACGATTTTTTATGTGGTGGGTATAGCAATAGCAAGATTTCTATTTAGCTAGTGGCTACTTTACACACAATATTTGATTCCTCCTCATTTATATTTCTGCTGTATCAAAATTATCTTTTGTATTTTGTGGCAGAGACTGTATTTAATCTTAAGTCTACCTCCTAGAGAGCCATTGTTTACTTGGTAAAGGAAATGCCTATGTGGGAATTTTGTAAAACCAGATAAACAAATAAACAAACAAACAAACCCTTAAGCAGGCCAGTCTGTTATTTAGAGTGGTCTCCACTTCAGTATCCATTCAGAGAAATTTTAGAGAGAAGTAGCCAGTTCTGAGACATTTGAGTCCTCTTTGTTTTGTTTTATAATTGTGACTGTTTCTCATCTCCCACCCCTTCACCCCCATGCTAGATAGTGTGCATTTAATTTTTTTGTTGTTGTTGGTATGCCACAGGTTATGACTTCTACGATCTAGAGTTCCATGACCTACAAGCAGTATCAGGCACAATATCGGGTAAGAAAATACGCAGAAATGGTAGTCCATGACGAATGGGTCAGATCTCAGAATGTGTATCTTCATAGTGCTAAGGCCCAACCCATTACCCAGGCTTAGTAGACCAGCAGATAAATATTTAGCTTTTAGGGGACTTTTCCAAAATGTGTAATTTATAAGGTACAGCCACATTTCCAAACCATTCATATTACTATAAGTGCACTAAGTATTTTTGCAAGTGAGGGAGATCTCTTAAGTTATTAGAAGTTGGATCTATTTCTGAGCAGTGCACTTTTCATTTGTATTTCTACAAGCAAATGTCCAGCAGATATGATTTGGCCATTTTTAGTGAAGACTGTGAAGTCTTCACTAAAGTGAAGAGCTGAAGACTGTGTGCATCTGACAGTGCAGGGTCTCAAGGCTGGTCTGGGTTTGCCTTGACCCGAGCTTGTTTTAGGTTGTTTAAACGGCCTTGAGAGCTACAGCTGAAGCTGTGAGAATGTCATCCATGGTATTAAGTCTGGCTAACTGTGATAGTCACAGTGTTACAAACTATTTCCTTTTCTGCCAATGGAGGCTGGAAGACACTCTTTCGAAACTTTCAATCTTGAGCTGATAATCCCACAGAAGAAAGCAAACTGTCATAATATAAAAAATAGCCCCCAAAAGACAACAAGACTGAGAAAAAAAGGACTCTCACCAACAGCAATGAAGTCTGGATACCGGTTTGCTATGACCTCCCACCATCTCTAGGCTTAAAGAAGACTGGTGACATCTACATTAGGACCCAGAAGTCATTGAACTGGTGAAAATAGCATCGGGGAAAAGGAAGATAGGAGGCAATATTAGTAAGTGTATAACAATTTTAAGGTTGTTATTATATATATATATAGTAATATATAATATATATAATAATATATATAATAATATAATAATATATAATAATAATATAATATATAATAATANTATTTTTTTCTACTATTTCATTAGTCTTGACTTTCTCTTTCATTCCTGTTATTTTTGCCTTATGTCTCTTCCTCATCCAAAGGACTCTGAACTTAATACTGTACTACTACTACTGTACTACAACTACTGTAATACTGTACTACTACTGTACTGCTATTGGGTGTAGGTGTCAAGGTGTTGGCAGCAGGAGGGCTACAGGGACAGCTTGTGTGAGAAGAGACCAGGAGCTGACCCATGTCAGACACAGCCAATTCCAATGGACCCACTGCAGATACAGCTGAGCCAGCCAAGCTGGTGGTGCCTCTGTGAAAACATATTTAAGAAGGGCATAAAAAGGCAACCCTACAGACACCAATGTCAAAGAAGAAGGAGAGGCAGGAGGTGCTCCAGGCACTGGAACAGAGATTCCCTTGCAGCCTATGGAGAAATCATGGTGGAGCACATATCCACAGTGCGGCCCATGGAGGACCCCATACCAGAACAGGTGAGTGTTTCCTGAAGGACTGCAGCCTGTGGGAAGCACCCACACTGGAGCAGGACAAAAGTGTGAGGAAAGAGTATCAGAGAGGAGCTGTTATGGACAGAGCGCAACCCCCATTCCCTGTCCTCTTGCTCTGCTCTGAGTGGGGGAGAAGGTAGAGGAGCTGGAAAAGAAGAAGTGAAGTTGAGCCTGGAAAAAAGGGTGGGGGGAGTGTTTGAGGATTTTTTCTTTGTTTCTCACCCTCCTACTCTGTCTTTAACTGGCAATAAATTTTCCCCAAGTTGAGTTTGCTTTGCCCATGACGGTAATAGGTAGGTGATCTCTCTGTCTTTATCTTGACTCATGAGCTTTTCCACTTCTCCCTCTGTCCTGTTGAGGAGACGAAGTGAGAGAGCAGCTAGGTGGGCATCTGGAAGAAGGATAAGGTCAACCCACTATAAATACTTTTATATACTGCAGAACAGATACTATCTGTAATGTGTACGCTGCACCCCCAGTTGTCCTGTTGGGAAATAAGTTCCAAAGTTTACACAACTACATGGAGTGAAGGATGTGTACCTATAGCTCCTTCCAGATCTGCAGATAAAAGTGGTAAACTGCAGACAGAGGAGGCAACCCTCAGGGTACCTGGTATGGCTATGCTCTGTGAAGTGGAGATAGACAGTGAGATCCACCATTGCTCTTTCAATGTTCTTATTTGCCTAAGCTAGGAAAGATACATTTCTCTTCATTATTGTGATGTTTAATCTCAAAAAGGGGAATAATGTAAAGCTAATCTTTCTCATTACAGAGATGCTAGAAGGAACAACTAAAGAATGGAATCTTTTTTATACAGAAAAGTCTTTGTTCACTGTCTCTTCTAATGTAGAATTTTGAAGCATAAAATGAAATTATAAGGAGGCATGTTCAAAAAAGTAATTAAAGAAAGATGATCCACCACATAAAGTGTTAGACTGTGAAACAGCTTGGGTGTTTACCATCCTGTAATATTCACAGAATACTGTGGATGCAAAAGTTTGCATATGTTCAGAAATTAACAGAAGAAAACTCTCCCAGGGACTATTAAATGCAAGAATACAACCTCTGACTTGGAAAATGTCTGAATTTAAAACTATTAGGCACTCAGAAATCATTCTAGGAAAGAATTCAGCATGTTTTTTTACATAAATCCCCTGGTATTTTTTCCAAGGCTACTGTAAGAGAGTGGATGAACACACTCAACTAAGCAGATCTTTGGTGTGACCTAATCTGGCTCCTCTTATGTCTCTCCCCGTATTATACCAAAGGAAGTTCTCCGGGTATCCCCTTCATGCCAATTTTTTACACAGCAATAAGAACATGAAAATGGACATTGCCGCAGAAATTAATGTAAACAAATATGACTTCAGAGGTAGGAAGACATCATCCATCTTTTATATTGATGCTAGCATGGTGTGCTACACAATTCAGTAAACTCTTCTAAAAAGTGGAGCAATATCAAACAAGGGTCACAAAGCCCTCTTCTGACAAACAGTTTAACCCTGAAGAGGAAGAGGTGTATGTTCTTTCTTTCTCACCTTTATCCTGTTTATTGCTGTGGACCCATATAATTTAAATATTCCATGTAAAGTTAACTGTTTTCAAAAGGAAAAGAGATTCCTTCCAAGAACACATATTTGGTGATTTTCAGATAGTTTTCAGCTATTTACCATGATTACCAGCAAGACCAGCTTGCTGCAGGAGTGTGTGTGTATGTGTGTGCGTGCATGTGTAGAAGAGGCAGTGAATCCTCAGCTAATTTATTTTATATTTTCTCCTTTTGGTAGTTATCACCTAGTTTACGTCAGCTCAGTTAATGCTTTCATCTCAGTGAAAATCACCTGATTATTCTTGATTATAATTGATCAAAAATCATAGCTCAATGAGGCTGATTATGTATTACATTCAGATCTAGTGACATTGCTTTGTCTAATGTACCCGTGGTTGTAATTGACATTGTATGTTACAATTATGCTATTTCTAGTGCTTTTTTGAGGTAACTGACAGACAGTGTTAATGACTATTGTTGAAGAAGAGTTGGGGAGGATGTCATTTATATCTTCCCTACTAATGATTTGATATTCATTTACACATAAGAACTTGTACAACAGATTATAAGAACACCCACCTCATATTGTTATCTTTTTTTTTTTTTTTAATTCTTATTTTTCATAAATTTCCAGGAAAATGGTGTTGAGTGTTTGCTTAAAAATATTCTGAATAATTACTTTTAATTTGTTGTCTCATGCAATTTTCTATATATATCCTGGTCACAAATAATTTCCTTTAGCTATAGTTACAAACCAATTTTCTTTAAATAATGCTCTTTTCATTAACCATCAAGAACTAGACTTTAAGACATTTATCTTTCATTACTCAGTCATCACACAATGGTTATAAATTTGGCTTCAACTCTTACTTTTTAAAACATAGACAGAATCACAGTAGTTTTGTGCCACTTGCACATTGACTTTGAAGGAGAACATTAATGAGATCATAAAGGTGAGATTTAGGAGTACCATTCAGCTAGTGCATCACGAAGTGTAGCATGTACCTGTTCATCTCACAGTTGTACAATTTGTCCAGAAGGATACTGGGGGAGATGGTATTGAAGACCTTACTAAAATCCAGGAAGATTACATCCACTACCTTCTCTTCACCCACTAAGTGTGTGACCTTGTTGTAGAAGGAGATCACATTACTAAGAGAGGACCCTTCGTGAACCCATGTTCTTTCCAAAGTTGTGCACATGAGGCTCAAACCTCCAACAGTAATAGATGAAGAGATTTCTGCAGAATTTGGAAATACATTGTGTTTTGCCTAGGATATAATGAGATTAATTCTTTGTCTTCTGCTTTACAAAACGTGCATGGTACCCATGAACGTCTTAGGAAGCAGATTTCAGAATGTTGCTTTGTTCAATCAGTTCAAACTTTTAGAATTACCAGTAAGGTGCTGTAGTCCATAGCCTGGTCCAAGACTTGCTGGAGTGGGTGTCTTACAAAATGAGAATAGCTTCTTCAACGGGCTTGCAGTCTGAGAAGTGCGGATTCACAGAGATAGAATAATACAGTAAAACAATAAGATGACCTACCTCACCATGAGGCATCAGCAACCTAAGTGTTGCCAAATATACTGCAGGCAAAACATCCATATATATATATATATATATATATACTTTTTTTAAGGAAAAAAAAAAGAAGATTGTATGGAAGCATTGTAGATAAATAAGAAGTACATTAAAGAATTATGATCAACCCACATAGTGTATTTTCAGAGAGGAAAAAGGGAAATTAAAAAAGGGAAGGGTTTGAAGAGCTTAAAGATGAAGAGCTTAAAGAAAGGCAGAAGAAATTTTTCTTTCAGTTTCAAAATGCTTACTCTTTTTTTTTTTTTTTTTCCTGAACAAAATATAATAGCGGATAAGGTATTTTCATTATGCTTCAAACTTAATCTGCAAACAGATTGATACTGTTAAAAATGAAGAAAAATACCTTATTCCTTTAAAATAATTATCTTTAAAATTTTAATGACCAAGTCCCCTGTAAGAGAAATAATGTGAATTTGTACCACATGGCATACATTTTTCTCTTCCTTTAAAATAGTATTAAGCACTTATCCCAGAAGAGTCTATGACCTGTAGTAGGACATAATTGGGCGAGTCTTGAGGTAGTGAAATTAGCCATAGAAACTTGATCAATTAAAGAAATTGCTGCTACAGATAAACCAAGTATAATCAAGCTGCAGGCAGATCAAGAGAAGTTCAGACAGAGCAAGCTCAGTCCTGGGGTCTTGCAAACTCATTGCAAAGGTTATGCTGTGTTAGTAGCAATGGCAACACTCGGACTTTGAGATAACAAAACATGGGTTGCACAACGAAATCTGTAAAAGGAAAAAAAAAGGGGGGGGACAAAATACAGTAGGCATTTGCCAAGTCTTGATGATACCCCCAAATCTGGTGAATGATTTTCTAGAGAAGAGGCAATTACTACTGGATGGAAAAGTACTGATACGACAGAATTGTCATTGTGCAGCCCTGAAAGATCATAACAATGAGGCTGGGCCAAGGCGTGGTGGGATGTTGGCCCACAGGTGGAGGTCAGAATGAGGCCTGGTGAGGGGAACCAGGGTCAGACACAGCCCCAGCACGGTCAGGCAGTGTTGCAGAACCAGGCTGGGACATGGGACTGTAGGTGGGACTAGCTTAGTGTGGTCTGTGGCTGGGCTGGGCTCAGTGGGGCCTGTGGCTGGTCAGGGCAGGACTGTGGGGAGCTGGAGCCCAGACCTGCTGCAGGCTTCACTTGGGCAAGGACTGACAGCCTGGGGAGCTGAAATGGGGACATGGGGCCTGGGCGGGGTTGGGGGAGGCCATGGGGAATGGGCAGGGACAGTCAGGGCTGGCAGGGCCCTCAGTGACTCAACATTCTGACACTTGGCTCATATTTAACAGAAACTGAAGTGATTTCCTCTCAATTTTTGTTATTTTACATACTGAGACATTGAATATCAAATCTGAATTAATCACAAGAGTCAAAAGTTAGGTGGATTATGTGCCTATTACTTGCTTTTATAGGAAGTCATGATGTCCTAGAGGAAAACAAGCAAGCAAACAAAAAAAATTATAAAATACTTTAAGCAATTGTTATAAGTTATTTCTTTTTTAATACTGTTTTTGTTTGATCGTATGAATTACTTAATGTCATTTTTATTTTTATTTTTATTTTCATTAGGTAATTGTCCTTCTACAAAGCTCAATATAAATTTTAGGGCTAATAAAGAATTGTGCTTTGTTTTTGATTTTTATTCTTGCAGATGAGATTTTTAAAAATTATTGGAATTCAACTTTTCTTTTCCTTTTAGGAGTCTTTTCATTTTTCATCACTTAGACTATTATCCAGAAGACTGTCTCCAAAAGTAGAATACAGCCCCTTAAGAAAACCTTGATGAGCTAAGTCTTATAAAATTCCTGTAGTTAAACTGTAATAACACAGGGACTCCTGCATTAAAAGAGACAGCTCAGCATACATTCTTAAAGGAGAGTATTCTGGTTTTGGAACTATTTTGATTAACTTCAATAAGACAGTCTTGAATAAAACAGTCTATTTATTTTAAATTTCAGATTTAAAAATACTTTCAAAATTCATTATCATTTTCCCATTGTTCTTTTTGAAGATCTTACATCTTAATGGTGTCTTTTAGGGACTGAAAAACACAATAAGCACTAAAAGTGGAGATTGTTTGAATGTTGGCTTTCAGCCTTTCTTCTAAAATACTCTTAAAAATACCTCATAGTAAATATTTTATACTACACTTCACTTTAAAGGAAAATTATTCCCTAGAATTCCCACTACCACCACCTTAGTAAATTAAACCAATGTTTTGAAAATAAATTAATGAATTAAAAAATGTGAAAAGGATAACCTTTTAATGCTGCTCAGTTTTAACCTTTTTCTAGATAGTTTAGAAAACCTCACCAGGTCCATGTCAGCACTCTGTATAATAACCAGAAGTGCCACCACTAAAAAGTGAATTTTAAGTCTAGATAAAACATGAGATATATAGGCAGTTTGCTAATTATATTCCTTTTTTTTTTTTTTTTTTTTTTTTTTTTTTTTTCAGCTTTTGTGCAGGTACTGTTAAACAGAGACCTGTTAACAGGGTGTCTTTACTTCACTATCTACTCAGCTAGGGTTTCCAGAAACTGAGCAGCAATGAGGTTTTATATTCAGAAGCAAGGTAAATTGCTGTCTAGGATGGCATGGCAGTAGGTTAACCCTAATAGTGTTAATTCCTCAGAAGATTTGGTAGGTCTTAGTGTTAAACAAAAGTTCTGTCATTCCTGTAACTAGCTTGTTGTCTGGGGAGCTGAAATATAAGTGTCATAGGACAGATAAGAAAGAAAAGAAGCCAGTAAGAAAACTGTGATTTTCCCAGTAAATTCTCTTATTTATCTAGCAAGGCAGCATATCCAAGAAAGTCAAGTTTATCTTTCTAAAACATTTATCTCTTTTCTTGGCTCTTCTTGATACACATGCATATGTCCTGTTTCTTCAGACTCTCCAAGGAAACTCCAGATGATCCATCTGGAGTAACTGGCTGGATGGTAAGGTCCCATCACGAACAGAATTAGTGACTAGACCTCTCACTAGAAATACATTCAGGCAACTGGAACAGAGTGTCAGAAAGAACAGCCTGCTGAGTGAGTATTACTGATACCATGTGAGTTCAATATTTTCTTTTGAAATAAGCATACCCATTTAATGCCATGCTCTTTGGCCCAGGTGACTATGAGGTTGTTTCAGAAATGAGTCCCATTTTCTGAATCAATTCTTTCTGAGGTGCCATGTTGCCATAAGACTTGCTTTTCAAGGCCCAAGATGGTGTTCTAGGCGACGTCATGGGGCACAGGATATGTTTCCAGCCATCTGGTGCTTGCTTCCACTATTGTAAGCACATGGTGCTTGCCGTGGTGGCTTTGTGGGAGTGTGATATAATCAATCTGCCAGGCCTCCCTGTATTTATATTTCAGCCATTGTCTTCCATACCTGAGAGGCTTTTACTACTCAGGTTTNGTTGTTTCAGAAATGAGTCCCATTTTCTGAATCAATTCTTTCTGAGGTGCCATGTTGCCATAAGACTTGCTTTTCAAGGCCCAAGATGGTGTTCTAGGCGACGTCATGGGGCACAGGATATGTTTCCAGCCATCTGGTGCTTGCTTCCACTATTGTAAGCACATGGTGCTTGCCGTGGTGGCTTTGTGGGAGTGTGATATAATCAATCTGCCAGGCCTCCCTGTATTTATATTTCAGCCATTGTCTTCCATACCTGAGAGGCTTTTACTACTCAGGTTTCTTGATTGCAGTGCATGTTTCACATTCATGGATAACCTCTGCAATAGTGCCCATGGTCAAGTTGACCCCTCAATCACAAGCCCATCTATATAATGCATCTCTTCCGTGATGGCCTGAGGTGTAATGGGCCACCAAGCTCTAAATAATTAACCCTTTTGTCACTCATTCATTCCCAGTTTGGCTCACTTCAGCCTCCAATACAGTTGGGATCTGTTGGGCTGTTGGGATCCCCCTGACACTCCGGAAATACAAATAGGTTCTGCCCCTTTATAGCTTGATGGTGTTAGTGTACACTGTGCACCGGTGTCCACTACAGCCTTATACTCCGGTGAGTCTGATGTGCCAGGGCATCGAATCCACACAGTCCAATAAACCCGGTTGTCCCTTTCCTCCACCTGGCTGGAGACAGGGCCCCTCTAGTCCCAGTCGTAGTATTCGTTTATCACTTCTTGTAAATACAAATCGTCAGTCCCTTTATTACGTTTGGAAGTAAGATCAGCCCTTCTACTCTGCCTAGGGAACTGCTGACTGGGAACTGGAGCAGCAATTTTCCTGGAAGAACCCCCTTTTGTGATTGTTTTTCCTTGCAACTCACGTACCCATGCCTCTAGGGTCGAGGTAGATTTTCCATCCCATTTCCGTGGCCATGCAGTTGAAACCACAGGGTGGCACGTGGTGTGTACCCACTATATCCTCTCTCTTGAAGAGATGAACACTTACTCCTAATAGCTGAGATATTGGTCCGTACAGGTGGGGAATAGGACATATCCTCTTTGAATTGGTGGAACTCCCAGGACATTTTCTCCACAGCATTCTCTTTGTGTTAGTGGATCTCTTGGGAAAGTTTCTCCACAGCTGAGATGCAGGCCTGTAGAGAGGAAGAGAGACTTTCTTCCTATTGCTGGAGTTGGCCAGCTGTGTAGTTGGCCAGCTGCAGTTCATCCACCATATGTTTCTCTCTATCTTTCCAGGTCATTACTGCCAATGAGATGGCATATGACAATGGTGCACTTCCAAACAAACTTCCGCCACATGGGTTGCATGCACTTGACTTCATCTGGATCTTTGGACATCTGGGTCACNCACAGCTGAGATGCAGGCCTGTAGAGAGGAAGAGAGACTTTCTTCCTATTGCTGGAGTTGGCCAGCTGTGTAGTTGGCCAGCTGCAGTTCATCCACCATATGTTTCTCTCTNACCGTTTGTCCCCCTAGGTCTTTCCAGTTCTTTACTGCCAATGAGATGGCATATGACAATGGTGCATTTCATACAAACTTCTGCCACAATGTTCATGTGCACTTGACTTCATCTGGATCTTTGGATGTCTGGTCATTGTCTAGGTCACCATAAATCACCTCCAGCATAGTTAATTCCCTCAGGTACTGGATACCTCTCTCCATGGTGGTCTACTTGCCTGGGTGACATGCAACATCTTCCTTGAAGGGATACTTTTCCTTCATGCCTGACAGCAGCCACCTACAGAGGCTGAGGACTTGTGCCCCTTTTCCAATGCTTTGTCAATGTCCCCTTCCCTAGAAAGGGACCTCAGCTGCTTGGCTTCCTTGCCCTCTGATTCCATGCTGCTTGCCCCGTTATCCCAGCATCGGAGCAGCCAGGTGACAATGTGCTCACCTGGACGACAGCTGAAATATTTGTGCATACCTCACAGCACACTCAAGGATAGGGATCAAGTGGTTACTGCCTCATTTATGAGTTCTGCCTCTTCCTTCTCCTGTTCCCGTGGTGGCCCTGCTTCGGAGTGGCCTGCCTTGTCCACTTTTTGCTCCTTCCCCTTCTTAGTAGAACTTTCTTCCCTTACTAGATGAGCTGACTTTCACATCCGTTGTTTGTTCTTGAATATAGGGGTCACTGATACTGGCACAGATTGCTTCTCTCGCCCCACTGCAGGGCCTGTCGCAGGGGCTGGAGTAGCCACATTGTTTGCTGTAGGGGTTGGAGTGGCTGCAAGGTCTGTCGCAGGAATTGGAGTGGCCACAGGGCCTGTCATGGGCATTGGAGTGGCCTTAGGCCTGTCATTGTGTTGTCAGATCCAGAGACCTCTTCCCCTTGAGGGTGCTGAATGGTGTTGAACAGGGCTCAGTAGGCATGGGGCAGACCCCAGCACGTTGCAGTGATTTGTGTCTCTCTGGAATTGCCAGGGTGACAGCAAACTTTTTCCAAATATTTTACAAGTTTTTCCGGATTTTGCACTTGTTCAGGGGTGAAGTTCCAAAACATTGAGGTGCCCACTGTCCTAGGTACTTGCCCATATCCTTCCACACTCTGTGCCACTCGTAACTATCCTGCCTTGGGGTAGACTTCTGGGTGGTATTCTTGTAGTTGTTTAACCATAAACAAAACACTGAAGCACACCCAGGAGCCATAGAACATGCTGGTTTGAACATCCCAAGGATATTCAGAATTCTCAAGAGGTATTGTAACAAGCCTGGAGGAGAAGGTGAAGGTGAAGGTGAAGGTGAAGGTGAAGGTGAAGGTGAAGGTGAAGGAGAAAGGGAAGGTGAAGGAGTGGCGGAAAGTGTCCTCCCTTGTTTCCCCCATAGATGAACTCCCCAGGAAGAAAAGGTAGAGAGTGTAATTATTAATAGTCTCTGAAAGATGGTTCCTGAAGTATGGAGATGATGGCAATGCTGAATACAAATACCAGATTAGTCTCATGACAAGTAATTTTATCATACCATAAGCCAGTGTTACATAGCACAACAAAATGATAACCTGAAACCAGCACCCAGAAGCGATAAACAACACAACAGGGCGCATAGACAGAAAGTTAGGTGTTACATAACACGACTCTGAGAACAAGCACAACAATTCCGAATGCAAATAAATCAGCAGTTGTTTACTGTTACTAAGCTCCACAAACCCGTATAAGCTTTCCTGAGAAACATAAAGGAAATGTCAGAAAAAGAGAAGAAATAAATGGATATGTATAACAATAGGAAGAAGATCAAATTTAATAAAATTGAATTTGGCAACCTCAGAAATGATCAAATAGATGATAACCTTGCAAAAGTTCAAGTTTAATGTAGAAGGCCTTTAACTGCCTAAAGCTTCTTTGAAAACTGGAACAAAATTATCACTAGAAAATACATTCTCACCATTGTGGGTAGATTAAATATGAGCATTTGTATTTTTAGGAATACTATTTCCCTTATTTTTGTAAATTATTTGTTAACATAAATTTTATCTTAAAAATCTAGTAAAAAGTTTACCAAGTGTTTAAGGTGAAAAATTGCCAATACTGTGTTTACTCAGATAATACAATGCTGCGATGTTAATTGAGAGATTGGAGTATGCCATTTGATCTGGAAATGGAATTTTGAATTGAATTTGTTGTAGATGTAATATGCTGTTTTATTTCTTCTGACATTTTTGTTGTTCACTGGAAAAAGTGCAAGAGATATGGATATGCTAGAATACTATCAGGAATATTAAACATGAATTACTGAGATCAAGAAAATCTTACATGCCACACATTGAAAAAATGCAACATTCAGTAAATTTGATATAGGTCATAGTTATAGCATCTTTTGAAAGCTACTCATATATTATCCAACGGAGGAGATGATCTTTCTCTTGAATCAGATATGTCACAC
This sequence comes from Anseranas semipalmata, assembly GCA_013399115.1. Classification (NCBI taxonomy): domain Eukaryota; kingdom Metazoa; phylum Chordata; class Aves; order Anseriformes; family Anseranatidae; genus Anseranas; species Anseranas semipalmata. Next base: position 59,601 of record VXAA01004510.1, on the reverse strand, counting down.
TTGAATCAATGTTTCTTTCAGAACATATGTTACATGCATCTCCTGCTCAAACCTGCAAATAAAAAAAGATTTCATATTGAAAGGGATACCATGTATCAACTAGCAAACTGAAGTAATTTCTTATAAAATTAGAAATGTCACTTGTTGGAACAGGTGCTTTACTTTTTTGATATAGACATATTGGCTATTCTATATGTGTTATTTCTGAGGATAGACACATTGTTGATTGAAAAAATGGATTTCTTTTTGCAATGTATATGTTGTCTTTTTAAAAACAGCAAAGACAGCACTGTATTTCTATCCCAATATGTTGTCTAGTTTTAACAAATTGCCTCCTGAAAAAGGAATGTGTCTATGAATTTGCTCTCTGACCATCTAAAGAAATGTATCATACCAGTGCATAGAGATCGAGACACATTCATTGTATCAAATGTACTTTTCTGTCCTAGACTTAGAGCTACAGTCTCAAAAAGTCACATACTAGGTATAAATCAAGCCCACATTCTGTCATTTTCAAAGCATATGACTATATTTGCATCAGTAATGCCAATGTGCTAGATATCCTTCTGAATTACTGGTGGAAGTGAATCAAAAAACATTGTAATAAGGATCTGATTTTCACATGACAGTAAATTGGGAATAATTGCATTGAAGTCAGAGTTTGCTCTATATGAAAACAAATTATTAATGGCAAATTTTTGTCCTTGGGCATCAAAATTAACTCAAAAGTGTCACCCTAAATGCTGAACAATTTATGTGGTGGTCAAAACTAATCGGCTCCATGAAGCACAATTTGTTTGTTTGTTTGTATGTTTTAATATTTTTGACTAGGTTGGATAAGTATGCTCCTGAATTGTTGTCTTTCAGAGTTGTGTGATAAACATTCCTAGGTGCGTAGTACTGAAGCAATAGATGAACAGCTGCTGGAGTAGTTATGTTTAATGTTTCTGCATTTGTAGACTAAAACTTCTCATTTATTTATTGATTCTTCCTGTAATTCTGCATTTTGTCAAATCCTAAGTATTTCTGTGGCTTTACTAAAGTATGTAAAAAGAAATAATATAAACCTTTTCTACTTACTAGTGGCATTGTGAATTTTGTAACTTTTCACATTATCCCCTCTATGGAGGGAGCTGAACTTGCAGAACAGTATTGTGGTGGATTGACCCTGTCTAGCAGCCAAGCACTCNCAAGACGTGGCCGAACACCGCTCATTGATGGGGAAGTAGAGAATAATTTTTTTTTTCCCTTTCCCCTCTGTGCTTCCATGCAGCCTTCGCTTGTTCTTTCCTTCTTTTCCTTTAATTAAATTACCTTTATCTCAACCTGCGAGAGATCTTGTTTTCTTTATATCATACTTCCTTCTCCTCCTCTTCTTTGAGGAGGGGGAGTGAGAGAGCGGCTGTGGTGGAGTTCAGCTGCCCGGCAGGGTAAAACCACCACACCCAGACACTCTCTCACTCCACCTACCTCAGGTGGAAAAGGGAGAGAATAGAAAGAACAGGGACAAGAAAACTTGTGGGTCAAGATGAAGACAGGGAGATCATTTATAAATACTGCCATGGTCAAAACAGACTTGATTTGGAGAAAAATAACTTCATTTAATGATAATATATAATATGTATATATACATTCAGAGATACTAAAAAAGTAGTTTTAAACTAAACTATAGTTTATATAGTTAAATATATAATGTAATTTAATCTATAACATATAAGGATTATAGTAAATGGGGTTATATCAGGCTGGCATCCAGTCAGTACTGGGGTTTCCCAGAGCTCCGTTTTAGGGCCAGTTCTCTTCAATGTTTTTATAAATGATCTGGATGCAGGACTTGACTGCATACTAAGTAACTTTGCAGATACTAAATTAGGAGGAGGTGTTGACTCCCTCGAGGGTAGAGAGGCCTTGTGGAGAGATCTTGACAAATGAGAGGGCTGGGCAACCACCAATCATAAGAAATTTGACAAGAGCAAGCACTGGGTTCTGTACCTGAGACAGGGCAACCCTGCATATATGTACAGACTAGGGCATGAGAGGGTATCAGTGGATAAGAAACTGGCTGGATAGCTGCAGCCAGAGGGTTGTGGTCAATGGCTCTATGTCCAAGTGGAAGCCAGTGACAAGTGGTGTTCCTCAGGGGTCTGTTTTGGGACTGGTGCTGTTTAATATCTTTATCAATGACATAGACTGTGGGATTGAGTGCATCATCAAGAACTTAGCTGGTGACACTAAGCTGAATGGTGCAGTTGATACAACAGAAGCCCTGCAGAGAGGGACTTGGGGGTTCTGGTGGACCAAAAGCTCGACATGAGCCAGCAGCGTGCGCTTGCAGCCCAGAAGGCCAACTGCAGCCTGGGCTGCATCAACAGAGGCATAGCCAGCAGGTCGAGGGAGGTGATTGTCCCCCTCTGCTCTGCCCTTGTGAGGCCCTACCAGACCTGGTGCATCCAGACCTGGGGCTCCCAGCACAAGAAAGACATGGACCTGTTAAAGCAGGTCGAGAGGAGGGCCACAAAGATGCTCAGAGGGCTGGGGCACCTCTCCTATGAAGAAAGGCTGAGCCAGGTGGGGATGTTCAGCGTGGAGAAGAGAAAGCTCTGGGGGGACGTTATTGCAGCCTTCCAGAACTGAAGGGGAGCTTATAAAAAAGATGGAGAGCGAGATTTTACACAGGCAGGTAGTGATAGGAAAAGGAGTAATGGTTTTAAACTAAAAAACGGGAGATTTAGATTAGATGTTAGGAGGAAATTCTTTACTCAGAGGGTGGTGAGGCACTGGAACAGGTTGCCCAGAGAAGTTGTGGATGCCCCATCCCTGGAGGTGTTCGAGGCCAGGTTGGATGGGGGCCTGGGCAACCTGATGTAGTGGGTGGCATCCCTGCCCATGGCAGGAGGGCTGGAACCAGGTGATCTTTAAGATCCCTTCCAACCCAAGCCATTCTATGATTCTGTGATTTTGTGAAATTCTGTTTCCTTCAGTGGATTTACACATTAACTCAGTGTTTTTCTCTGGTGGACTTCAGGGCAGAATCACAACCTAGAACTGTTGAATCTGCAGGAGGATTGCACAAATACCTGAATGAGACACTTCTTATTGTCTGAATTCCCACTAGTTTAAATGTTATTCTTAAACTGGAACAAGTCACCTTAGATTAGCATGTTACAGAATGGGTGGGGGTGAGGTAATACCTCCAGTTTGTTTAGGGGAATTGTCTGTAAAAAACCAGTGACCTCTGTCATTCACAAACTAGTCTGCAGTCTCATGGGACCTAATGTGGACTGATTGCATATTACAGTTGAGACAGCTTCTCCATGGTGTTTACTACTATATGGATGCTGATAAAGTGTATTTCAGAAGGAAAAATACCACCTTCTATATCAAAACAATTCCAATTTCCTTATGAGCCTGGGTTTAACATTTATAGATCCTCACATTGTTTTCCTAGTCTAAAAAATGTATTTCTCCTCCTCCAAAATCTGTGTCAGAAGGGTGAAGGACAGAAGCACAATAATGTGTAAGATTAAATTCCTTTTATCTTCCTCACCACTAGTCTTCACTTGGTTTTCAATGTTTTTGTGGCTTAAATATTATATAAACTAAAAAGTTGACATGAACTATATCAATTTCTAGTTCCAGCCAAAATAAAAATTCCATCTCATTTTTTAGTAAGCTATGAAATAAAAAACAGTATATATCATGGCATTGTAAGCTATTCAATATGTGTTTCAAATTGCACATATAGTTTAGGTGAATGCCTTAAGTACTATTTTTTTCCTAGATACAACAGTTCTGGGTTCCATCAAGCCCATGAGATGTGACAATCCCTTAGGTGTCATTACTATCTCCCATCTCTACTGAAGCCTTTTGAAAAAGAGTTCTAAGAAAGTACATATAGATGAAAAATGAAATCTGTTCAATATTTTATCATTTCTATACTGAAAGAAGGCATCCTGCAACTTTTTCTCTGAATGCATTGGCAAAAAAAGGGGAATGCCCTTAATTATTATAAAATTTTAAAAAATGGTTTGATTGTATGAAATAAATCTAATTATATAAATTAATGAAATAATTTAAACAAAAATAACTTAAGGGAACATATAAATTGCCAAAAAGAAGGAGAACCAAAGATAGCGTGGGACTGGGAACCGGGACTACAGTGCTTTTCTACTATTCCATAAGTATGGAATCCCAGAATTATATTTCCAAGGATTAAAAATATTGAGTTGTATTTTGCTATATAAAATTTCCTAGTGGGCAGTCACAGAAGCAATGTCATGAAGGAAAACTTGGTTTTCACAAATACTGTGTATTCTGAGGATCTGTACTTTAACAGGTGACATAATATCTAAGACTCACTGGATGAGTACAAATCTAATGCTTCCAGACTTCCCTGATAATTTTGGCTTAATGGATGGTGGTGGTTTTTTTGTTTGTTTGTTTGTTTTTTGTTTGTTTGTTTGCTACCTTGTTTGTTTGTTTTTATTATTATTACTTTTTTTATTTAAATACTCTTAACATTAATATTAATCAGACTTCCTAGGGTAAAATAAAAGTGAATGACAATTTTCTCCAATTTATTCAAAGGGATAACTACTGAAATGCACCAGCCCACTTTCTTCAATCTTTTTTAATTCTAGACTTCACATGGATGAATATAAATTGACTTCCAGTGGTTTATGGCTTCAATACAATGTATTGAATCCTGAGTGTAAAGTGTATATGTGTATCTTTGCACAAATTTATGTGTGGGATATATTTGTCTGTTTCAAAAATCTGTATTGTATCTTTCCACAGCTCTGAAGAACTCATGAAAGAGCTGAAGTGGCTTCTAACATAAATGAGGTTTCAATTTAGGGCCTAAATCTATGATCTCATATGCTAAACTATTTTAAGAAGCAAAGCAAAAAGCAAAGCATTTGTGTATTTCTCAGCATTCAAAAGTGATGCTGAAGAGCCCTGCTTTCTTCTCTTTTTTTCTTTTTTTTTTTTTTGTCTAATATGCACACTAACATCACAAAATAAGAAGGTTATTTGGAATTAAATCTTTCAAATAATACACCCAGATGTTCAAATTGCTTCCTACAATAACATCAGGTTGCATATGGTACGAAATACTAATTACAGCCCAGAGGAATAATTCTTTAAAAATTGACCTCATAAATTTTGCTTAAGGGTTCAAAACTAACAATCCTTTGTAGTTTATGATTAACTGTATGCATAAATGAATAATAATAAAATGGTTACATATTTTCTGAGGCCTTCTAACATTACTATACATGAAGTTTATACATTATTCATCACTTATTTTCTGCTAATATAGGGTAAGTCAGAATGCAAAGTTCTATTGCAGTACCTAAATTTTCAAGAAATGTCATATACTGTTTAGAGTTTAATACCTCTATAATGAACACCTAAAAGCTTTTTAAGTTTTCTTCCTTTTTTTGATAAACAGATATGAGAACATAGAAGAACAAGAAGATTATTATATGAGTTCGTTACATCTAAACTTTAAATACTGTCCTGTTATAGATACCTGCTTTCTAAAGAAATGTGATTACTTAGTAATAAAGTCTGCTACAGTAGTTCTCAGTCCAAAAAATAAACATGAAATAAACAAATTTCTAGAGTCAAACACTTTTTTTTAAAACTGAAACAGATAATTTCTGGAGCAAAGAGAAAGCTGTATTTAGAAAATCTTGCAGTTTCTGTAAAACTTACAAGAAGCCCCAGGGGTCAATATTGGGTGCTGTTTAACATCTTCATTAATGATCTGGACGATGGGATAGAGTGCACCCTCAGTAAATTCGTGAATGACACGAAACTTGGTGGAGTGGCTGATACACCAGATTGTCATGCTGCCATCCACAGGGACCTTTACAGGCTGGAGAAATGAGCTGACATGAACCTAATGAAGTTCGACAAGAGGAACTGCAAAGTCCTGCACCTGGGAATGAATAACCCCAGGCACCAGTACATACTGTGGGCTGACCATCTGGAAAGCAGCTTTGCAGAAAAGGACCTGGAGGTCCTGGTGGACACCAAGTTGAACATAAGTCATCAACGTGCCTTTGCTGCTAAGAAGGCTAATGGAATTGTTTGCTGCATTAGGCAAAGTACTGCCAGCAGGTCAAGAGAGGTGATCCTTCCCCTCTACTCAGCATTGTGGAGGCCACACCTGGAGTACTGTGACCAGTTCTGGGAACCCTGGTACAAGAGAGACCTAAACATACAAGAGAGGAGGGCCACCAAGATGATCAAGGGATTGGAGCATCTCTCCTATGACGAGGAGCTGAGAGAGTTGGGACTGTTCAGCCTGGAGAAGAGAAGGCTCAGGGGGGATCTTATCAAGGTCTATAAATATCTGAAGGGAAGGTGCTCTTTTCAGAGGTGCCCAGTGCCAGGACAAAAGGCAATGGGCACAAACTGGAACACAAGAGGTTCCAATTAAACATAAGGAAGCACTTCTTCACTATGAGGGTGACAGAGCACTGGAATAGGTTGCCCATCAGTGTTGTGGAGTCTCCTTCCTTGGAGATCTTCAAAAGCTGCCTGGACGTGGTCCTGGGCAGACTGCTTTATGCTTGAGCCGGGGGGTTGGACCAGATGACCTCCAGAGGTCCCTTCCAACCTTAACTACTCTGTGATTCTGTGAAGCAATGATGTTGTATAGAACACAGAAAGAAATTCGGTTCACCTTCATTCACAAGGAGCAAAACTGAATTAATGTGAGGTCTGTGCTTGAATCATAGCTGGACAGTTTTTTAAAAAGTATTTTTTTTCTATGGTACTTTATGAACAGACAACAGTGCTCAGCAACAGGAAAAAGTACCTTTTATTATATTTAGCTAATATCATAAGATTGCATTTCATATTTTTGACCTGATTTTTTATTTTATTTTGTTGATTAGAAAATATTTGATGAATGCAGAAAAACTTTAGGATGGGCATGCAAAATTGCAAAGTAACATTTGATCTTCTCTCCAATGGCAATTAACAATCTAAAGTGTCTATTTGCCACAGTAACAGAACAGAAAAATCTCTTTAAAACATGAAAATAATTTTAAATTTCATTCTAGAATAAAAATTTTGTAAGCATCCAAGCAGACCTGAGTAGTTAGATTCTATATGCTTTATAAGAATAAGCAAAAATTCCCCAGTATGTAAGTGGTTATGAAAATGGAATCAGATAATCAGGCAGAATGACTGCTTTATTACATTTGTTAAACCTAAATATGTAAAATTCAAAATAGTAAGTGTGATTATAGAATCTCTTTGTTTAGAAATCTTTCTTCTAGCCATTAATAAATATTAACCATTTTAATTCTTAGAAAGCATTCTTGTTTTAGTTATGCCCAATATCATAGAAGAATTTACTTTCTTTTGTCAGTTCTACTTTGACCATATTTTGTCTGACCTCCAAGTCCCTGAAACTCAGGCCTGTGCATTCAGACCAAGTCTAGTGTCTCAACAGAATTTAGGAAGAGAGATGTCACAATAAATGAAACAAATGAAAAATACTTTATTACATATGTGGATATAACAATAAAAAATTTAAACAGAGATCCTATTGGTTAAAAGATCCTGAAGAAAATGAGATCATTAAACTAAGGCTGAGCTGAATATCCCAGATCATAACATCATTGTTATATCACAGCTACGGAGTTTCTTCCAGATACTGAAACTCATCACTTTCCCTGTCCTTCAGTCCCTGATCATTTGAAATGGGGATAATAGTCTTTCCTAACTTTAAATATTTGATAATCAATTTCTTTTTCTCCGCCTTCCTCTAATTGAAAGCTACTTTCAGTCATGTATTTAAAAATATAGCTGTATTTTACCCTTCATACAACGAGGAATCCTCATTCTGCATGGAAAGCTGTTTTGTTGTTAAATTATCTTAAGGGCCATAAATTATCTGATATCAAAGCTGATATGTTTAATTTCACTTTCCGGCCTTGGGATCTGGTTATGCCATAAATGCTTGGAAGCCTCTGCTCCAACTTCAAATATTTTTCAATATAAAAATAATAACTATCAAGCCACCCCCTACATTTGTTTTAATGAACTTCTTTTAACACTATCTTCTATTTAAAATGTTTGTTCCCATCTCTTGAATACATATTTTTTTTTCTTCCTTTGAATTTCCTCACTTTCCTTGCAGAAGAAGAAGAACAAGAAAAAGAAGAAAGAAAGAAGGAAGAAGAAGAAAGAAGAAAAGAAGGAGGAGAAGAAAGAGAAGAAGGAGAAGAAAGAAGAAGTTATTTTAGTATTTTAGTTATTTTATTTTATGTAATAGCTAGCCTCTGATTTACTTTAAAAAAAAAAAAAAAAACACGTTTTTGGATTATGACCATTTTAATGAGCAATTTAAAATACTCTTTAGTGGTAACATAACTTCATTATTAACATTCAAGCACCCATTGTGTTATGTGTAAATCTCTTAAGGTAGTATCATTATGCCAGTCACTGACAAAAGGAAAAAGAAAATTACAAAGCAGAGTGTTTTTTAGCATAGGTTGTCAGAATAAATAGCTAAATTGAGATCTTTAAATAAGACTATTTTTGTCATTGATTGTTTATCTCAAAAATATTCATAAAATGCCAGTTAAAGAAGTAGGTTTCCTTCCTTCACTTTCTATTCTAACTGGGTAAGCTACATAAATAGTACTAACTGGATTTTACTAACACTGTATCAGTGAGATTATCTTAAAAAATTATCCTTTGTGGGAGAGTTCCAGAGGGACACAGTCTGTTATCATTGACTTTCATGGGTCTTATTCTGTTCTAAAAATAAAGTTTTTAAATAAAAAGTCATCTTAAGTATTTCTCATAAATTCTAAAATGTATCAGAACAGGCACTACAGTATAAACTTTCTAGCCATAACTATAATAGTTGCATTATAATCCAAATTAGAAATAGCATGTTTATAAACAGAGAATTGTTTTGTCCCCATGCCTCCCCCCGCCCCCTTCCTTTGTTTCCATTGTTTGCTTGTTTGTTTTCTTTTATGAACCAAAGTAGTGAATAATAGTTCTGGCTAAACAGATGAACATTATTATTATTCGAGAGATCTGCTGTGTTGTATTAATAATTATTTTTTCATGATTCACTTCATTGTGATTTTATTAATGCAATCTTGAAGTATAATAAAATAAGATTATTCTGGTTATGGTGTTGGGAAATCAATAAAATGTAGTAATTATTTTTATTTGTCAACAGTATTTGAAAGTAAGATAGAAGTAATGCTCATAAAAATCTAGTACAGGAAAAATGTAGAAAGCATGTGAATGATTAATACTGATAACTTCAGGGATATAATTTGGAGTAGGAGGCTAGTTTGTTTAGAGTACTTAGATATACAACAGAGAGGTAGAGGGAGAAAGACATAAAGGCTATTAGGTATGCTTATGATAGGGCCCTCGGTTCAACTGATTAAAAGGGGATTGTTGGGAAACTCTTCTCCTAACTCAGGCACATAATTTAGATGCCTGGAATTATGCAGTATAAATATTCATGAATATATTCATCCTGTAACTATGTCATCCTGCATCTTTGTATTTTTAGAACAAATGATTTATAAACATTACAGAAAACAAAATGGATAATATATTTAAGTAATTGAAGTCTCCAGAAAAACTGTGAGTATTTTAACTTAGAGATATTACGTACCTAATTAACCATTTAAAAATACTTACTGAGATTAGTGGTTTAATATGATGTCTAGGGATAAAACTACAGGAAGAAACTCTTAGAATCATAGAACCATAGAATCGTTTAGGTTGGAAAAGACCTCTAAGATCGTCAAGTCCAACTGTTAACCTAACACTGCCAAGTCTACCACTAAACCATGTCCCTAAGCACCACATCTACACGACTTCTGAATACCTCCAGGGATGGTGAGTCAACTGCTTCCCTGGGCAGCCTGTTCCAATGCTTCACAACCCTTTCAGTGAAGAAATTTTTCCTAATATCTGACCTAAACCTCCCCTGACACAACTTGAAGCCATTTTCTCTTGTCCTATTGCTTATTGTCTGGGAGAAGAGACCAACCCCTACCTTGCTACAAGCTCCTTCGAGGTACTTGTAGAGAGCGATAAGGTCGCCCCTGAGCCTCCTCTTCTCCAGGCTAAACAACCCCAGCTCCCTCAGCCACTCCTCATAAGACTTGTTCTCCAGACCCCTCACCAGCTTCGTTGCCCTTCTTTGGACACGCTCCAGCACCTCCATGTCCTTCCTGGAGTGAGGGGCCCAAAACTGAACACAGGACTCGAGGTGCGGCCTCACCAGAGCCAAGTACAGCTGGCTGTACTTGAGCTGTCTTTGTGTGTTTAACTGCTTTCACTAAAATTTTGTAGTTCAACCAGTTTTGACTAGTGCTGTCACTGTCAATGCATGCGTGAAAAGTTTCCCGTGATAAAACCAGGAAGATCTGTCCTTTTTCTAATACTGGTCTTTCTTGTCCTCCTCACATATGCTGTCAATAAAACTGTCTCTATTATCACTTTTTTATATCATAAAAGCATTTTTAATATATGCAAGAAAACTTTTTTACAGTGAATGAAGCATTTAGTGTTACAGATTAAAACATCAAAAAAGATATGCTGATAAACATATTTCTTTCTTCCAGGAAATTAGCTTTTATAGTTGACCTAGCAACAGGACATGAAATTAATTGTTTTCCATAAGGGCTATTAATCACAATTGTGACAATTTCCCATAATACACTTCTACAGTAATTGAATATTGCCATTCACTTTGAATATAATTTAAATCACAGAGCAAAGTTAAATGCTGCAGACAGAAAAGAGTGTAAGTTTTTGAAGATGATCCATGCACTAATTGCTAAGCCATGATGGCATTTTCATTTATTATAGGCTGCTCAACCATTAATTGTGTGTGGTGATACAGTTCACTGGAGTTTCTCATTGAACAAGTTACAAAGGTTAACTGCATCTGAGTTGAAAAGAAAAAAATAAACTGAAAAGCAAATAAGTTGCACAATGATGTAATTTTAAGTCACTGAAAGACTGGACATGTGATAAATATACAAAGATTATTCAGTACTCTGCAAAATTGTCTCAGTTTTTAAAATAAAAGTTGAATATTTCAGCCCACAAACATCAAATAAATAAAGCTGATCCTCCATGCCTGATATTCACAAACCTTTTAGACAGAAATGGGACTTCTTTCCCAAGTTAGTGCTCGGAACAGAGTCACAACTAGCGTGAGCATAAGTCTTACTACTGAATTCCAATGTATTACCTAGCTACATGCTAGATAATTTCCTGATAAATATATGTTATTAAAAGATAGTAACATACTAAACCAACTCTATCTCCAGCTTTTGAGGTACCCTAATACCATTTGTATACTCTGAAATGTCGGGCATTCTGCAGTTTTAAGAATTATGACAGATAGTTGCTTGTCAGATTATTTAATCTGTTTAATATCAGGCAGGTTATAATGCTGACATAATGCATATATTTAAAATTCATAACCATGTTCATTTGTAAAAGTTGAAAGAATTTAAAAGTATAACCTTTGCTTTTATTAATCAAAAGCTAAATAAAGACAACTTCGAGGAAATCAAATTACATATTTGACAAGAAGCACTTGAATATCAATGTTTTACTTAATGCAGTAACATACAGACTTTTTCAAAAACCTCTGGATTTTAGAGGCTTCTTAAAACATGATCTAGTATCTTGAATTTATTTTATTCAAAAAGAAAGTATGTTCATTTTCTAAAACTTCAAGGTGGTCATATATCTTCAAGCCTATCAATATAAAAAATGCACAAAGCTAGAGTATTCATCAATACAGACAAGCAAAAAACGAAAATAAATTATATGCCGAGGTGAAGGTCTGTGACTATAATTTAGATCAGCAGTAACAATGTCACAACAATCATTACTAAAGCATCAGAAATAACTTGAAATATCTTTCAGCTTCAGTGCCGGCATTACAAATATTTGTTTAATCTATTGACTTCATGAGTTTTGTACTTATTTCATTTACACAGGTAATCATAAGGTCAGGATGATTTTTATTTTTTAATTTTTTATTATTTTTTTATCTTTTAATGGTAGCCTACATTTTTGGATTTTAGAATGTGATTTGTGCCTACATCCTACATATATTGTCTAGTTATCCCTGTTTACTAAAGTGGCCTACTATGTTGAACTTGTCTCATGAAACTTCTGACTTGACCCTTCATGTCTCTGCAGTCTTGTCATTTAAGCTGATACCCTGCTCTCTGCTCACCTTCATTTCAGTCCTAAGGATTGTTATTTTAAAGCTCCTTGTATAGCTTGCAGTGTACAACTGTATACTAGCTCATTCTACCCACTGAAGCAAAAATCACAGAATGTCAGAAGTCGTGAGTATAAAAAGAAAATCTCAGGAAAATCACAAAACTCAGGACTCTGGTGACAGCTGTTGTGACAAGTATTCATCCTTGATGAGGAAGCTCTTTTTTACCAATTTTTAAAATGCTATTAACACATAGATAGCATTGAGTCTGTTATGTACAGTATCTGTCTTGAGCTTTTGTGTGAAAGGAATAAAGTTAACTCTTGTCACCCTTTACACAGGAGTGTGCTTGATATACAAATCTAATGTGTTCTCCACCAGTTGATTAAGGACCATTTATAATATCCAGTGGTCGCTTGTAGATGCCTGGTAGATACTTCAGCCCTGCCTGTCCCAGCAATCTTAAATCTTTGATTACCTGCTTGCTGTGTAAAACCTTTCACAGATATTTCCATTACAAGTCTTTCAGAATGAGTCCTTAAGTACTGAATTTTTCATCACAACAATGTCAGGTGCTAGCTATATGAAGAAAAGTGTATACCTCTGGAAAATCTATATTGCAAAAAAAAAAAAAAAAAAAAAGGAAAAATAGTTGTTTTACAATTCAATTTTAATTTAATTACATATAATCATCAGTTGCTGTAAACATCACCTGTGATATGTAGGAGGTCAGATTATAAATCATAACATGTCTTCTTGTTGTATCTTGTAAACTATAAAACACGTATATTCAAGACACATCACTGTAAGGAATTTGTTTTCACTGGGGAAGAATCAAGTAACAACTGAAGGTAAGAACAAACGGACTGGAACATCACAGATTTTTTATCAGTTTGTTCCCACATAAAATTACCACATAGGTAATTTTACTTCATAACCTTGAAATCATGCACTGTAGGATGTCATAGAGTGAAGCCCCCTTACTGCTACAATAAAGCAAGATACTGTAGAGAACTTTGTATCTTATCTCCAACAAACCAATGCACATACCATTTGAAGAAGCTATTGACTTGTGTCTAATCCTAATAAAATTTGCCTTTTCTATATGCAATGGCTTTTTTTGTATTTTTGCTTCATTGTTAAAATGTACTTCATTGATGGGGAGTGGTATAAGTAAGACGATCACTGCCCTAAAACAAATGCAAAACAAAACAAAACAAAAGCAATGTCTAGTCAGACCATGGTGGGCTTCAATGTTCCCATGAAAATTGTTTAGGAACCTGAACCGCCTTTTCCCATGTTATTTGGTCAGAACAGAATAGTTCAAAGCTGTCACTGATAAGATCAGTGGCATATTAAGATCTTTTTCCCTGGCATTGGGTATACAACTGACACTTTATTCATCGGATGCTGTTTTTTTTCTTTGTAGATGTTTGGTTAAAAAAAACTTCTAGATCAATGTTTATCACATACTTCCTGAACCAATAGTATCATTAAAGGGTTAGTCTTGAAGGACATGTGGTGTGTGGGCCTTTAAGGTGCCAACATACAGAAGTGCAAACATACAGAAGCAGAATCTTACATCCGAGTATGCAGTATGAAATGTAACTTAGATTTATTTACTTAGGGATTCATTACGCTTCATTAATATTTCATGCGTACTTCCAGTTTTGAGATAAAGTGAGATGATACGTGGTTGTAGGAGAACACCCTGCAAATTTCACAGTTTTGCCATTCATCCAGAAGAATTTCAGTGATTTTGACTGATTTTCACTTTGCATTTTTACCATTCTTTGAACCAGAAACTCAAAGTGAACATTGAAGAAGGGTGGGATAGAAGGTGCCATCCCACATGGATCAAATCCTAAGAAAATATTCACACCAACATCTGTGAAAAAAAAAAACTGTGAAGTTTCACACACAGACGTCTGTAGAATATATTTTGTCACAGCAATGAAGGATCAATTTTATTTTATTTTTAAATTGGATTGCATTATTGCATTTACTGTCCCAGTGTCTTCTTTGTACACTTCCTGTTATCCACTAGAGCTAAGCAGACTCAAAAGAATCTTGATGTGGTTTTGAGAACACTATTATATGAAAAGCAAAATCAATCTGATTAAGTTCACTCTGAATCTTTTGAAGAAAATTTGTGCAAAAGTTTGCTAAAAGTTAATCATTTGAAAGTGATTTCTGAAATTCAAATGCTACATTTGTATTTTTCTTCACAGAATCCTTTCCCTAATATAGAAAAGATTAAAAACTCTTAAGTAATCAATCTATACTAATGTCTTTTTGTCAAATAAACAGATAGACACCTCACTTTCCCAGATTGTTGCAATTAAGTGTGTTTATCATTAATATTGACATTAATATTAAACAAGTGCATTCTCATATTCAGACAAGTAGGCTTATTTATGGATACTTCAAATATAGCCAGTCACATAAAACAAAACAAACAAACAAACAAAACATAAAAACATTTACAGATTTAGTTCGGAAGTAACAAAGAAAGGATATGATCGAGAAACAATACAGATTGGGTAATCAAGTGGCAACAGAAATCTTAAATATAAAAAAAGTCTTGTCATCTTAAAAGACATTTAAAAAGAAAAGGGGAAAAGGGAGAAAAAATAAAGAAAACTAGTTTTGTGGAACAATAACTGAGGTAACAGAAAATAAGTTCATTGCCTATTTTTTTTTTCAGAATAAAAACATTTAAATGATTACTGAACATAGGCTCCAGTGGGTTGCTTCTTTATTTTTGTGATTACATACATTCATTTGATGTGAACTATTTAATGAAATTTGAATTAGAAAATCTGTAATTATACAGAAATCAAGATGTAAGAGATGTGAAGTCCTTAGTATTCTGTAAATGACTAAAACATAGAGAATTCTCTGTTTAGTAATGAGTTAATTGGAATTGCATTTACTCCTTCTCTTTAGGAATGTATAACCGGTGGGTTTTCTGATCCATTATACAGTTATTATTTAATTTTTGCAAATACCAGAACTTAAATTAACTTAGATTCATACTAAATGATTCAAAAAGTGAATATTTTATTCTTCATACATTACTGTATTTCAAATATGACAAAATGTGATGAGTTTCACAGTTGTTACATCTTATTGCAGATATTCAGAATAAATATTCTTACAAGTTTGGTTTCATTTAATAATAATTGTGTGTCATAATTCTGAGCCCCGAAATGTTTATCTTTTGGAAGAGTTCACAGGTCTGAGTAAAGTCTTTATCAAAGCCTTATCAAAGCATAGTACCATAATCTGGAATTGACAAACAAATAAAAACAAACAAACAAACAAACAAAAAGCACACTAAGAAGAGAGCCTTATAAGCCATCATGTAAATAGTGAGTTATCTAAAATGACCAATAAGGAAATGTGGAGTACAGTACTGTGTTTTAGATCTTTCCTCTACCCTTGTTTTAACCTGGCTGACAGGAAAAGGCATTGTCCTTTACTCATTACCATCAGAAGTTAAAGAAGAAGAGGGAGTCTACAAGACTAGAGACATATGTCCCGTTTCTTTCTGAGGTTGTTACATCCACCACTTGACATGTAAACATTTATCTTAAAAAGAATTCACGGTTAATTTGTTGAGAAAACCAAGCTTGACACCAAATGCCAGCTCCAGGCTTAGACACTGAATTTTTAGCCTGTGGCATGAGGACAAGAGTATTCTAATCTAAAGACTATTTCTCCATTTCATTTTAAACCAGGTTTTCGGAACTGGAAGTGTCATCATCTTTTTTTCCGGAGTCATTCTAAAAGAAATTGATGGCTGCCATCGCACTTTTTTTTTTAATGATGTCCAACCCATTAGGCTTGCTTGAACACTCACCACATCAAACTTTTCTAGAAAATGCAGTTAGAGGAATACTTATTTCAAGAATCTAATGAGTATTTGGTATGACTCAAGCATTAAGTTACTGAGGTGTGTTAACACTTCTGTTCAGAAGCAGAATCACCTGTGATTAGTCCTTTTGTATGTGGACATCCCCGTGTAATATAGAAGCTCCCAAGGTAAATGTAAATTGGAAATTTTGGGGAACATAATTTTGAATTTTTGTCCATGTCTATCTTTAAAATATATTGTGCTCTGCTCCTCTAAAATCAAAGCTGTTTAATACAGCTTAATTTTTAAAGATTTTCCACCTTATGCACCTCTCAAATTTTCCTTTCCTTTCCTTTCCTTTCCTTTCCTTTCCTTTCCTTTCCTTTCCTTTCCTTTCCTTTCCTTTCCTTTCCTTTCCTTTCCTTTCCTTTCCTTTCCTTTCCTTTCCTTTCCTTTCCTTTCCTTTTTTTTTTTTTTTTTTTTTTTCTCCTTCCAAAAGACAGGATTGAGTATGTAAAGATAGGTAAGTGATTTTGTGAACGGCTATGAGATGAGGTTCACAAAGACCCACTCTTCAGCATGAAGATGATCATTCTTATAATGATAAATTCTCTGCCTGGCTCTGTGAATTCTCCAAGTCTGTTCTGGACACCTAGGTTTCCAAGTGCCACAGAAAACCTACTTTCTTTTTTTGTACAGTGAAATAACTTCAACAAGAATGATGAAGGACACACACTTTCTTCTTCATCCTTGCCTGTTTGTGATTAACTGCTTTTTTAGGAGATGTGCACTGATGTAATTTCAGATGGAAAGGAAATTCAAAGTTCATACTGCTGAGTAAATAGTTATTGATTTAGCATAGCACGATCATTCCAATCCTTTCTCATTGATGTTGGAAGCAAAAAAATATGTATTTTGCAGGATGCATTTGGCATGGCTCGACTATATTTTTATTTAAACCAGTGAATCTCAGTTGGCTTTAGATGAAATACAGGTCTGGAGCTGCCTCACTCAGACAAAATGACTGCAAAAAAAATGACAGCATTTTCAATGTTTAAGCAACTATATGGCCGAAGCTCTCATGCTTATAGACTCTCAGGTATGCAAGCAGTTCTGCAGAACTGTTGCTGGTTTTTAAATGGGACTTAAACTCCAGCCACACTGAGAACCCTGAAGTGCCCATTTTCATCTGGCTCATAGACATAGAGGACTCAATGGAGGAAGAAAATAAGCCCTTAAAACAAAAGTTATTCACTTGTGAAGAGTTAAAACAAAGACAATAGTGCCCTTGACATATATCTCCCAAAGGACCAAAAAGGGAAAGAACAGAAGTAGAGTAAAAGAATAAGACAGAATAGAAGTGGAATAAATAACAAAAAGAGAAACACTAGTTGCAAATTTAAGGCAATAACCCACATGCCTACATTTTAAACTGAACATTTCTCCCTGTATTGAAGCACATAGTTGACTTGCCCTGGAGGAGGAAACTCTCTAATAAAGTAGTCAAATGCATCCAGTAAAAATATCTTGTTATTAAATACATAAAGCTACAATATTAAGGAATTTTTAATGCCTTAGAAATAGGTCCACACCCCAGAAATATGGTGATAACCTAGGAATACTGTCAGCCATTCTGGAGATTATATACAATACAGAATACAGAATAACCAATAATGCAAATATTCATTGCAGATGTGCAATAAATTGCTCAAACTAAAGTTTTTCGCAACTACGTCCAAGTAACTTTGAATATATGCCTTATAAATGTAGGTCTACAGGTTTACATTTCTAAAGCAGGTTTAATATAATACAAAAACATTGATCAATTATTATCAATTATTAGGATAACATATATTTTTCCCTAACATATGCAATATTCAAAAGCAATTAAAATTACGTGAGAACAGGAAGACTGAAACAATTTTGTCATGTTTTTCAGTGTGCTTTGCATCTGAAGTATGACTTTACATTTATGAACTTAATATATGTTTCTTTTAAAAAGCAAGTTGTGCAAGAAGACTTTTTCCTCAGTGGGAAACTGGTAGCAGCTCAGTGCATGTTATCTGCTGATAGAGAAAAGTAAGGAGATGCAAATACTTTTCTCTATTAAGCTAATAACCCTTTAAAGAGGTTTGACCTTTATGTGACATGGTAACTATGCTTTTGTGTAGCTAGGAGTACTTAGCTGTGCAACTCTGCCATCACTCTCAGCATGTCATCCAAGCTAATGTTGCAGCAAAATGTTTTTCTTGGTTTTGATGCTTCTGTGCGTAATTGATGTTCAAAGAAAAAAAATAAAAAAACTGATTTTTGTTTCT
The DNA here is from genome assembly GCA_013399115.1 of Anseranas semipalmata. NCBI lineage: Eukaryota > Metazoa > Chordata > Aves > Anseriformes > Anseranatidae > Anseranas > Anseranas semipalmata. The sequence continues at coordinate 41,168 of VXAA01004510.1, read as the reverse complement.
AAAGGACAGAGTCTGTGCACACTTAAACACATGCATGTTGCCTCAAGATGGATTTTCAAAACATATCTGTGTGATTAATACTATGAATTTCGGTGAAGTATTGGTACTGGCTAGTACTTGAAAAACATGTTGCTAAGCAGTGCACTTTACACTAATGGACAGCCAGCACTGGAGTCACCAGCATTAGTGTTAACAGCTACTCTGGGTTACAAAGCAGCAGCATATGCATTCTTTTTCCAGTGCTATGTGGAGGACTATAATTACCAATCTAATCGTATTCACATATAAAGTAAGACAGTTCAGCTGTCCTTTCATTGGTGGCTACTTCTATAACTAATGCTACTTTCTGCCAGCCTACTATGAATAAGGAGCATTTGCATAAGTTTAACTGAAAATTATTCCTTAGAAGAAGTAACAGAAAATCTTAAAGAACTGTCTCCCTCTAAACTAAACTGCCAGTAGTCCACAATGAATTTATTTTAGTTTAAAATCACTGAGAATCTGACCTTCCTATCTTAAAATATTTCTAGCCAACACCTCTAAAAATCGGAATGTGAGTGTATGTAGTGCATGTGTGGCTCATACATAGAACTGTCTGGTGGATGGTTTGACAAAAACTGACCCTATTAAAGAGATGGCCATCAGCCCCCAACTGATGGTGTTAAAGAGGAAAACGGCAATCCACATTAAACAACAACAAGCGTATACTGATTGTTGAAACAAAGGAGGAGTAAACCTGAAAGAAAGTATAAAAGAAACATGAAAATCAATCACATGGGGGTAGAGACCATGTAGAGGAAAGAGAAGTAGTGGGGAGATGATTTGGTACTGCCAGAACTGCTGTCCAGGCTGGACAGAGCAGCAGGTTGTGATGCTCAGGTTCTCAGATGTGAGCAGCCTGCAGCAGCTCCTTGAAGCGACAGTACTGGTTACAGCATGTGGGAGCTGTAACCCTGGGGAGTTGTACATGATTCTGTGGGGAGCTTCATCACTGGCATACATATTAAAGATGCATAATCAAGGTGTAGGGAGTGGTACAGAATCAGAGAATCACTGAATGGTGACGGTTGGAAGGGACCTCTGGAGGTCATCTGGTCCAACCCCCCTGCTCAAGCAGGGTCATCTAGAGCAGGTTGCCCAGGACCATGTCAAGATGGCTTTTGAAGATCTCCAAGGAGAGTGACTCCAAAACCTCTTTCAGTGCTCAGCCACCTGCTCAGCACAGGTACATATAAAGCAGAAACATCCACATCTTCAACACAGGTGTGTGCAAGTAGGCAACCCTGCAGTGCCAGGAGAGGGGGCGATCTGCTTGTAGCCTGCACATCCTGTGAGAGTGTGTGTGGCCAAAACACTGTGAATAAGTATTTCTGTGGGATTCGAATTTTCTGGGATTGTTTATAGAAAGATGTATAGAAATTTGTAGGTGTTTATTAACATTTTGTATGTGGCTGGAATTGTTTTTTTTTTTTTTTTTTTTTTTTTTTTTCTGTTTTATCACTGATATTGATCCTTGACACTGATTGCTGGTTAATTACATTACTGTTAATAAATGCATAAATAATTTTTATTTTATTTGATTTAAACTACATAAGCTGAGCAGTTTTTCTTCGTGACACAAGCAACTAGGAGGGTATTGCAAAAATAACACTGTGTCACCTCTCACAGTTGAAAGAAAATGGATGGAATTGAGAGTACAGTAAAACAGTTTATGTAATTGATTTCCCACTGCAGTACAAAATTAAAGCAAATAACTGATAAAAGTTCTCATGGACCCAATTCGTGTTCCCTTGTACTGCCTTTTATTTTCAGCGGAATCCAATTTAATACAGGAAACTGGAAAAGAAAGTAAGGGCAAAATCTTGAAAAGTACTGGGGTGTCCAGCCCACTTGAAATTATTAAGTTTTTACAAGCTCTTAAAAGAAAAATGCACTTAGACTCATATAGCTCATGTTATTATGTACTACTTATACTCAGTGTTTTTCCTGTAACAAATCTAGCCCAACATGTCTTGAAATGCGTGCATTCTCAAGATTTCATTTTTGAATGTGTTAATTTCACATCTGCTCCCAAATTTAAAGACTAGTGTCAAACTTTGTAAGTTTCTACAATTATTTTAAGCAAATTTTTAGGTATTTGAAAATATTTCATCAAATACGTATCTGATAACTAAGGGACTTGATGACCCAAAGAATGTATAAATATTTTCTGTAGATCTTTAAATATGAGTTGACATCTTTTGAATATGCACAGCCTAAGACTAAGATTTCTGAAGATTTTTGTATTCACTTAAATACCTATATAAGTTCAAATTTTTTAACAAGTTCTTGATACCTGGAAACTCCCAGAGCTAGAATAATGGCAACATTTTCTTTTCTATGTCCCCCATAGGCCTGCCCTGCATCCTGGCTGGGCTGATGGGACTGGCCTGGCTGGTGAGGTCGTTCCCTCCCACTCCCAGCGTGAACCTCCCACAGCTCACGGCCTCCTGGTCCCCAGGGATTCTCTAGCTCCCATTGTGCCCTGACAACTGTTTGCTGTGTCTCTTTCTGTAAGTCCTGCTATAAGTGGTGCTCTCACAAAATAAGAGGCAGCAATGCCTCTTTCCACAACTTCCACTTGTATTAATAATAATTTTCTGCCATGGCACTGACTTTATGAAATGCCCTTCAGAAGGTTAATATGAATCTCCAAAGCCTCTTTAGGTTTAAGTCCAAAACCTGGGATTATCCCAGTCTAAATCAAGGCTGTGGATTAATGAACATAATTTAAAGTTATTCATTTAATTACAACATTCTGACATCTGTTCAGTTTGAATTTCAGTTTACTATTCAGTTTACTATTTTAAAGAAGTTTGTTTTCACTTGGTAAATTTAAACTAAAAAATATATATAGTCTTCATATCATTATGCCATTGAAAACTACCCATTCAAACAGAGAATAAACAAAGTATGATACAGCTCTTTTTTTTTTTTTTCCAGGGTTGGAAGGAGGAGTTTGAACAGCTTTCATGATCTTTATAGCATTCTTTTCATTCATTTACTGTACTGATGTACAGCATAACCAAACTTTCACGTTTCTGGGCATCTTACGAAGAATTTCATTGCAAATGAAATTTCAGTTATAACTTACTCAACAATTTAGATATGTTTGAATTCCTATTCTGAAATATACAGAATCACAGAATCACACAGAATCACAGAATCGTTCAGGTTGGAAGAGACCTCCAAGATCACCTAGTCCAACCTCTGACCTAACTCTAACAAGGCCCACACTAAACCATATCTCTAAGCTCAACATCTAAACGTCTTTTAAAGACCTCCAGGGATGGTGACTCAACCACTTCCCTGGGCAGCCCATTCCAATGCCTAACTACCCTTTCGGTAAAGAAGTTTTTCCTAATATTCAACCTAAACCTCCCCTGACGCAACTTTAGCCCATTCCCCCTCGTCCTGTCACCAGGCACGTGGGAGAAGAGACCAATACGGGGGAACGGGGTACAGAAGTGGGGCATATCATATCTTCTCTAACGTTTTAAGAGAGATGCACAAAATAAACTCTTTTGTCTAAATAAGCCCATAAAAAACAAGGACTCTGTTGTATACTGATGAATGGTGTTTGTTATATTTACTCACTACTTACAGAAAAATGAAAAAAAAAAAAAAGATATAAATAATTTCTCTAAAGGGCAAACGAAAAAAAATGGATTAAAACATGATTAATTTAAAATAATTATCTCAAAACCATAGTTCATTGCTTGGTCAAATAAACAGACCATTAAAGAAAAAGTGGGAAGAAAATCAGAAATAAATTATACATCTGTGATAGCTTTGATTTTTATGTGTCATTTAGTCAGCATACTCTGATAACTCAGCAAACATAATAATGAATAATAATAATAAACCTAAAAAGATATGTTTCTGTCAAGTATTTCCAGAGGAATGGCTTCCAGATGGAGAGAAACTAAATAGATTAAAACTCTTTGCCTTGTGAAAAATATAAATAAAGACTGGATATATCAGAAGGGCATAAAACTGAAAAAAAAATACAAAAAAAAAAAAACAACTGTTAATAAAAGCAAATTTTATTAGTTCAAGAACATTTCTGTTTGGTGAAATTATTAGACATTAGGTAAGGAAATATATATATATATGTACGAAAAGCAAAAGGAAATATTCTGAACTCTTTGCAATAATGAGTTTAAAAAATTCTTTGAGAATATCTTCTTTAGCAATTGTGAAAAACAATAGTCTCATGAAATCTTCAGTTCAGGAGGTCCCTAAGACATTCATTGACTACTGTACTCTGGGATGTTATCTCTGGGAAAATTATGGTATTCATACTGTTTTTCTTATTTTTATTCTTTTCCTGTAAGCTTTTGTTACTGGCCACTGCCAAGAGACACTGGGTTAAATGGTCTTTTGAGTAGTAACTGTAGAAACATTAATGAGAATAAGTGAGTGCAACCTTGGTGTGAAGGTGTACCATTTTTCCCCAATTCTAACTCCCATGACTAACTGTTGTTAGTAGTTTAAAATGTTATTTAAAGCAAAGTCAAGTACCTTAGTAATTTCAGCAGCAACTTTTCAGCTTAGCTGATACGCAGACATTCAGTGAGAAAGGAATCACTTACAGAGAAGAATTGAGGGTATATACAATCATATACAAATGTAACTAGCTGAATGCACAGAGAAAAGTGGTTTTAGTCTGATTACCTTGCAAGTGTCTTCATTTTCACACCCTCTGTGGGCAAAAATTCAAGATAAATACATAGATGTTTTGAAGCATTCACCCTTAACTGTTGGAAGGACCTGGTCTGTCACCACATTCTTTAGACACAATCTAAAGTTGTCGAGTGAACAAGGGAAGGACCTCAGTTTGAGACACTTTTTTAAAAAGCATTTCTTTACATGCTAAACTTCTATAGTCTATGATCTTTATCACTAACTTTTTGTACTTTTCTTTATGTAGTTGAACAGGCTCAGAGATACAAGAAGAAACCCCCCCCCCCCTCCCTCCCCACCTCCAGAGCCTCATAGCACTGAAATTAAGTTGCAGGATATTGCTAGATTAATGGTTAATGGCCTGGAAAACTCCAAAACTTGCATTAGTTCCATACTTAATTTGGATTTTTATCATTTTTATCATGGATTTTTTATTAGCTTTGTTCTAGGCAGTCACAGGTCAATCAGATTTCATTTTAATAAAGGATGATTAAGTATATTTTGTAATCTAAGTTTCATTGTATTAATAGCTATTCAGTACACATGATGTGTACACCATGGTCTCCATAGAAATATCCATTACACAGCATATTTGTCATTACATAGTCTCCAGAATACAACATTAATTATGCGCCCAACAGCACAACAATAATTCAGAATCTGACATTATTTCCATTATAAAGCTCTATTATGAGAGGATTTTTTAGTACTTCCATAAAATTTCAATCTTGCTAAAATTTGCCACAGGATGTTTCAGCTTGGGTATTAATATGTATTAGCTGAATTTGTTAAAATTCCAATCATTAAAAATAGAGTAATCAGGAATACAAAAAAAAAAAAAAAAATCCTAACCCCTTTGATGGGGACTAATAATGAAAAAAATACATTTCAAATAAATTAATTTTGTGAGAAATTATAAAGGTGGGATTAGAGAAGTTAATATAAACTGTAAGTTTAATAATAGCGTTGAACTAACTAAGTTTGATAGGGAATCAGAGTCATCTTTCTTTCTAATCCAGCAAACAGGCAAATAGTTTTTCTTTCCTTAAACAAGTAATGTTTTGGTTTTTTTTTCACTGAGCAAAATTCAGCATGTTCTAATTATTGTTAATTCATGTCTTGCATTGAAAATGTTTTATAAATTTAATTAATACTTTTTATTAATTGTATAGTCAACAGTATTTTTGGAGAATTTATCTTTTTAAATGACAGGATGAAGCAGTCAACCACTTCAGCATCCAGACAAACAAAGTAAGAAAACCTTCTTTTTTTTTTTTTTTTTTTTAACAAAGAATTTGAAGGACACAAGCAATCAGCTATTTCAGTTTTCTTAAGGACAGCAAGAATTAATGGAATAGTTTAAGTGTTCAGCATGATTTGGGATTATGAGACCAGAAGGTGGTAAAATAACCTTTATATTGCAAAAGGACAAAGCAGAAATAGGAAGATAGTGCATTTATATCAGCATTAAGAATGCATCCCATTAGTCCTAAAGTTTGTGAAATCAGTTTCCTCTGAATCTCTCAGGGATAATTCACCTAAATTAACATTAGCTTTAGGAGGGAGCTGTGATCTGAATGTTGCTCTCTTAGTTTACTCCAATAGAAAAAAAAATTACTAAATTTAATTTATTTAGTGACCTTTCTAGATTTCAGACTTGAATGATTTTCTTTCATTTCAGTCCTTGTTAGACTCTAGGCAGGAACTACCACTTGTAAATGGTGATTGCCTTATTCACAGCGATAGACTTAGAGCCTTGGGGCTGTTTTGTGCTCCTCTTACAGTGTAAGTGTAAGGATAGGATAAAATGCTTAAAAAGATGGTATTGTTGAAAATCTAAGTTAGCTAATGGTTATGCTAAGTACAATTAAACTGAGCCTCCTTAAGGAAAGGAAAGGAAAGGAAAGGAAAGGAAAGGAAAGGAAAGGAAAGGAAAGGAAAGGAAAGGAAAGGAAAGGAAAGGAAAGGAAAGGAAAGAAAAGAAAAGGAAAGGAAAGGAAAGGAAAGGAAAGGAAAGGAAAGGAAAGGAAAGGAAAGGAAAGGAAAGGAAAGGAACTACCTAGATAAGACTTCTGTACAGAGGCTGCTTTTCAAATATTATAGTTAAAACATGAGATAATTGCTTGATTCAATCCACATGCTAGAATGGGTTCCTTCTGTGTTTTGGGAAGCTTGATTTTTCAATGTTTTAATGGTGAGCCTGTGTAGGCATTAATTAGAATCATGGTGGGCTTTCTCTTTCAGCACTTTGCCTTTGTTGACTTCTTCCTTAAATAATGTTACCTTTGAACTTTTGTGTTTTTGTAAAGACTAGAAACACCTGAAGGAAACCTATTCCAAAACTCCTTGGTATACACACATTGTATATATCTTCTTTGGCTTCTGGACTGTGATAGTCACAATATTTTATATGAATAAGCTCACCAGTCATTTCAGATATGTCCACAGAGCCCTTTGTAGAACAGCACTCCAAAACTAACCTTTGGGACAAAGAATATACATTTCCACAGTGTCGTTATCTTTACAGTTTGATTATAATGACTACAGCTCTAGTTCTATTACTACTGAAGCTACTATTAAAAGTGTAATATACCACATCAGAGTGTGACATTTCCTAGGCTATTGTAAAGCCTCTAGAAGCCATCAAGGATTTGCTTAGAGTACTACAGAACATGTCTGAGCAATTAATTTTATGAGACAAGGCACCAGTGTGAATAAAACCACCTCCAGCTTTCAAAGTGAATGTTTTGTACCCAATGGTTTGTGATAAAGCAAGAATTTAATTTAAACCAAAAGAATTTCTGGAGCACTTTCTTTTTCCACATACCACATTTTATTACAATAGACAATAACAAACCACACAGACTGAGAGTATAAATTAGCAGTGTGTATATGAGTATGCCAAACTTTTACTGGAGAGTAGATTTGAGGTAGGAAAAGAAACCCTTTTGTATGATCCAGTTTTGTACATGAATCTGCTGAAATTGCTGTGCATTGAAACTGGGACTCATACTTTCCTAGTACATGGTTCACATTTCTTCTAGAACAAAATCTGGAAAAAAATATGTATTAAAATAGACTGAGAAAATATCATGTTGAAACTGATCAAAAATAGGGAGAGGAAAGGAAAGGAAAGGAAAAAGGAAAAAGGAAAAAGGAAAAAGGAAAAAGGAAAAAGGAAAAAGGAAAAAGGAAAGGAAAAAGGAAAGGAAAGGAAAGGAAAGGAAAGGAAAGGAAAGGAAAGGAAAGGAAAGGAAAGGAAAGGAAAGGAAAGGGGAAAGTTCATAAGAAACAAAATTAGGAAAGGGGAGAGAAACAACAAGGAAATGAACCTAATTTAAATTGAGGCATACCTGCAGTTCTCTACTAGTTCTAATTTCTAGGTACCTTCTTTAGAATTACGTTTAAATTAAGATTGCAGTAGCACATGAGCATTAGAATATTCTAGCTTTTTACCTGATTAAAGTTATATATCTTTATTTATTTATTTATTTATTTATTATAATGTTGTGTTTAAGCGTATTGCGTGGTTCAAAATCTGTGAAAAGGGACAGCCAGCCTGGACTACTCAGACAGTTTGTTTTCTCAGGGCCCTTCAAATGGAAGCAGTGGGCTTGAAGATCTAGCCTGAAAAATAACTTTCAAGTAACAATAAAACTTGTGTATCTTCAAACTGTTAAACTGCCATTCCTGTGAAGTGTTAGAGCATGATACATAGGATGCAAGCACAGAATACATCCAGAAATCCTGTGTCTGGATAGAGAAAATTTCCCTGTATTGCAGTAGGAGATATCCTTAAGTAAGATATATTGTAAAGATTTATCATTTCTTTAAAAAGAAGCATTAAACATGTGAACAGGGAACCGTACTTTTATGTACAAATTCCTTACAAATCTATTGTTGTAAACTCTGAATGGACACTTCTGGGGTACTCTGTTTTTTCTCAAAGTTACCCCCTCACTCCCACGCAACGATACCTATAAATGCATGCAAGAAAAATATCTCAGAAGTGTTTTAGACAAAATTACTATTTACTATTCTTATCTACTGTGGAAAATAAAGTCAATTTTCCACAGTATTACTGTGTCAATTACTTCTGAGTCATTTAATATTCGGAATCCATTGTCCCCAAAGCCAGTTTACCCAGGAATGTATCTAATCTCCAGGAATGAGCACGAGGTACATGACTGGGTATTCAGATCAACTTTGTTATGAAACACTGCCTAAGGAGCTGATAATTTTCCTTTCTGAACTGGTGTGAGGTTAAATTTTCCTTCTTCGTAGAAGTTAGAAAAGAGATCTTTACTTCTATTTCTTTCCTTCATGCAACAAAAAGGCACAGGCTACTTCATAATGTGTAGGCATTTATTTTTCAAAAGTATACAAACGGTAATCAAATATAAAAATTGCCCTTTGAAACCTACTGTCGTACTTGTTCAAATAAACCTGTTTCCTAATACTATTTATATTACTATGGATGATACACTCAGATATTCCTGAGAACAATATGTGCATTAACCGATGCAAGTGTTTCCACTTGGTTTTTGCAAGCTGCACTTAGAGAAGTGGTTTCATAACCCCTGTGTGATGAAGTGAAAAGTGCTAGAGAGCAGTATGGGGAAATCTAGCATAATACCCTCCTTTTTTTGCTGTTGGTTTTCAGCCAAAACAAACACGTATCTCAAATGGCAATTCCAATCAAGCAAATGCAGCAATTTATTTCTTAATAGTAGTCTTGAAAAATGAATGTGCTGATAACACATTCCAAAGAATATAAGAGAAGCAGCTAAATAAATATCACTACTTTATTTATTGATGAACAATAATTATCCAAAGCAACTAATTAAAATACATTAACAATTTATTTTTCTAGCATTCTTGCTCTTAAGAGAGAACGATACTCTGCACAAACACACAACAACCATTAACAGCAGAAAATACATTAATCTACTCATCAATATTCATTTGTATTTCTGTAATTTATATCTAAGCTATGAAAATCTTGGACTGTTCTTGCCCATATCCTCCTAACAGATCCATTTTCTAAAACCCTTTCTGTAATAACTACTAGAACTTTGATCACGCTGTCTGAAATGACAGAATCACTGTATTTTTTATTCTAGAAGTAGTTGGTAGTTGTCCTACATTATTAGAATTATATGCATTGTAGATACACAGTTATTTTACTAACATTAATGCATACATAAAGTATTTTAATTGCATAAATCATAAATAATCATTTACAGTCACTGTAGAAATAGCTAGTTAAAACCTAACCTAACCAGAAGGTTAGGTTATAGCAGACTGTGAATCTGTGTTTCTCTATTTAAGCCTCAGGTTAATTATTCTGAAACAATCTTTGAGATAAAGATGCCAGAGGGAACATATTGCTGGTCACAATTCTGATCCAAGAATACTTTGGCTTAGCTGTTACAATTAGGATTGACATTAATGTTGTACCTTACAGAAAGGAAAATGGATCAGATTTCACTATGATGTCAAAGAATAAAAACAAGGTCAACAGATACATGAATCAACTGAAAACGTTATGACTGGAAATATAGCTGGAAAACAGAAAAAGAATAAGAAATAATAACAGAAGAGACCAACATAACCCCAAGGCTTACAAATCAATCTGATTTTGAGGGTAAGTACTTCTGGGAAAAGAAACTAGTAATATTTACATCTATGATTATACAATTACGGATATGAAAATATTACTTTCAGACTAATGGTCTACACCATTAAAATTACATAACAAGCAGCTCATACCACAAATTAATAAGGGTACTATCAGTTATTACTTGGTGGCCACACAAATATACAAAACTTTTACAATTCTCAAGCTTTATCAACTTTGTGTGTTTCTCAAGTAGTTACATCTCTCTACAATTACTTTAAAGGAGGCTATAGCAAGGTGGAGATCAGTCTCTTCTCCCAAGCACCAAGTGATAAGACAAGAGGAAATGGCCTTAAGTTGTGGCAGGGGAGGTTTAGGTTGGATATTGGGAAAAATTTCTTCACTGAAAGGGGTATGAAGTATTGGAACAGGCTGCCAAGAGAAGTGGTTGAGTCACCATCCCTGGAGGTATTCAGAAGACATGTAGATGTGGTGCTTAGGGACATGGTTTAGTGGCAGACTTGGCAGTGCTAGGTTAACGGTTAGACTTGATAATCTTAGAGGTCTCTTCCAACCTAAACGATTCTATGGTCCTGTGATTCTATGATTCTATGATTTTTGTCCTCCAGTTTGTCCTTGACACTGCAGTACTCTGGGTCAGCAGCTGCCTTCATTCTGTTTCTTGTACAATAAGTCAGTTGACAGAGTCAGTGCTCAAAGAGTCAGTAATGGTACCTGTTAAGTGCAATCATCACCAAATTCAATAAAATGAAGACCTCTTACAAAAACCTGTGTTCATGAAGAACACTGAAAAACCAAGACAAAATGTATATCAAACTTACACAATGCCTTGTAATCTGGTGCTTAATACTAGAACAGCAGTCCAAAAAATTTCAGTCAGGATTTTGGACTAACAAACACTGAACTGTGCATATCAGTTTTATATCTCACAGGAAAGAAAAAAGTGCTTTTTTTTTTATTTTTCCTTTTTTTCCTTTTTTTTTTTTTTGGTTGCTTTGAGGAAATAGAAGAGTGAAAGACTACAAGTCTCATCCTGATAAAATTTTATTGCTCAATGTCCAGTGACTATGATCTTTTTTGTAGATGAGTACTAGCTCAAGATGTGTATTACTGAGAAAATAAATATTTTTCCATAATTAGGTCATTCAGACTTGACTGTTTTTACATTTTAAGACATTTTTTTCATGCTTTCTTTTATCATAATTTTTAAAAACATTATCTTTCACTGAAATTTGATATTTCACATTTTTTTACCTTCTACTGGAGATACTCAATTTTTAAGCTTTGAAATAATGAAATCATCAAATATTGTGAACACCTATGTGACAGATCGAAGTACTGTTTTGCATTTTTCAGACTTTCACTCTTCACCACAAGGCAATTATGTTGTGATCAGACAACAACATCTACCAATAGTAAAGTTAAGAAATAAAAGACTAAGAAGTTCGTCTCCTTTTTTCAGTCGGTGATCAAGAACGATTCTGTGTAGAAACACAGAATGCCCAGTTTATAAAGAAAAAAAAAGTAAATAAATAAATAAAAGAGGATTTTATCTTAATTTTAGGAAAAACATTCTATATCATTCATTTGGTAAGTGAAAATAAGTATTTCTCAAATGAAATATTAAGTGTATATAACTGCTCTGCTAGTACATTTCCAGTTCTGGATTTCTAATTTTATGTTTAGATTGGTTCATACATAATGGTCATTATAATGATATCATGCTTGAGAGAGGAGAGAAACCACTTTGCTTTTTTAGATTTTTTTTTTATATATAAAACCTAATGTAATTGAAATATGGTGTTCCAGAGGAATTTGCTAATAGTCTTCTTGCTAGTTGCACTCTAAAATATTTCTGTTTGATTTTAGCTCTGTCACAGTGGACTCTTCTACCACAAATAAGAGCAAGGGTTACAAAAGAAAATGAGAAAAAGTTGAGCAGCTGTAATCAAAAGAAATGTTTGCTTCTAAATTCCCTTTCAGATCCTTTGTCAGGTTCAAAGATTGAGATTACACTACAGATACATATATCTGTGAAGAACACTGATTTTTTTTACTAAGACTTCATGATAAATAAAAACAATGAGGAAACTACACCTAACTGGAAGAGAAATTCCTTTATGTAATTTCCAGAAACAGTACATGGATTATACCATCAATTAGTCTGCAAAGGGCAAGACAACTATCAGTATTTGGGTTTATTTTTTTCTTCGAAAATTTTAAAGGTTTTCACTATAACCATAAAGCTCCATTGACATCTTGCAAAAACCCTTAAACTCTTCCCCAGCTTTACTACAAAAAAGGAAAATCAACACCAAAACCAAACCAAACCAAACCAAAAAATCTTTTCAGAGATATAAATAAATGAGATCACATTTGCATTGAAATGTGAAATGTGATCTAGTGAAAATAAAATATTTTCATCAGAGTGCAATCCTTTGTAGCATTTAATGATACTGTTTCAGATGACAGTGTAACTCAGTTTATCTGAACGTGTTTCAAACAATTAAATAAGAGATTCAAATAATGCATGAAGACAGAGAGAAAGAAAGAAACTTTGCTTCCAAATACATAAATTCTTATGCTTGCAAAAGCTGCAAAAGATATGTCCTGCTTTCTTCTGTTGTTGTCTTTGTGTGTGTGTGTGATTCTTCACAGAAATTCTAAATATGACAAAAATTCTTAATTACTATGATTTTTCTTTTAAGTTCTGTGGATAAAAAGTATTATAAGGTAGAAGTTAAGAAAAATTATTTGAAGGAATGCACAATATAATAAGAACAGCAATGGAGTGTGCTACAGAACATTAATAATATTAGAACATTTCCTTTACATTACACCACCAGGGAAGCTGCAATAACACTTTAATTTTAAAAGAAACAGAGAGAGTGACTCTCAGCTGGTTCATTACAACTAGGTTGCTTTTTTTTTTTTTTTTTTCCAAAATATACAACATAGACACATAGCAAAACAAGTATATTTTTTCCTAATCAAGCAGAAAAATCTGTAATCCCTTATTTTAACAATATAAAAAATATGAAAAGCTTTTAGAAAGAATGCCCTGATGTAGTGAAATTCTTGCTGGCACAACTCCCAAAAAGGAAATTCTGTATCTTTTATCAGTGCAGCCTCTGCAGTAAGATGGCAAGGAGGAGAAAACAGGATGTTACTGCAGTATACTATTTTTATCAGATCTTTAGCTAGCAAAAAAGCTGAGTAAAATCTGTGAACTCAGAGTTATGTCCCCCATTTCTTTACAATAATGATGTTCATACAATATAGCATGATTACATCTATTTTAGATGCTGAATAACAAATAACATTCTCCTTAAACTACATATCAAACAGGAAAACTGAAACTTTCCTTACAAATTTCAGTCTTGGTTCAGGGCATATTATCATCCTTCAAGTGGTCTCTATTTATTGATATTGCTACATGGAAGTTTCTCGGAGAAAGACTAGTCAGACTACTGTACACCATGAGCAAATGACTAGGGGAGGGATAGAGGAGTCAGGAATGAAGGAGTGAAAGTCTGGGAAAAAAGGGGGAGCTGGTTGGAAGGTGTTGTTTTAATTTTTCTTTTCTTGCTTCTCACTATCCAAATCTATTCCGATTTGAAATAAAGTACATTAATGTTCCCCAAGTAATCTGTTTTGTCTGTGACAATAAATGGTAAACTACCTTCCTGTCTTTATCTCATGCCATGAGCTTTTGCATCCTATTTTCTCCCCTTGTCCTGCTGAGGAGGGGGAGTAAGAGAGTGGCTGAGTGGGCAGCTGGCAGCTGGCCAAGGTCCGAAGGAGTGATGCATATTAATCAATGGCAGAAGAGAGAAGATGAAGATATTAAAAATCAGAAGTATCAGAAAGAATATTGGGAGGGGGAGAGGGGGGTTAGATAGAGGTATGGTAAGAACTACTTTCATCAGTGATAAGAATAAGAACAGTTTACCAAGCAAGACAGAAGGAAAAACGTGTGTATACATATATATGAACATACATATTCATATTTATATACACACACCTTTGTGCTTTTAGAAATCTGTTTTCACTGACATAATCTGAATTTTAATATTTTTAAACAAATACACTTCAAATAAAAATATACAGTTCCTACAACTTCTAATAGCCAATTTCAAGTTTTCTTTTCTCAGAATGTTTGAAATAGATTATCTCAGGTAAGAGACACACAAGAGTTGATAAAACCTTATATAACCTCACAGTTTAGTTATGTGGCTGGTATTTCTTCAAATTCTGACACATGCTATATATATATTTATTAATAGCACCACCAATTTAGTCTGAGATGCTTTGTTTGTAAAAATCAACACAACTCCATTGATCTTATTGCTTTTGGAACACAGTGCCCTTCTGTTTTAAAGCAGATAAGAGTTCAATACCTTTAGTGCTGTGCTCATATTTTTCACATCTGAGTTTTCCTCAAGTGTTCACATATAGTTAGACAGACTAGCTCTGGAGATTTGTACACATGAAAATTAAACCACAGAAAACTGCAGGCAGAGTAAAAGAGTCAGATATCTCAAAATTTCATTAGACACGTAACAAGTACTCACAAAAACACATTGCAACAACATCAAAACACACACACACAAACCCAAAAGCATGGAAAATAATCCTGAAGGGGACTATCTACTTTGAATGTCATTATCCTGCATTTTCAGTCTAGAAAAAATCCAGCTTTTTTGATCGGCCTCTTTTAAATGTTTTTCCTTCTTTATCCTGGGTAATCAACAGGGTAAATATAATATATATTTTATTTATATATATATAATATATATAATGTGCAATATATAATATATAGTATAATAAATAAAATATAATAATATAATATATATAATCTTATATCCTTTATTGTATGAAAATTAACAGAATATTGACTAAAGTGTGGTCATCTTCTCTTTAGATATAGTGCATATTTTGTTTCTGAACAAAACTGGTACAAAAAGATACTCTTTTTGCCTGGAGTATCTTTAGAATTATCTTTTACTTTCATTCCATGATGATTGTACTCTGAAGGCAAACTGTGTTTATAGACTCACTGAACAGTACCATTGAAAGCAAAAGTTCCTCTCATATAACACAAAGCAAAATAACTGTTAATTAGAAATTGTAAATATAATAGAAACTAGAGAAATAAGTGCACAAACACTGGAAAGGGTGTTAAACAACTTATTGAAAGTTATGCTTACACTAAAAAGAAATCTTATTAACCATAAAGCCTTTCTCTACACCATGTTCATAAACACGGGCTGTTATGAACCATTTCTTTAGAGGCAGCAAAAGGAGGCCTAGAGAGCTTCTTGAGCAAAGACACAATTAGCTTGATACTTCATTATTCTTTAACGTGTTATGTTTCCCATTAGACAGAGATCAAAGAAAAAATACTAAAGGAGATCTGTAGAATACAAGATTGATTACAGACTGATTCAGCAGTACAATCACTGTTTGATGCAATCTCAGCATGAATGGAGTCCCCAGAGAGCATGTTGCTATCTGATAGCACTATAGTAAGGGAAAAATCAAACTACTTTTAGAAAGTAAATTGTTTTGAGCTGCATTACACAGGAAAGGATTATATCTCAGATGTCATTCTTCCTAGGATCCAAAAGCAGGTTTCTAAAAACATTTCATTTTCAGTTTCATCTGAAGATGAAGCCCAAAATACAGAGCTGTTCAGTTGTTCTAGAGGAGCAAGAAGAAACCACACATTTCTTCTTTTGTGTTATTGCAATCCATAACCAAGATTTCAGTTAATAGTTCTTCCTTTAGTATGTAACTCAAAATATGTTTAGTCTAATTTTTTTTAATGAATCTCATTTTTTATCCTTTTTATGCATTTTTGTTTTCCTATTTTCCTTTTTAATTCTCTATCAACCAGTAGAGTTTCATATCTGGAAAACTTATTTAAACATTAATTATTTTTTCCAAGCACAGAAGTGACTGACATTGTAAGGCACTAGTGTAAATTACCTGCTTTTAAGAATTAGCAGACATCCATTGAATCAAATTCTAGAGCATCTCCTAACATCAGCCATGTATTTTTCATTTAAAGCAATCATATGCAAAATTTCTCCAGGAATATGACTTCTCAGTAACAGTTCCTGTAGTTTTAGAAATAGACGTCCAAAGCTGGCAAATGAATCTTGCAGCAACGAACCTCTACAAAACTCAATTTGCAAGTTACAGACTTTTAGAAAAACAGGGAAGAAGAATCTTATTTTAGAAGGTTTTGTTTTGTTTTGTTTTGTTTTGTTTTGTACAAAAGGTTTGCATTTGAATGCTGTAGTACACTTTTCACTGGATTATGGCAAAAATTCTGTGTTTAATTCTCCAGGTCATTAAACAAAATTCTTAAAGTGTTTTATGAAATTAATTGTGCTGATTTCCGTACGTCTTCCTTGTTTTGAAAGTAGCTATTTCAAAATCTGTGCTATAGCACTATGCATTCTGTTTCTATACTCAACACTGACCCTCTAATTGCAGTTTTGAGAAGAATGAGGGAGACTGAAAGAGAAATGAAAGCTGCCATGGACAGATCATCAAGCAGTGGAGACTCCTCAATATCCACCCTATTTATAGCAGATCAAAGGAAATGTATTTTTACATTTATTTAAACATGAATTATTTTTTCCAAGCCATTTCCACTCCATTTTTACTATCTTAGTAAGAGAGAAAATAAATGGCATATAGCAAATATAACATGTAAATAAAATGCAGCATCTATTTGCCACCCCTTAGCTGGAATGTATAAAATGTATGCATTTGAAGAACAATGTCGTTATTAGAAATTGAAAAATGAATTGAAAAAATCCATTGAATAGACAGAGTATTTTATTTCTAAAGCGAACCCGTTATTTTTAAAATAGTATTTGATCTTAATGAAAAATTTACCTTTTGGTTGAATATAATATGACTTACAAGAGCACTTGAGTATACTTTCCAACATCAGGAATACTCTATTGACTTAGTAGATTATGCCCTTTTTGATAAACAATCCTAGAATTTTTTATCATTGTTATATTGCTCATAATTACATTTGACCATATTGTTGTTTAATAATGAAACAATGCAGTTTACAGAATATTTTGTCTTTTATTGATATTAATTTAATATATTGCTTGACAAGATATTTTTAATTATCTTACTGTATACTGACAAAAAATAGCTTTTTTTATTACTGTTTGTACTTTATGTATGTATATCATGTGGTATAGATACCTGAAAGAAAATTTTGCAAATTGCATCTGTTTTATAGGAAATTCTAGGTTTCAGTGTTTTGTTTTGTTCCTTAGGAGAGAAAGATGCCAACATTACAGAATTGCTGGTGAAATAGAACAATCTGTTTCAATGCCTGTCAGCCAACCCTTCCTCACCTAAATACCTGAAGAGTTAGCCCACTGACAAGGAAGATACTCAACCAGACGTAAGCTCAACTTTCCAGCTCGTGAGAGAGCAGAGACACTTTTGAGGCACATGAGGAATGGAGAGCTTTCCCTTACCCAGCAAGATAGCTGGGTGACTAACAAGGATAAGGTCAGATAGCTAGGCATCCTGAACAGCAGGATAACTTAAGGAACTCTTTGGACTGCTCAGAAAAGCCAGCTGGGCAGGTGGCAACTTGAGAAGCTGGCCAGGTTTCACACCAGCCAAACAAGGACAGCTGGACAGTAGGCAAGCTGAGAAGCCAAGCAGCCTGCTGGTTTCTAGCCAGCCAGCTGCCTGGGGTCCAATTGGCAAGATAGCCAGTAAGCAGGCTGGCAGAAAATCAGATAAACTAGCAGCTGGCTGCTTGGTCAGCCTATGAGCCCTTCTGATTTTCATCAGTATTTTTGACACAATCTTCATGTTCCCAAACAATGATTCAGTTCTATTCATTTTTTTTCCTGATAAAATCTGAAGGAAAGGAAAGGAAAGGAAAGGAAAGGAAAGGAAAGGAAAGGAAAGGAAAGGAAAGGAAAGGAAAGGAAAGGAAAGGAAAGGAAAGGAAAGGAAAGGAAAGGAAAGGAAAGGAAAGGAAAGGAAAGGAAAGGAAAGGAAAGGAAAGGGAAGGGAAGGGAAGGGAAGGGAAGGGAAGGAAAGGGAAGGTCACCCTCACCAACTCTAGCATCTAGTGTATACAGCAAACATGTTGTGAACAATATTTTTTTGTACCTCCACATAATCACATATAATAAGTAGTTTATTGCCAACTTCCATTAATTTATTATTATTATTATTATTTTTTTTTTTTATGGGGCCTCCGCATACCAAGGAAAGGCAAATTCCTCATTTGTCAGAAAATGTCTGGTTTAGGCCTATTATTCTCTAGTAGTTTATCTTTCCAAAAATAGTTACTATGTTCTGCCTGCCTGTAGTCTCTCTGACTTCTTTAGTGCTCACATATCATTTGAAAATCCGTGTTTACTTCTTTTTCTTCAGTGAAAATATTACTGAGTTCTGGATCTACCACATATTCCTCCAGTACCTTAGGGTATACTTCCACCAACTTTTTATTTTCATATATTATTATTTCTTTAATTGGGTCACCAAGATACTTCACAATTCATATCTTTGCCACTGAGATTTAAATTTGTAAATATGGTTTTAGGATATAGCAAACATCTTAATGTGCTTTTCAGTTACTACTACTGGGGGAGGAGAAAGCACTTGTATGCTGCACAGGTGCAGCAGCTGTAATAGAGGTTCCCACACTGCTGAAGAATCTTTTGCCTGTGAAAGCCTCTCAAGACCAGCAGGTGATCTCTCTGGAGTTCTGTGAGGTCCGGTCATACACAAAACTACCTAGCCATGACTAATGGCTGTCAGCCTGGGATTTGACATCTTTAACCAGAATGGAACTCCCACAGTCAAATGCACATAACTATTCCATGAGAAAACACCATGATGTGGTCTAACAACAAGAACACTACCCAAATATGCTAGGATAAGTCTTTTTTTCAGATCAAGAGATATCATATCAAAGAAGATCAAATAGCCTACTCTTACTCTGATTAAATGGGTCACAAAGGTCACAAAAGGTGACTGCATGTGTATGTGGTCAAAGTATCATCAAATAAGATGACTATCAAGTAATGACAGCTAGAAAAATTGAGTGTGGCTTATTTAGATACAGGTTTATGGCCAAAATTTGGTACCATTTTACTCATTAAGAAGGGCACTACTGAAGTAGTATTCTTCTAGAGAAGTCACGGGATAAGAAAGAGTACCTTACCTATTAGATTCAGTTGAAAACAGTATCATTTTCTCTACTTGTCACAGATTATAATGAGATAGGAAAATCTTGGAATTTTTTTTCTGTGACTGTACGCTGACCTCCAAAATATATGGGTGACAAATCTCTAAATGCTGGTATGTATTTTTCATCAAAAGAGTCCACAGCCAGGACGAGTCTGGAAGTTTTGCACCAACTTTACCTGCTGGTACAAGTGACGATTTGGAAATGAAGTGTCCTGGTTTCAGCGGGGATAGAGTTAATTTTCCTCCTAGTAGCTGGTACTGTGCTGTGCCTTGGATTTAGGATGAGGATAATGCTGATAATGCACCGATGTTTAGTTGTTGCAGAGCAGTGCTCACACAGAGCCAAGGACTTTTCAGCTTCTCGTGCTGCCCTGCCAGCGAGGGGGCTGGGGGTGCACCAGGAGCTGGGAGGGGACACAGCCAGGACAGCTGGCCCAGACTGACCAAAGGGATGTCCCACACCATGTGGTGTCATGCTGAGCAATTAGTATGGGGTGACCGCTGCTCAGGGACAGGCTGGGCATGTTTCAGTGGGTGGTGAGCAATTGCATTGTGCATCACTTGCTTTGTATATTATTGTATTATTATTATTGTCATCATTATTATTATTTTTCCCTTCCTTTTCTGTCCTATTAAACTATCTTTATCTCAACCTATACAACCTATAAGCTTTTACCTTTTTTTTTTTTTTTTCCCCCAATTCTCTCCCCCATCCCACTGAGGGGTGTGGTGTGAGCAAATGGCGATGTAGTGCTTAGCTGCCTGCCGGGTCAAACCACAACAGGAAACAAAGTTCAAACTACCAAATCTTTTTTGCTGATATCCTAGCTACAAGAAAAAAAAGCCATATAAAAGGCCGGCACCCAGTATTAATATGCCTTAACTTGATATTAAAAGAAATCAGAGATTTCACTCAGATAAATGCAAGTAAGTCTTTCTGATGCAAATATTGTCTCTTCTCCATTCCTGTTTCCTTCCAGCTTCCTGCTTCTCCTTCACTCCCAGAGAAAGGGGAAAAAGAAAAAACAAAAACAAAAACAAACAAACAAAAAAGAACGAAAAAGGAAAGAAAAAAAAAAGAAAAAAAAGAAAATATTAATAAAAAAAACATACTCAGCAAATTAAACTGTAGTCTTTGGTTTCTGGAATGATGAAAAACCTTCCAGTCAGACATGAAAAAGTAAAGCTGGCTGTCAGAGAAGTGAAATAAGTGAATTGAAATAAACAAGTGAATGATAATATGAGTGTTCTTCCTTCTTCTGTCTTAGCAGATTGTGTCACTTTATAAAATATTTTTCCTTCTAAAGAAACTACAGATTTTCTTTCACAACCAGTTTACCACATTAATTAATGTTTTGTTTTATTTTTTTATTGTTTTATTTTTTTAATTGAAAACCCAACTCAGCAATGTTATTTAGGTTAAATATGTGTTTCTAACTTGATGAATTATACTACTGATTTTACTGGGACAACTACTATAGACGTACAGTGTATAGGTGAACTGCAGCTGTAGGTATGCTGTTCTTTGCCCATCCTATTTGTCCAAGTATCTATATACAACTTTCTGTGCTTTCATTTTCATTGGATTGGATCCTTCTAAATTTTAGGTTTGGAAGGGTGCTCCTTTGCCTACATTATATCTAATGATCAGAATAGTTTCTTTTAGTTACAAGATTCATAAGTCTATGAACGATTTGCTCATTGTTTGTTCTTGTTGATTTCTCCATAGTGCACCGATTGTGTGTTTATCTCCCTTCTAATTCTTAACATGTATATACTAAAGGTTTCCAAACCAGCTGATTGTTTCATGTTACCATGTCAGAGAAACAAGACGTTATGAGTCCTTAAAGTCTCAAAATGCTATCTAATCGCAGCAGTTTTGCCTATGAATCTTTTAATAACCAAAAGAAAGTTTTAAAACCTGGCCTAAAATTCAAAGAAGCCTTATTGTGGTTATAGAAAACAGATTTAATTACCTGTCATTAAAGCTGACAGAAAGAAAACACGTTGATGTATTTAAATAACATAATTGAGTATTATCTTGGTTATGTCATCTTATAGAAATGTAGAGTTAGCCTGTGCTTTGTTAACAGTTTAGGTGACCAATAATTACTACAGCATAAAAATGTGTACAATGTATTACCAACTCAAGCAATCTTCCTATTTCACTGCAAAACAAAAGAAAACAAAACCCAGACAAACACCCAACTTACTTGAAAGCTATCTTTAAATGCAAAGCTCTAAATTTAAATGGGAACTTAGTTTAAACTTGTGCTCATTCTGTTAGCAGTTCTTAACTATTCGCACTTCATTTTAATAAACTGAAGCCTCCACATGGCTAAAACTAATCAAACTTACATACCAAGATGAAATGAACATGTTTAAATACGTATGTATGAATATGTCTATTCATATCTTATTACCTGAATCACTTTCCTTGACATGTTACAAGTTTTTAAAACAGATTTCATGCATAAGATCATCAGTTTGCTTGGAACAGGGATTTTACCAGAAATATGTAAACATCTCTTAATAAAACAAATATAAGGATTTTATATTTTATATTTTTCTCTTATAATTATATTATTATATAACTAGACAAAATTTTAGAACTACCTTTTTCAGTTCTATTTACACTTAAAATTAATGATAATTAACCCTCCCACATGCATTTTAAAAGTCTTGAAGTCATAAAAAGATTAAACTTGTGCTCAATTTTATACTTCTTAGTTGATTTCCTGCTCAATTTTAGGTGAGTAGTCCTTGATATTGAGATTCATCAAAAGTGTTTGCTTTAAATGTGCTCTAATTATAAACCTCTGACTTTTAAAAATCTCATTTTTTACTGACCACATTACATGGTCCATTCTTCTCAATGAAAGAAACTTCAAGTTTTTAATGTTGGTTTCATTTTAGAGATTCTTATGCCAAGGTGAAGCATTATGCAGAACCAGGCTAGATTTACTTGCACTGAACAAATAAAAACTGCTCAAGCAGGCCTGGGGCAAAATATGGTACTTTTTTTTTTTTTTTTTTTTTAATTTTTAGAGCTACTTCTCATTATACTTTTTGGCAACATTCAAAATAACCAAAAGCTATATTCCAGCCTCTGGCTCTATAAACAGAGGGTAGCCAAACCTGCTTGCACTGTTAAAATGGGTGGAAAGAGGAGAGAACAGTGAATTAATAACATGTTCCTACATTCCTTTGGACTCAGTGAAAGCTAATCTAACAGCATTTCGCTGGGTCATTTCTCCATTGGATTAAGAGACAGATGGAGGAAAAAAGGTAGAGGTAACAAGCAGATGCTCTCTACAGCTTGATCCCCTGCTGATCCCACAGATAAAGCAGCAGGTGCCGGTGCTGCTGCAAACAGCTATAAAGAACACACACAGGTGCCTGCCTCCATACCAGTGAAATGGTAAAAGTGACTCTTTATCTCCCACAAAACTTATCAAAATATTGCATGAAACATTAAAATTTAATAAGTTCATTTTTTTTTTTCTTGATTAGGACAATTATTTTTGTATGGGAAATCTCTAGATCTCTGTTCTGTCATAGCTCAAATGGATATTCAGACCATTTATCCTTCTGCTATAGGGCTCTCTCATAGGAAACTTAGTCTTGTACCAGAGATGCCTTTCCTAGTGAAAAATTTAACAAAATGCATTCCTTTGAAAAACTATGTTTTTAATGATTTTTTTTTTTTACCCCAAAGCATGACACTTTGAAAATTCTTCATCATCTCTGATAGTAAGACTAAAGAATTGGTGCAGCTTCTGTACAGTTATTCAATATTTGACTGTTATAGGAACTTGGTTTACTAACTTCACTTATTTTTGTTCACTTAATTCCACGATGATAAATGAGGGCAATAATTTTTTTTTTCTTTTGTTCATCCCCATGATGATAGATATTTAATTGTGGACATAAATATTTAAATACTGAGAATGCATTCATTTATGGTTTTCCTCGTGAAACTGCAGAGGTTAGCATTCCCCCAGCTGTTGATCATTTACTGGCCTTTTTTTCACTGAATAAAAATTATTGTTTCTTAAGAGTTGCTAATTTACGTTTCTTTTGAGTGAAACCACATGAGATTTAGTAAAAAAAAAAAAAAAAGAAAGAAAGAAAGAAAGAAAAAAAAGAGCCACACTAGCTGAAATCATTTAAACAGAAAGTGTTTGCCAACCTTTGAAGGTGTTTGACTAGAATAAGTTAGATTGGCCATATAGCTGACCTAGCAAATTAGAAAGGTAATATAAGTATGCAGCTTGACTCAACCTGAAAGGAGATTATGGCCTCATTATCTAATACTTGCACTGCTCAACAGTATTACAGCAGTGCTTAAAGCTTATCATTTGTCAATGCGGGCCCAAATCAGAACCTGAACTTTTCATAAAAGGACAGAATATTTGATTAGTTACAGGATTGATATGAAATTATGAGATTCAGGATAATCCTTAAATAGTTTTTATTATCTATATGAATAGATAAGCACATATTGTTATTGATGAAAAGTAAGGAAGTGAGCAACAAGACAGATGAGTGTTCTCATGCTCAACATCTTCTGCGAGATCTTTTCCCCACTGAGAACAGTGGAACCAGAATTTCTCTTTACTTTTACTGATCTCATTCACTTCTTTGTAAAAGAATATTTTATATTGCTATGTTTCTCTTGCAGGGAGGAGGATTAAAATCAAAATCTCTAATATGGACTTTTTTTTTAACTCTCAAAAGATACTTACAATGGAAAGATATTGTTAGCAACATTTAATTCAGGTGAATTTGAAGATGGCATTTTAGCATATTCCTGTAAAGCACCAGTATGTATCTTTTAAGTGATAACTGTTGGAAGGTTTGTCACGGGAGAATTTGGTAGTTAAGTAGTTACAAGAACAGGACCATAATAATTAATCACTTAAAATCTAAAATTTAATTACTAAGTGGGATGTGTATAACAACATGGATATCAAGTTTTATTTTAAGATGTCTATTCAGCAGTACAGAGCACACACCACTCAGGACATCCAGTCTGGTTGTGACCAGCACCAGGAATTCAAGGGAACAAGACACTAACACTGACCGGTCAAAGCATCCAAGTCTTGGGTAGCTGACTTTTACACATAGCAGTTCCATCTCCAGTTTAGATGGTCAGCAAACAACAACATGTTCTTGGTACTTAAGCCAATTAGTGGTCATTATCTGGGCCAGTATCACCTGCTGGATGCTCCCCTAAATGCATTAAAAGGATGTAAAGTTGTTAAGAGCTTATTTGTGCTTCTTTCTTTCTCAAACACACCCAAGCTATTTGAGAGAACAGATGTAAGCTGGAGTTTTCAGGTAAGCCTCCTGCACAATAATTATCTTTGCCCTGTTTGCTTTGCCAACTCACAACAGAATCACATAATGAATTAGAACAGTGCAGGTATCATTTATACTCAAGGTATCATTTTACCTGAGAAATTCTGTTGGGCAGGCTTCACCTGGGACAAAGCTCGAGTCAGATCCTATTTGGTCAAAATTTGGTTTAAACTAGTGTCTTATAGTTTTATCACTCACTTCAACAATATTTTGAACAGACAGAGAAGGTGAAATCAAGACAATGAGCACCAAATAACAGTTTAGCTCAGGCTGTAAAAAAAGGGGATGAAGGCTGTTTCAGGATTTTTTTTTAAAGTAATCAGTGTGTTGATAACTTATTATGAAGGAATGAGTACAAACAAAAAATATAATCCAGGTAACTTCTTCATTGTTCTTTGTGAGTAAAATAGCATGGAAGGAGCAAAATTGATTGTTTTGATGCACTGTATTGTTTTTTTGAAACAATGGGGCAATCTGGGTTAGTTTCCTGCTCAGACTGAGAAATAATACTTTATCTCTTGCCAATGATAGTCAGCAAAGTCAATACATACTTTTACTTTACTCTAGATGATAGATATATCATGTGACATACACGCATGTGTATTCCTCTATCTTATCTCTGTGCTTTAAGATCTGAATAATTTTACAGGGACAAAGAATGTATTATTTGACATTGTCACCCACGTGTTTACATATACATTTTTATTACTTCTAGCTGGAAGCTTTTGTTTTGTTGTGACATGAACAATGGAAATGGACCAGGGAAGTTTGTCTCTGTCTATGCATTAACCCATTTTTTGGTGAATGAACTTCAAGTGACTGTTGCCAAAAATTCAGAATCATTGCATGGGGTCTGGAGCAGAAGGTAATATATTAAACAATAACAAAGAAGTTGCTTGTTAAACAGTAAGCAAAGAACTTTGACAGAAACGAGACAAGGTAAATTCCAGCTGTGCTAAACTGTTGTGTGTACATATACATAATCCATATAAACCAGAACCATTTTCATTTTCTGTGATAAACATTTATTAACATTTCACCCATCTCTTTATAGGAACTTAATGCATTGATTGAAATGCTGTAATAGATTTTCGTTGCTGAACTCCTGCATTCTGACACCAGTTTCAGCAGGACCTTATCCTGGAGTATTATATACACATTAAGGAAGGTTATGAAGTCATTTATACTATCTGTCATTCGTAACATATTAAGCCATAACAATCATATTTTCTCATGCATTTTCCTTTCACGTATCAATCTCAAAACAGGTATTCTCTTTTCTTCATCATCAATTCTGATATAATCATAACATTTCCAAAGTTTGGTGTAACATCTAACATTGAAGCAACAAAGATAGGTATGCTTTCCTGGCAACTGGATGACCAGTGTCATGACAGTGAGCATATGGAGACTAGTAATAGGAATCATGTTTTTATTGTGATCCACATGCACATAGCAATTGCTATATTGCGCTTGTGTTGTGGTTGCAGTACATTGCTTTGCCACTCTGCTGAATCAAAATCTTGTGTAACATCACATAACTTTAAACAAGTAAATTTTCTATTAAAACACTAAACCTTCTGTATGTTGAATACCTGGAAGAACCTATTCAGAGAGTATTGCATGCTGGCAAGTTGTTAAAAAATTGCTATAAAATTGCTGAACTGAATATTGCTGGATGTATTCATAACGTGGTATCACAAATTTGAAAGACCAGGGATAATAACTGGTTGCTAAAACTAATAAGACTCATGGATAGGCTTAGACTTATGTTAATAGCCTTGCAAAGTCAGTCCAGATTTTTTTTTCTCAACTTTGGAGAAACAACTTAGCAGCAGTACACAACGGTAGCTATTACAGAAACCTCACAACAGACAAAAAAATAAACCTTGCTTTGTAGTAGGAAGGACCTAGTTCAATTAGAAGACTTACTAAAATTAAATTACTAAAATTTACTAAAAACGGATTCTCCTAAAAACGGATTTACTGAAAACTGATTCTACTTTTGTCTGGCTACAGTGTAGTAACTACAGAGTAGAGCTACTTTATACATTTGTATTAAGTGCAATATTCTGTACTCTAATTCTGATGGGCTGGGTTTCATCTCAACTGTCATTAGCAATCTAAAAACTACTCACACACTTAATCATCTGGGCTTCCTGTGTTCATTGGTGAATGACACTGAAAAGGTGATATACTCTGTCTATTAAAGACATCAGTCTTAGTTTTTGGGATGACTAAGGTCTAAGAAGCAAACAACTTATTCATATCAGACCCCAAAAATCATATATTTAAGAGTTAGATAAAAGGCAAAATTGGGGTAGATGTAGAAACTCATAACTATAACTGCATTGTTGGAATAAATCTCATCCTGCTTTGTTTGTTTGTTTTGTTCACATTTTTTTATTCTTCCCTTAAATCAAATGGATAATTTACTTTTTTTTCCTCACCTGGTTTTACACTGACAGCTTAGGTAAAATCTGCTGTATATTTAGATTTTTTTTTAATTTATTTTTGTAAAGATTTTGCAGTGTAGACTTTGTGGAGTGCCCCACACCACAAAAGGCATAGACCGGTGGCTCCCAGATGGTGATCTACTCACTTCAGTTTTGTACCATTTTATCTAGAAAGTTCCACTTCACCTTTATCACCTCCTCTTCCCTCACTGATGAATAAAATATTGATAGAAGCGCTGCCAAGCTTTATTCCTGCGCAGAGGGTACTGACACTGCCAAACTCCAAGACATAGCTGGTATTCTCTTCTGTTTCCAAACTAAACTTTATTTCACCTAGCCAGACCCTTCCTTCTGCAGGAAGAAAATACTGAAATGATGGTGACGTCAATGGCAAATTTTTGTATAGGGCTTAAAATAAAACCTTTACATACAACAGGAACTTCTAACATTATCATAAGCCTATTTGCCTTATTAGTGTATTTTCTTTCTTTCTTTCTTTCTTTTTTCTTTTTTTTCCTCTCCTAACTTTTTTAGGGGAACAACAATAACAACAGTGATCAGTTCTTAATTTTCTTCTACAAAGTTTCATTAATATGAATTAAGAACCATAATACCATGAAAGCTTACTAATTATTATATGTTTAATGAGACTCATGCAGATAAAATTACTTTTCATATCTCATTCCTTTTCAAAGGGAGTTGGTAGCACAGACAAACTGGTTCTCTTTTTGCTTTATCTGCTCTTTTATTTATATATATAATATATATATATATAAAATCAAGGAAAAAACTATTTAAGCATACAGAAAAATATATTTGCAATGTTTATTTTGACTTGACATGTATTCTTATAGTTATTTATATAAATCATTGGCTTCACAAGAGTCATGGAAATGCAAAATGCTAAATTGAGACCAAATAAAGCATGACAATATTTAGACTAAAGTAAATTAATTATATTCTGTTTGTGATCACTGGGCGATATATGCTGTGATACAGCAGTGCCTACATTTATGACACTAGCATCCAGTACCTGTTTTACTCAGTAGTTACAAAAGATATACTTTCTGTTCTCTAATGCAATGTACTTTTAGGGTGGGGAAAAAACAACAAAAAAATCTTTTTAGAAAGACCCTTCACCATTTCATAAATGCCTTAATTGTATTTAGATTTCAAAAATTACTTGCAAACAATATCATATGATGACTCAAGAGAACTTCTCTCATATCTTAGATCCATATATCTAAGCATACTTCCACTTACAGTTGTCAGGAATAACTAGTTTGCTTTGGAAATGCACAGAGAACAGATATATATTACCACATTCAGTTATCTGAAATTCCAACTGACTCTAAACATAGGCATGAAGCATAAGAGTGAGTATTTTAATTAGCTTTCTAGGGTAATTTTTGCTAAAAGATAATCTAGGTTATCAAAGTTATAATGAAATATTTCAGAATGTTGTGGTTTAGCCCCATCAGGCAGCTCAGCACCACACAGCCACTTGCTCGCTGTCCCCAGCTGGGATGGGGGAGAGAATCAGAAAGGTAAAAGTGTGAGAACTCGTGGGTTGAGATAGACAGTTTACAACGTAAAGCAAAATCCGCATGCACAAGCAAAGCAAAACAAGGAACTCACTCACTGCTTCCCATCGGCAGGCAGGTGTTCAGCCACTCCCAGGAAAGCAGGGCTCGTCACACGTAAGGGTTTCTTGGGAAGACAAACGCCATAACTCCAAATGTCCCCCCCTTCCTCCTTCTTTACCCCAGATGTTATTGCTGAGCATGATGCCATACAGTATGGGGTATCCCTTTGGTTAGCCTGGGCCAGCTGTCCTGGCTGTGTCCCCTCCCAGATTCTTGTGCACCCCCAGCCTCCTCGCTGGCAGGGCAGCACGAGAAGCTGGAAAGTTCTTGGCTCTGTGTAAGCACTGCTCTGCAATAACTAAAACATCCCTGTGTTAGCACCACTAATGTCATCAAAAGTCCAAAACACAGCATTGTGTGAGCCTCTGCAAAGGAAATTAACTCTGTCCAGCCAAAAACCATGACACAGAGCAATGACTTTCTGCATCAGGTGATAGAATTCTCTGTTGTCTATGCTCATTAGACATAACATTTATGGCAGGGGAAAAAAAAAAAAGGAAAGGAAACAAATAAACAACAACAACACACCAGAACTGGTGTGTCCTTAGCATCTTCACAGTGATGTATCTTTTCACCACTACAGAAATGCATGCATTATTTACTTAATAGCTATTATAACATGAAGGTAAACAAAAGCCAATTAAAAGTTTCAACTGCATTTTGGGACATCAAAATATCATAACTTTGGTATGTGTGCAACATACTTTTCTTAAAGAAGCATAGAAAGTTTGTGACCCACTTCTGTAAATTCATCTGCTTTTCATTCACTGGCTGCTCAAGAGTTAGAGATCTCTAAAGCATATTGATGGAGCACTCCCCTGAAGTCTAATGTAAGCTTCTGTGTGTTAGACTACATACAGGGAAAACAGAACAGAAACAAACAAACAATAAAAACTGTTGTATTCTCTTTCAGATTTTTTTAAGTAGTATTTATTACGTAGTATTTAGTAGTAGTAGATATTTATAGCACAGTACTAAATTGCTGAATAAATATTGAGATTATTTTGATGCAACATTAGTGATTGTTACTAGTTTTCACAGCAAAGATGAAAAATGAAACATACAACAAATAGAATTTGATAGTTAACCTATCACCTGCAAATACACAAAAAAGTAATTGCTAACACATTTCTTACCAGACCTTGATAAAAGGTGTACTACATAGTGTTTTAAGCAGCCTACTGTACCTATTTTAAGGTCAGATTTTTCCAGGAGAGTGATTTTTAAATTTAAGGACACAACATTTCTTAAAAGTTTTAGTGAGCACATCTAGCTCTTTTTATATTTATATTCCACTTTTATAAAAATTATGTAATCATCACAGTTTCTAGTAAGTTCACATTGGTTTAAGACTGGTTTAAACGCTGAAGGTCATAATGCTTCCAATAACCAGGATTTTGTTGGAGATAAAAAACCACTTTTTTCTGAAGTTAAGAGATCACAATATTAACTCTTCAATTGTTTTCTAAGTAGGTTTTTAATATTCATAGTATTGAAGGTATGGTTGAAAAATATGAACAAAGCAGTCCTAAAGACTCATTCAAAACCTGAAAGTCAAGTTTTATAACATTGCTGGCAATATTATTACCATTTGCTTCAATTAAAAACAGGTCTAATATATTTTCTTTTTTCAGTACACTCTACAAGAACTGTGTAAATTTTCAATATGAACAATGGTTATCCAGAATAAACCACCTAAGCCCTCTACAGTAACACTTCATATTAGTTCCTCCTTTCTAATCCAATTAACTTTGATTTCTTTTTGTGCATGCAAGAATATTAAGCAAGAATACTTAACAAATTTGAAATCCTAGAAGATTTAAAAGAAAAATCTTCCTATTTCTGATCTCACTTTGCATAGTTTAGGTGTAGATGTTAGCTACTCAGTCTGAGTCAGTATTATCCAAAAATGGATTTCCAGATGCCTCATACACTTAAAATCAAGTAAAGCTTCATTCACTAAACTGAGAGTTTATAGGGTTACTGGTCATTGAATGTGACTTGGTCATTTATGTGTGTCTGTGTGTGTCCATGAAATTTCTTTTTGTTCGGTTTGCTTTTGTTATTTATAAACGTTACTTTGACCTTTTGATCTGTATTCTATTTTAGTCATTAAAATCATTTAATGGGTCTACCTTTAATTAAAAGATTTGAAAAGAACTATTAGCACACATTCTTCATTTTATAAATGTTGTGTTTCAGCCCTGGATCCAAACATTTTCAGCTATAGCTCTGCTTTGAATATGTCTACTTAATGGTCAGTATTGTTCTGGAAAATAACATCCTATACTTCTCAAACTGGACATTTAAAATTAGGAGCTATCTTTAAATTGGAGGTGAAAACACACATTAAAAAGTGTAGTAGAAATTAAATACTTCATAATTGTGACATAAGTTAATAATAAGTGCTACAGAAAAGCCTAGGAAGAATATAAATTTTTATAGTGACTCTGGATTTAAATACGCAGCTCCTAAACTATGTCCATGTATAATCTGTCAGACAGCATCAAGACTGTGCTGAGGTTTTTGGAGTTTCTACCTGATTGTTATATATCTCTTATGAGTGATTCAAATTCTATGCATGAATCATTTTCTTCAAATATTTCAGTATTGTGGGCAACCTGACCAGTGCACTTCTAATCGGTAAGGTAAAATTCTTCCCTTTTTGAAATTAATGTTGCCCCCCCCCCTTTTTTTTTATTTTCGAATGTGATTAATTTCTATAGTTTTCTGCAGCTTTCCATGTGCTCCATTTGTATATTGCATACTCCAGGGTGCCTGATTCACTAATAGAATTGTCACTTTCCACATGTACACTAATGACATGCTGGTCTATTTTTCTTTAGAAGTTTCCATCTCTGCAGTGAATTTACTGCTGCCTGGTTGTTTTTAAAAAAACACCCATATTTGGATGTCTTCCAATATTCTGCAAGCAATCAGTAAGCATTGTAAAAAATAAAGTGTATTTTTTTGTTTTAAAAAATGTTGTGGCTAAATTATATTTGCTTTTGTTTAGAACAGTAAATGTGCTATATGTACATGGCTTTTTAGATGTTGACAGTTTTCCTTCTCAAAGTTACTTTCATTGTACTGGAGATCTAGAGCTCATCAAGGAGTAAGATATTCATTTCTATCCCATCAAATGAGATCTCTGCCTTAGTAAGAAGTAAAACTATTATTTTAACTTCAATGTATTTAAGCTTGAATCCCAGCTCTCCTTATTATTACAGTTAAGCTGTGGCACTGCCATTTTTTGAAATGTTAAATATTGAATGTTAAATATAAATAATTAAATGTTAAATATTAAATGTTATTAGTAAACTATTTAAAAATGGATAGTTTTCTGCATGAGAAAAAAATGTTGGAAGTGTACAGCAACAAATTCCATCTTCACAAGGTTTTGTTATAGATTAATCTTTACATTGTCACTTTGCATTTTTTTCCCTATCCTACCTGCGAGTAAAGAATTCAATAATAAAGGGCTCAAGTATTTGAGAATGTTATTTTGATGTTATACATCAAAACAAAAATCCTCACAGAATTTCTGCTTTTTTTTTTTTCTTGTGAAGACATGTATTGGATAATACTTTTATTTAAACAAATTATGATTCTATGTTGGAACATCAGAGTGTATGATTCCCACATGTGAAATATATATATTTATGGCTTTCTGGATTTTACTGTTGCATCCATAAAAATGGCATTTAACATCCTGTCACAGGTGGGAAATGATATGCACTTCACTCAGAAGCAGCAATACGACTTTTTGATAACAAAGCTTTTCTGACAACAAAGATTCAATGATGGCAAGGTGCACCTGATTATAATTGGAAGATACACTTAATTACACACTATGTAAAAGACTCAAAGACACTACTCAAAGACACTAAATGAAAGACATTATATACTACATAGAGACTACATAAAGAACTAGGTTAGGTGACATGACATCAAGGAAACCGTTCCACTGAGTCATGAGGTTCATAGCGGACCCCCTTGCTTTCTGTTTCTCCTTGAACAGAAGAGGTAAGGAGACTAGGTGTGGCTGAATCCTCTCCTAGTCCCAGACGTGGTCAACAGTTTGTCTAAAGGATTATATGTGTTACGTGAATCCTTTATGCTACTTAGCTAAGATTATCAAGTGTAATCACAAAGCACCATTACAACGTGTTAGCATGCTGCTACTTTCCCAATCCCCTTACTAACTATCTGTAGCAATAAGGGTCCTCAATCTGCAGAAGTAACCTTGGGAGGCATTGCTGCCCAAGGGGAGGTCCTGGCATGCAGCCCACTGTCCATCAGGAGAGCTCAAAGGGCTCTTGGGCTGCTCACTACTTACGGGCTAAGATGACTGACTTATGGTCATATTTGCATACAGATGTTAGTTTCTTCCAAACTTGTCTTGAGTTGGACTTTCTTCCAAATTTGGACAGCACTGGGGGGGCGGAGGGGGTGCATTGTTCAAATTAGCCTTTGGCTATTTGTCTTCTGTCTCCCCTGAATCCAGGACACAGCCATCACGACCACACATATCCATCACAACTACCATTGATGGTTAACTGCTTAGGCCTGTTGCTCTGCTTAAGCAGGGGCCAGGGGGAGTATGCCATCACGCATCCTTAGACAGTAAGAGTAGAGAGAATGTGAGCAATTAACCCGGGCAATATGTCAGTGTTATGCTATATGTTTATCCCTTATTCCTCTGTCTTCATTTTAATAACATGGAGACTTTTCTAGTTATAAAAGGGCAATCGGAAGACAGTGAAAGCACAAGATGGATTTTCTTTCTCTCAAGGTTAGACACAACAGAAAAGGACTAGATAACCAATGAATATTTTTTTTTTTTTTTTCCTCCCCACAACACTTGTTCAATACTTTGTTGTTACTTCTGGAGGTAGTACTGAGATACTGTTGGAACTGGAGTTCTGGAACCCGAGTGGACTGATGAGTGGAAAACTTCAAAGAATCAATTTTGGTTAGGGAGTTGGACTACCAACTGCTGATCTCTTCAGGGAATGGAATGATTCATCCTTCCCTCAAGAATTTCAATGATGTGGAAATATTCTAGGGAAGACTTCATTTGAAAGGTATACTCACCAAGGGATAAAAAAAAAGTAAAACTACTGAGATTGTAGGGATGGCATTCAGAGGAGCTCTTTCACAGCTTTTTCACAAGTAGCTGCAAATATTAAAATTTGG
The DNA here is from genome assembly GCA_013399115.1 of Anseranas semipalmata. NCBI lineage: Eukaryota > Metazoa > Chordata > Aves > Anseriformes > Anseranatidae > Anseranas > Anseranas semipalmata. Next base: position 6,879 of record VXAA01004510.1, on the reverse strand, counting down.
CTTTTGCTATGATTTTTCTCTCCTCTTTTCTCTCATTTATTAATAAAATGCATTTAGCTTTTGCTTATAATAACACTAATAAACCTGGGTCACCCAACTGTATTAAGTACTGCAAAAATAGATAATGTTGATTTGAAGGATGGCAAGTAACTGTAAATGGAATTGAAATAGCATGAACAATCATAATTATTGTTCTATATATCTTCTATTTAAGAGATGGTACATAAACTGTTAATTTTTGGACTTAAATCTAGGAAAGTTAAAAGTGAGGATTCTCAAAAAAGATTCATTATAACCTAAGAGTTACTTCTGACAAAGATATCGCTGTTACTGAAGTATTCAGAAGCTTGTGAGGGTTTTTGTTTTGTTTTGTTTTTATTTTAAAGGAAAGGTTGAGAGAGGGGGGAAAAAACAATGCTTAAGATCATGAGCAACAAAACAGACTATCAAAAATGTTTATAACAAAGTGAAAACATAATTTAGAGCCATATACATCATTACACAGAAACTATCAAGGGGGTTGCCTAAAAATTTCTGGATAAGCAAATTTTGATCACTCCATACTTCATTTTTACACCTTCATAGACAAGCAGTAGAAGCAGAATTAATCATACAAAATTAATGCAATCATTCAATCATTGCTCTCAGAACAGCATCTCAGAATTAGTTATCAGCATTTATTTTTCCATGCCACCCTTCCATAAAAGCATATCTGTTAATTCCTGCATCACATCTCTCTGAATTATTAGTATGTACCTGAGACTGCAACCTGAAGGCTAACAAAGTTGTATTAATAACATATGACATCTGATAGATGGTAAATTGCAGGTGGAAATACTAATGAGAGAGATGATAGGCACTGCAGTGACCAATATCCTACTTAGATATAAGCTGAGAGAAGGTAAATTAGTTAAGGTGAAAGCTGAAAATTTAGGATGTTGCTAGCTACACTGATATATATAATTACATTATTTGAATGCCATTGATTAGCACTAACTGACCCAAGGCGTACTTTAGAGGCCTTTATTCCTGTGCATGGAAATGATTTAACAGACATTGATACACTGTATGAAAAGATTCCCTTCCTTCCTCTGTTGGAAACAATTATATAGAGTTCAATTTTTTTAGTGTCAGTCTGTCATAACATTTGTACAGCTGTGAAGAAGATAGGAATACTTCTGAGAGATTTTGAAGGGACCACAGCTTTTGGTGAATCCTGATTTTTGATAAAGTATTTTATCTGCCAGTAAAGGACATTATGACATATACAACAATTCTGTCTATTAAAGTACAGTCAAGTTACTCTACTGTTGCTGCAGGATTTTAACAGAAAGCTCTTGAAATCAGGATAAGTAGAGACTAATGCTATATTTCATTATGTTATGGGATGTAAATTGTGATTCATGGTATCCAGTCAAAAATCCCATAACCAGCATCTCAGTAGTTAAAGACTAAATTCTCCAGAGGACTGGAGACTTCAGATGCATGGTTGTTTGCAGTCAGCACATACCATTGTACAGATGGTAGACATTAGGTAAACATATTTATTTAATTATTTATTCATTTATTTTATTTTTTTCTGCAATTATACATGTACATCCACTCGTTATTTGCTAGTAGGTATGCTGGAGATAATGGGTAAAGAAAACTAGCATATTAAAGAAAAGTACATTCTGAAACTTTATAGATCAAAAACATTTTATTCCTTAATAAAACACTGAAAATTCATTGACAAAATTTGAAGATGAAAATTATGTATAAGCTTTAGAGATCCTTTACAACACAATAATAGGATATGATGCAGGGATTTTTTTTCCTAAACATTTGAATATTCTACTGGAATATGAAAAAAAGTTTACTTCCAAAGTCCTAAAAGGGACAAGGATCAAGGAGAAAGACAAAAGACAAGCAAAGACAGCAATAGCAACTATCCCTACAGTGATGGGCAGCAGGCATTGACTTGTTAGTTCCATTTCTTTTCCTTCTTTAATTTATTTATTCATGATTCCTGCCACAGTGTTATTGCTGTTTTTTGTTTTACTAAAAACCAGGTCTCTCCACACAACAATACCTGATTCTGCTGTCATCTGCCGTCTGCTGCCTTGAGCAACTGACAAAGCTGCTTTGCTTAAAACTGCTTTGTTCCTGTCTACTGTGGCAGAAATCCATCTACTGCATAGATCTTCAAGAAAGCTTGTTCTGATTTCTCAACTTTTAATAAAAAAGGGCGAGTAGAGTTCTTTCTGCCTTTGTATCACAGAGTAAAGAGGGCTTCAGAAAGATATGGATACTTCACTTCAATTTCTAATGTATCCAGACATTTTCTATGAAGTATAGAAGAAATATGAGCCATTACAAGTTACATGAATAATATTTCTGTTCTGTAATACCACAGTACTGAATGTAAATGGTTTTACTTATCCAGAAGTTCTATCAGATGAGCTCTGATTAAGTTCATAAAAGCAGTTTAACAAATTACCATGCTTAACAATACTGCCCCATAAGCAGAGTACAAAGGCAAAATGGGACATGTGCCATTCTGGTGCACAATCTGATAAATAAATTTTAACTCCCAAATAAGGTAGTTGTTTTCCTTACTCCAGATGCTGTTATAGAGTCATAATTTCCAGCACAGGCATGGCAACAAACCGCTCCAACTTAAGCTGCTCCAACATTTCAGTCAGAGCCCAACATTGATAAGATCCAATATTTTTCATCTATGCTTAGTATAGGATTAAAAAATGACAAATTGTTACCTTTGTTCTATAAATTATTTGACTTTCTCTTCTTCAAGGTTATTCTTCATGATAAATAATTGCAAAATCATACAAAGCTCGTTGATATACAAACATACAGTGCAGATTCTTTAAAATATATTTAGGGCTTTAAGTAGGATAAAAGAAAGTAGAATGTGCCATCTTCCTTCCTACTTAGCTGCAGGGGTCACACTATGCCCCTCCTCATACTCATAATGTGCTGGTGTTGTCAGATATAACTTGTTTCACCAGTTATTCAAATTACTTACAGATAGTTTGTTACATCTCTAGCATCATAAGAACATCTGTCACATTATGCTGCACAGAAGTCAACACTGACTTTGCTTTTAAAACTTGAGAGTTCTCTGGCAAATTTTATAGCAATTACAGGCTTACCTCTCCAACCTTTGTAAAAGCCAAGTTTTAATTTAATTCTGTTAAAGAATCATCAGAAGGAGGATGTATTTATAGGCTGAACAATGGGATGTACTGATGATTCCATATAAATGTGCAAAAAAAAAAAATCTCTGTTAAATCTGGAAAAATCACAAAGAAACATTACATTATAAGAATTCATCACTCCTACACAATTTTGTATAGATTATTTCAGCTATCATGTTCAGTCATCTGAAGGTGCCAGATAACCTCTTAACAGAAGAGACAAATGTTTAATGCACTAGTCATGTATATTGCACCAGTGTTTATTTGAAAAAATGTGGAGGGCAGAGAGAATTATCAGCTTTTATATTCAGTTATAATATGCTTGCTACCATATGGTATCTGCAGTGTGCTTTCATAGTCTGCAGTGTGTTAGCATGACAATAAGCATATGCCAGTTTTCTCAACCTTTGAAGAAGAAATGGCTTTTATTCGAAATTAGAAAAATACTCAAACTCAAGTCAGTGTTTATCATTCTTTATTTTCTCAAAATTTTAACTATGTTTTCCTGTATTATACTAAGTATGACTGGGGGAAGAATGTCCAGATAATTTTAGAATCAAGTTAATCAGTGGAGAAAGAAATGCTGAAAAGCTTTCATAATGCATATCAGAGTCAAAAACCTGTCGTGTTGATATGTAAGATCTACTGACACTACAGTCCACTCTCTTTGTAACTTTCTGAAGTATTAAACCAAGTGGTCAGTCACTAGAGGGCATCAAATCTGTGGCCTAAGAAAGAAAGACAGAAAAGCTTCAGTTTTAATACAACAAAGAGAACTTACATCTCTGTGGCCCAAGTACTGCACTGCAGATCATAAACTGAACTGTGTATTTTTAAAGACACTTTATGGTAGGTGTTACCCACCTCACAAAATTATACAATATGAAGCCATTAAGGAGAATAATAATAATAATAATCAAGAATAATAATAAAGATTTGACTTGCAGTCTCAACAGAAAGATTGATATAGAGTTAAAAGGTGGAGAAGCAAGAAGATATAGAGTATCTTCCATTGCTGTTTACCTTCAAGTCAATGTGATTTCAGAANAAATAAAAAAAAAAAAAAAAAAAAAAAAAAAAAAAAAATGGCCAGAGAAATGCATGCCTTGTATACTGCCTCATATCCTTTGTTTGGTATCTTCTAAATATGGGTTTCTTTTCAAGACCACTAAACCTATTTTTACTTCACCCTCTGCCTCTTGCCTTCCCTCTCTCACACACATCTCTGTGTTCATTCTTAATTCACTGTCAGATGTCTTCTGCATTTTAAGATATACTCCTCAAAATGGAAATCCTTTCTTGTACTACTTTTATACATTTGGAGGAACACTATTGCCTAGAAAAAAAAATCTGCAGAAGAGGTCAGATTTTATTGTGTATAGAGAATAAGGAAAATGTCTCAGTCATGGAATAACTCTTGGTTTGAATGTAACAATGTTTTTATAAGATATGTATAGATCAGAGAAACTAATATTCCAGGTAAATTGGGTAAGTTTAGACACTTTGCTTTCTATAGAACTAATGTTTGTCAAATTTTACTATGCAATACCTAATCACTTAACTAATACAACAAAATGATTCCAGTACCCTTAAAATATTTGTAGCTAAATTTAATATGTCAGTCATACTGATTTGATATTGATTGTTGCTGCACTAGACCCAGAGTTACATACACATCTACTCATTTAGAAGATGAAGGTAACGGTTTTGTGACCTGTTTATTTTTTACCTACCTTATTGATTTTTAGCACACAAATGATGACTAGTTTGATCTGAAGTTCCAATAAGTAAAAGTAGCCATTCTTTTCTGCATCCAGAACAGTTCAATAATTTCAAAATCTTCCAGGAAAGAGTTAACATCAAATCAGAAAAGATAAAAATGATAACAATAAAAAAAAAAAAAACACATTCTCAAGGAGAAAAATATCAAAAAAAAAAAAATCACAACTATACAACTATTTCCTTTACAACTATTTCCTTTTCTGAATTCTTTGGCAGGCGATCGGCTCCGCAGCAGGCATGTTCTGCAGCGGAGCGGGGGCTCGAGGCGGGCAGAGGGTTTACTGGATCAAGGCCACTCGAAGCAGCTGAGGGGCCGCTAGGGCCCCGCAGCCCTCATGAGGGCAGCTGACGAGGTGCGGGCGGAGCCAGGAGCGCCCCACCCCATCATACAAAGGCGGCCCCTACAGAGCATGGTGACCAGGGCAGGCAAACAAGGTGTGGCACATCAGCCAGGGTGTGGCATGGCAGTTTGCACGGCAGGTCAGGCGAGCAGGGCGGGGGTTGTCCCCGCTGTTTTCCAACAGTGGTTGTAACCTGCTCGTGAAGAGCCCAGCCATAGCAACCATGACAGAGGTCTCGGGGAAACATGCGGCCATCCAGGTCTTGGGCTGCAGGGTGTGCCCCAGTCTTCTGTCAGTGTCTGACAGCAGCGGTGGGTATGCCTGTGGGAGGTGTGCCCAGGGTGAAGAACTGCTCAGCCTGGTGGCAGAGCTTCAGGAGGAGGTGAGTAGGCTGAGGAGCATCAGGGAGTCAGAGAGGGAAATTGACTGGTGGAGGCATACTCTACCTACCCTGAGACAGACTCACAAGCCAGCCACCACACAAGAACCAAAGGTTCTCCCTATCCCACCAGGCAGTAGAAGGACCTAGGACATGGGGGGGAATGGAGCAGGTTTCTGCTTGGGGTGGTAGCTGAGTCCCCTCCCTGCCTACCTCACCTTCCTGGGTACCCTTACGTAACAGGTATGAGGTTCTGGAACTTGACAGTCAAGCAAATGACGACGTAGATGAAAGCCCGTCCCGGTTGGAAGGGATGCCTAAGACAAGGCAACCTAACCCCGCATCACTACATCTTCCATCAAGGAAGAAAGGAGGGTTATCGTCATAGGGATGTTCAGACTCCCTTCTGAAAGGGACAGAGGGCCCGATTTGCTGTCTGGACCCAACCCACAGGGAAGTCTGCTGCCTCCCTGGGGCTCGGGTAAGAGACATAGTTAGAAAAGTCACTCGCCTGGTACGGCCCTCTGGCTACTACCCATTACTGGTTTTTCAAGCTGGTAGTGACGAGGTAGCAAGGAGAAGTCCAAGGGCAATCAAAAGGGACTTTAGGATTTTGGGGCGACTGGTTAAAGGACCAGGGGCACAGGTTGTGTTTGCCTCTGTCCTTCCAGTAGCAGGAGTCAACATCGACAGGCAGACTCAGCTCATCAATACGTGGCTCCGAGACTGGTGCCACCAGCAGAACTTTGGGTTTCTAGATCACGGGAAGGTCTACCTGACACCAGGCCTGATGGCACCAGATGGGATGAACCTCTCTCAGAGGGGGAAAAGGCTTTTTGCCCAGGAGTTAGCAGGGCTGATTGATAGGGCTTTAAACTGCACCTCGATGATAACTTCTTGGTGCAGGTGCTAAGGGAGCCAACTAGGAAAGGTGCCCTCCTAGATCTGTTGCTTGAGAACAGAGAGGGTCTTGTGGGGGATGTGGCAATTGGCAGCTGTCTGGGTCATAGTGACCATGAAGAAGTTGAGTTTAAATTTTTTTTTTTTAAAAAAAGGAGGAANTAAGGGAGCCAACTAGGAAAGGTGCCCTCCTAGATCTGTTGCTTGAGAACAGAGAGGGTCTTGTGGGGGATGTGGCAATTGGCAGCTGTCTGGGTCATAGTGACCATGAAGAAGTTGA
>VXAA01004509.1:75599-96749 GCA_013399115.1 Anseranas semipalmata | reverse complement strand
TTCCTCATAGAGCTCTGGGATTACTGTTGCAATAAAGTGTAGAGAATCATATAGAAATGGCTGAAAGCCAGAGGAGTCAGCAGTGGAAGAACTTTTTTCCTATCTCTTGCTCTATATTTCAGAAATGATTGCAATAAAATCCATTTTCTTTTAGGACAAGTGCTTTCTTCATCTCTTAATGGATTGATTCCATGTCTCTGAGCCCATACCAGGGAATTATGGCACATTCTGGGTTGTCTTCTGCAGAGAATATGCCCTTTTTTCTTTCCCCACAGACCATTCAGAGTAGAGAAAGAGACAAATATTTTCTCTAGCACTGATACTAGTGAACTCCTAGAGAATATGATGCAGTTAGCTGTGCCATCATTTGAGTTTGTTTAACTCCATGTTAAAAAATCTCCTGTTAAGGGAAACCAAGAAAATAAGTATGTAATACACATCTCTAGCACTGGTCATGTGTGAGATGACAGAAAAAGAGTCTACATCCTCTTTTTCCTGTTCTTATCATCACCCAGGGGGGGAAGAAAAATCAACCTCTGACAAGCCAGCAAACAAATACTCAATGATCAATGTAACATACACAGATTTCTGTTGCTGTAAATCTGCCCATGGCATGTACAAGAGCCTTTTTTCAAGAAAGGAGGTGAAGGATCATTACAGTGGGAGTAATGTATCTGAAGAGTCATAAGTATTAATTTTCAGTATACTTGTTTTTTATTCTCAGATTTTGTCTCCTTGCTGCATGCTGGGGTTGAGAGAGAAGTCTTGATCTAAATGAGTCAGACTGCCTGTGATTCATTCCTCACATCTTTCAGAGTAAACACAGTGACTTTCCTGAGACAGACTGCCCAGTTTATCTCAGCTAGAAAACTGTCATAGAGGAATAAAACAAAGGCAGTTCTGCCACAGGTGGACTTGCTTTCTGAGGAGGCAGGGGTTCTTGCACTGCTGTCAGCTGCTAGGGACCCTGCTACATTTCCGTCTGCTTTAATTTGCAGTTGAAGTTAGATAAAAATTCCAACAAAGTCAGCAGTATGGGACATTTCAGTATGGAATTGTGTTGAACTAACACAGTGAACGACGTGCTTTGGAGAATGAGTGCTTTCTGGCAAACTTTTGTTCCTGGTGAGTCAGGGGTTTTGGGAATGGCACGTGCATCTGCCTTCAGTGGGTCCTTGTTCTTCTTCAGGAGAGTGAGTGCGTCCTGCAATGTGTTCTCATGTTGCATGCTACTGAGTATGTCAACAGTAGGCTCTTGTGCTCCTCAAACACTCTTGTCCTGTTACGTCAAATCTCTATCACTGATCTCTCATTAACAGGGCCTTGAGCAGCTGCAGTGACAGAGAATACATTTTGATGCAGTTTATAATACCTACCTTCTTTAAGGTGGGGAGGGATGAAAATGGCAAAAGGCTTTTGGAAGTGCCACCTTGGGTGATGCTGAAAGAAGCTGGCTGACATTATCTTGTAGAAAGAAAAGACTGAGGTTAGCACAGATTTACTAGAAAAAGTATCTAATTGCTTTCAAGGAAATTGTTACTATGATTAAATAAGTCAAAATATGTTGTCATATCAGAAGTGAACAGTAAGGGAACTTACGAGCAAGTAATACTGTCAAGCAGCAGAAATTTATGCTATGGATGGAGTTCTTATGTCCTGAATTAGAGATTGTGGGTGGATGGCCCAACAACCTCTCTGTAACCCAAGTCTTTCATGAAATCAGTGAAAACATTAGAACGTTAAGGCTGAAGCATAAAAGAAGTCCCTTGTATCTTTATTTCAGATGATCAAACATTTTATTTGTGGTGTCCCATCCTCATTGTGTCACAACAAATAATTACTATCATCCATTGTTCTCTGTGCTCTAGTCTAGCTAATAACTTACAACCCATTTCTGTAAATTACATGCAGTCCATTCCTCTTACCTGTCATTACCTATATATTTCTCTTCTTTCTTCCTACAGTTTTATTTTTACTGATTGGATCAGGGAAAGAATACAAGAGCTATAGTTAGTTTTAGTCTGCTTTCTGTGCCTGTATTCTTAGTATTATTCCTGCTCATGTGGACATGACTCAATAGCATTGATACTGTACAAACAGAAAGGCAACCAGAGAGAATACACAAAAAGCAATACCCATTGTGATGCCCTTTGTAAGGAGAGTTGAAAGTATCATGGTGATGTTCAGAAGTAAATAAAAGATCACTTCAAAAGAAAACAGCAGGAGAGAAAGCAACATGAGACTGTCCATTGATTTAAGTTCAGAATAATTTTAAAAGGGTTGAAAATGATTGCAAAGGCCAGAGACTGTTTAACAAATTTAACCTCAAGCACTTCTATTTATCATTTTTAGCTGATAGAATTAGCTTCATTTTGGAAGCAGTGACAGATAGACTTCTTGATTTATGATTTATTTTGGTGGAGGCCTGAAGTAGCCTCTTAAAATCCTTGTAGCAGAAATCTTTTGTACTGACCTATGGGAGAATTGATCTCCAACAGAAGGTAAAACAAATTCATAATGTAGCCACAAAGTCACATCTTACAAAAGAGAGTCATCAATCTTGATGCCCTGTTTAATTTTCTAAGAGATCTAATCTTTTGTAGTGAAACTGTTGTTAATAAGATGTCAAAAAAAAAAAAAAAGCACTAGTGAGTTTGAAAATGTTTTTAAAACAGTGATTTGTTTTTCAAAACTGATGTTTTTATTCCAAGCTTGCAGCATCTTGATGTGTATACTTCTTAGTAAGACTTAACTTCAGTACTTAAGATTTAGGCAACTGCAAAGACTAAGAAGCTGGATAGTCAGACAGTTTGGGAGCTGGAATGCTGGGCCTGGCTGGCCTTTCGTTTAAGTAAAGCTTTACATAAGTTGGTGCTTCTGGTCTCCCAAAGATAGATACATATCAGAGCTTGTTAGGATTTTTCAGTTGGGCTTATTTATTTACATTGCTAATTGCCTTGGATGCATTTAGAAAGTTGACTCATTAGCATTTCAGCATTTTAGTTTATTTGGTTATCTTTTATTCCCCCCCACACACACTCCTCCTTCTTTGCTTTGGTCTAGTATTTAAATAAGCGTTAAATTTGTTTTTCAGCAAGGACAAACTACAAAAGGGGATTTTAGTAACATTGCCCAGGAAAAACAGCGATCATCAGGAATTAGCACTTGCAAGGGATGTTGAGGGCAACAAGAAGAACTTCTCCATCTAGATTAGTAATAAAAGGCTGAGCAAAGAAAGCATGGTCCATTGCTGTAGGGCAGGTGCCATTTGACACATGCAAGGTTGAGGTACTCTGGCTGTTTTGCTTCAGTCTTCACCAACAAGGTCTTCCAGGCCTCCTGGCTGATAGAGAACTACAGTACCAGCAGTGTGTGTGCATCAGGTCAGGGATTACTTGAGAGAGCTCAACCCATCCAAGCCCAGAGGACTAGAGAGGCTGATTCCAAAGGCACTGAGAACTGGCTGATGTGTGTCATAGTGAGGCCACCCTCTATCATCATTGGCGTGTTGTGGAGGCTGGGCAAGATTCCCAGTGAAGGGAAGCAAATGATGCACCATCTTCGATACAAACTGAAAGGAGGGATTGTTAGTGTTAGGTCTTAGGTTGGACTAGGTGATCTTTAAGGTCTCTTCCAACCAAAAGATTCTGTGACTACTTGGGGAGACTCTTTGGTCTCTTGAAAAATCATGGAGCAAGTCTTCCATATCAAGATATCAATGGGATAGAATTAGCTATGGCTTTTCTTTCATTTATGAGGAAAATGGTTTTCTGAACAGTAAGAGTATAATACTAGCTAAACCAAGCATTGCTTCTTCCCAGAATGCCATACTTAGGGAATTCCAAAATACCAGGACAAATGAGCTTTGATGCAATATTAGGATACCTCCTGAATACCATTAGACAGATACAGCCTATCTGTATCACGGTTGATATATTGTTGCAGGATTGCACTGAAGCAAACCGATCAGGCATGATACCAGTTGTTGTATAAATAAAATGTGTACCCACTGCACAAAAGCAATTGAACATCCAGCCTTAAGTCTATTTATCTACATTTATGGCTTTTTTTTTTTTTTTGTAAGAGGCAATAAAAAGGATTTTGTATGTGTGTTTGTGTTGCTTTTTTGTTTGTTTGTTTTTGTTTTTGAATTTGATCAGTTAGAATGCATAGCAGGTTAGGTAAAAACTATTAAACAGTTAAGGGAGTCATTTCCTTTAAAAGAGGAAGCCAAACTGCTTGAGTTTTGTATGTTTTTGTGTTAATTTTTGGGAAACAAAAGGAAAAAAAAAACCAAGATTTGAAATCAAATAAATGGCTAATAACTTGTGATTCCTTTCTAAGCTTCTGCTTACGTTTGTGTCAGCACAAATAGCTGTGGGATGCTGCCACTCTAACGAGTAGTGCTGGGGGCAAGACTGGTCATCATGTGGGGTCAGCTCTCCAGATCACAGGTAACCTGATAACCTGAATATTCACCTTGTTTTTGAAGCAAAGTGTCCTCAGGTTCTACCCTGGGGAGATCTCTCCTTCATCTCCAGAACCAAAAATTGTAGATCTTTATTACTGTCCTTGAGAGTGAGAGTTTGAACAATTTTACTAAGGAAACTGGAAAATACCAACAGTGAAATACCAGGCATTCTGTATTTTATTCAACCTCATTTTTTTTAATTCTGTTGAGAGAAAAAGTGATGAACTAAACAGGTTTCCTGACAATTAAAATTATCCATTTGACTGGGGCTGAAGGATGGCATAATTTTTACTTTACATCAGTACTTGCATGTTAACGTTAGAAATCCGTGAAATTCTTGCTCCGATTTCTGGATATTAGGATTCCTAGATACTAAGACAGTAAGTATAACTACTTAAAAACATGCTTGCAAAAATCAAATCTTTTTGTGGTATTGAGGAAGTGAATTGGTATTAAGTCTTCAGAGAGCAAAATGTTATCCAGCCTTCAGCATGAGAGTCTTCGGTTCAATTGTTGATAGCTTGATTATCTTTTGATCTTCTCTCCCTTGGACAGCCCAGTTTGGCCAAGAGACCTCTGTCAGAACAAGACCATGCTATTTCATAAAGATCTGGTAAAGCTCTTTCAAAGTCTGCTCTGAACTATCTAAGCTGAATACATGATGCAGCACTTTCACTTTGCAAGGTCAGAGTTTTCAGTAATATTAACTCACAGGCTGAGGAAAAAAAGCTGCTCATTAGACCCTTCACCTTCATTTGGCAAGCAAAAGCCATAGCTATTTCTCCTGTTCCCATACAGGGAGAGAACAAATGTACACACAATGTCTGTTTCCACTTTTTTTGGTAATGAAGAAGTGTAGTCTACATTAGATTTTAGTCCGAATTCACGTCTCTAGTTTTTAATGGCTATTCTATCTGATTTTTCTTCAATAACATTTTCAGAGCTCTGTCTTTCCTCTTAATGGGAAATCAGCACTGGAGTCTTTTGCAAGCAAAAATATCAAAAGCAACCACTGACTTGTGGAAGAAGTTTCTGCAGGAGAGCATCAGAGGAATAGTTGTTAGACATATTTGTTTGGAAATAAGGGAAAATTGGATGCTTTCTGCCTTTGAATAAAAAAAAAAAAGAATGAATGAAAAGGCCCAGTTATAGTGCATCTGATTATCTCCTCAGCTATGTTTTTTGATAATACGAAAAGAAGCAATTGGTGCTGCCAGAAAATCAATAGATTATCCTCCTAGTTTACAGAGAGACATACTTTCTTAAGGAGTACCTGTAGTTTATGAACTAGAAAAAAGCATTCCAGTTTTTAAAATCTAGTTTTATTGCCTGTCAACAATCAATTTTATTGCCAAAAATAATTGTTAAGGCTCATCTGCCTTCAGATACTTAATCAACAAAACAGTAATAGTTTTATGCAGTATGTGATTCTATAACTTTTGATTCTAGCAGATAGAAGTTTTACATGTGTGTATCTTTACTTTGAAAGGGACAGGCTTGATTTCTTGAAATACAACAGGCTGGGCTGAGAACCTGAATGAGAATGACCTTTAAAACTCGGGAACATTTACATAATCTAAACTTATTTAAATATGACATGGGAAGTTAGGAATTTTCAATTATTTACAAAAATCTAGATTTGAAGCTATTAAGCATAGTTGTTGTGGTAAAGCTTACGAAACTTTTTATTCTTTTTATGATAGGAAACTGACATGCTTGAACTTTGACAAAAAAATAATTTTGAGCTTTGTGAGAGTAGGAAGGGCTAAATGTGTGTGTGTGTGTGTATTGGAAAAGAAACAATTGCACACTTTAAAATATACCAAAATTAGCTAAAACTCAAAATTTGAGCCTTGGCATTTGAAGTCAATTAACATCATGTTTATTTATTTTAAGGTTCTTCATAATTTTTATTTTTTATGTCAAATGTATTATCAAAGGACACTTTTGCCATTCTTATTTCATCATTGTATTTCCCAAACTCTGTTTGAGATAGCACTGGTTATTGAACATCTTGGTCTGTCTATGAAATAATGAGAAACACTCTGCACATAATTGTAAAATTAGCAACATAAACCTCAAGCTGATCTGTTTAACAAGTTGTGTTGCTGTTTGAAGCCCGTCTCTATAACAGTTTACCTTGGCTTCTTGAAGTAAAGGAGAACCCTTCTCTTTTCTTTTGGTATGAGTTTTAGGCAAGCGTGTGTTACATGGCACATGGATCAGACACATTTCTCAAAATAAGCTCTTCAGGGTATCTTTGGACGCAGATGGCTGTTACAAATCTGGTCCCCAGAGTCCGTTGTTTGGCACTACATTTCTATACAGCCCGCTGCTTCTTCTGTTTCCGTACTAGCCATGCACATGATAACACATCCAAAACCACATCTCCCACTTTTGCATTCTCAGATTCATATCAAGAGATCAGTAGGGACTATGTGCTTTCAACTTGTGATATCTTTTTGATTTTCACAATTCCTTACATACCACAAAGAAACACCAGAACTAAATAAAATAAATAATAAAATATCTGAGAAGAAATTTTTTATGGCTTTGGCTTATGGTGGTACATGAGAAGCCAAGACACCTTCAAAGTCAGCTTTTAGGAGATTGCTGCAATAGCATTACATTTATGTTAGTGGTAAGGATGGCAGACATTAATTCATAGGAATGGATTGTGGGAATCCCCTCTCATCTGTTTACCAAGAATGCCAGCCAGTATTCTGAATCAAAATTTTGCTATAAGCCTGCTGTTTTGTACTGATCTCAAGTGTGAACTTGCTGCCGTTGGTGATTGTCAGCAGCCTGTACATTAAGGTTGCTTAGGTTTAGTGTTCTGTGTTACCAGCTCTACTGAATCGACAAATCTGATAGATAGTCAGAGTCTATGCTCGCTGCAGCTAGATAACTTTGTTGTTGTTACTACTCTAGGGGAGGTTGCTCTGCCACAACATTTCATTCTGTCTGTCCAGGTTTGTCTGGAATCAGAATTCTCCACCCGTTTTGTTCTTAGGGTGAGCTGACACCGACTTCTGGGAGCCAACAACTGGTTTTCCCACCCCAAGTCTTCCTGCCTGTGGCAGCTGCCTATGCCATGCAGCCATGTAGCAGGTGGTGAATGAAAATAATGGGATACTCTTTGCTGAGGGGGATGGAGGCTCTCATCTGCCAAACTGACGTGTCACCTGGAGAGGTTTGCTGCTTGTGAGGTGCTCCAGTTCACGAGGTTGTGAAGAGACTCCTGAGGCCTTTCCAGCCCTCAATGAACCCCTGCTGCTCTTCCATGAGGCACCAGTGATGCTGCCAGAGGGGACCTGGAGCGTATAAAGTGTGACTGCATGGCTCCTGGGGTTAATGTCAAGGGCTTAGAGCTGAGGTGGTTTTCTACTTGGTCCTGCCAGTGGTCCTGTCCATTTGCTTGTTTTGATGTCCCCTGTACACTTGGTGCTTCATTTGAACTGTTGTCTCCTTTATCATCTGAGCTTTATCGTCTTCTGTGTTCTCTTTTTTATGCAATACACAGTTTTAAGCACTGCAGTCTTACAGGGTGAACTAAGATGCTGAGCTATATGCTATTCTGGGCTCCCAGTCATTTGATTACATCTCATCTGTCCACTCATTTTGCTCTGAGACAGTCAACAAACCTGCCAAGTAATGTTTATTTTGCATGTAAGCTCTGATTGTACTTGATGCCAGTGTAAAGACTGACTGGGGAGGAAAAATTGTTTTTACATGAGGTAGTTTATAGGCCAGATTGAAATATATCTTAGAGTAACTGTAGTAATCTGCACCTTATTTCTTGTTATCCTGAGCCATTCAATGCGAGGTTTTCCTCTTTTTTTTTTTATTTTATTTTCCCCTTTGTTTTTAATAAAATGGCAGAGTATACATTGTGTTGTCTTTAGATAACTTTGTGTCCAGTGGCAACTTTACAGAGGACACAGAGACCCTTTCCACGCTGCAGGTAGATATATTCGGTTGTGCAGTGTTGGGCCACAAGACTGGCAAAGGTGCCAAAAGAGATAGCGTTACCTGAGCTTGTGCATAGCTCTGCACAAATCTTGCCCTTCAGCAGAGATAATGAGCTCGTATTTGCAGTGACATGTCTGGGATTTACTGCTTGGGTGTCTGCCTCTATGCTCTGCTGGATCATATGGATGTATTCCTGCTGGAACCATCAGTTTTATCAGATATGAACTCTCGATGGTTTCCAGTTGGACTACTCCTTCAGCACAGGATAACATCTGCACTTTGTCACCAGGAGAGGGGTTGTGGTTCCCATGTATACATTCCCAGCTTTTCATTTCCCTGTCTCAGAGGCTGCTGTTTCTTCTACAGTTCTGGGACGTTATATTTCCATCAAAACTGGGAAATGATTGTGTGAAAGAAGTTTGCAAGCTAGTGGACAGATCTGTTACAGCACGGTTCTGCGTGGGCAGGGAAGACTCCACTGCTACAAGTGGACCAGCACAAATGCTGCACTCGAGCAGGTGCACAGAGAAGTGGTGGAATCTCCACCTTTTTGACACTTGCCAGAACTGGCTCTTGAGCAACCCAATCCAGACTTTGAAGTTAGCCTTGCCTGGGGCAGAGGAAGGAGTTTAGATGACATTCAAGCTAAATCCTTCTGTGATCCTGTGAAATGATTATGTCTAATCACATTAGGCTAAGTGCAAAGCTCAGTTATTTGTGCACATTCATGTGCCCAGGTAAGCAAGTAAGCAAGCAAACTGTCCTTCCTAGAACTGGGAAAGGAAAACCAGCTGTTAGAAGATAGCGATGCTTTGATGAGGAAGATGGTATATTTGGCTAATGGATACTGGAGGCGTAGAGAGCACCAGTATGACTGAGAAAATTTCCTATCAGCTGTCGTGACTTAGGTGGGGGAACTGGTCAAGTCTGATTAAGGCAACTCTGTCAGCAGTTTCAGGAGTCTAACTTTTCAAAGTTTTCATAAAGTTTAGTCATTCATAGTAGAGGTGTTGAGGTAGAAAGCACCATGCACAGCACTGCTGTTGGACAACTTGGACAACTTGGACCACTTGGACAACTACAGGACCTGTTTTTCTTATCATGTCTTTTGTATTCTTTTACACTTTGAGTCCATTTCCGTTATGAGTTACATGGAAATATAGGCATATTGTTCAAACTCTTTTTTGTAGTGTGGTACTGCACAACACTAGCAAGTGTTTTAAATTCACCCTTTGGTCTTGAAAAGTTTGTGTATTTAAATGTGTGCTTTAATTTTGCTCTGCATTTTTCCTAACACACAAGGGATCTAATGAATTCAAACGATTAGCAAATATTGGCAGTCAGGTCTTTGTTTTTTCAGCTTGCATGCCAAGTGTTAGCAGGATTCAATTTAAAGTGGTTGAGATAATGATCTCTCTCCTTGTACCATGTTACTTTATCTGGCCTGTACAGCCCCTTTTTCTCTCAGACAGCCCAGCTACATGCCATGGAAGATTTTAGAGTAGATAAATAATAAAATTCAAACAGGGACTGTTTTCTTTGTATCTGTGGCAAATTTAGCTTTGAATAAATGTTCTCAAATTGAAATGGGGAAGTCCAAAATTTTCCTTACATTTCTTTTAAAAGTATATATTAACTGGAAAATGATAGGCACCGTTGGCTTCAAAAGGAAACACACATCATAATCTTGTACTCAAACTGAACTGTGAAATCAGTTTGATTTTGTATTGTAGAAAATAAAAAATAGTATATATCAGATTGATTTTATATTCTATTTTCTTTTATATTTGTAGCTATGGTTCAGTAAAATAGGTCACTAATTTTAATGCAGCTTTTGCCTTAGTGTTCAGAGGATATTACCTCATGATATGGTCTTCTGGAACCACTCAGAGATGTTTAAACCAGTGATTCCCCTTCCAACACTGCTATTTTCCAAGGTGAAATAAGGCAGAATTGGGAATTGTTGGTTGGAAGACCTCCTTCTCTGGAGATCCCTAGTCCAACTTCCTGCTCAGAGCACCCCTCTCACCAGCACTACCTCAGGTCAGTTCTGGCCCTGTCTAGCTGTCTTGAAAGCCTCTAAGGAGGCTTTGTATCCATACAAATACCAGTGTGACTTTTGAAAGTTTAGATTTCCATTTCAAATTCTATCATGTCTTTTGTATTCTTTTACACTTTGAGTCCATTTCCGTTATGAGTTACATGGAAATATAGGAATTATTTTACAGAGAGAATTAGCAGAAGAGAAATGGTCTCTTTTTAACAAATTCTGGTTTTGTTTTAGAAAGTTTTACAGCTTTGTTGGTGGTCTTCTGCATTTTTCAGGATCTGTCCTAAACCCTTTTGCAATCAGTGTGCATCAGGGAAAAAGAGCAGACATGAGCACAGTCACAGCCACCAGCTGCAGAATCAGTGGAAAATTTCCACGGGAGTCTGTTTCTACCACGGAATGCTGACACACCAAAGGTGAAACACCCCATGGAAAGGTGTCAACACTGACGAAGCTTTCAAAGAATATTAAATATCTTTCTGTCTTGTTTCTAGCCAGTTTGGCTGCCTGATTCCTCACTCCTCAGCAGGTCACCCAATGCAAGATTTCCAGATTCCTTTTGGAATCAAAATGACAAACAGAAGAGTTTCAATTCTGTTAAATTAGCTTTTTTTTTTGAGCCTGTTGACATTTCATCCTGTATGCTGTATGGACTTGTTTCAAGGTTCACAAGCAAGCAGCAATTGCTATCTAGGTCAGGCCTTGATCAGACCCTTCATAGTCTGATCTACTCTATGACATCTATAAAATCAATAAATATATGAGAGGTGCTGTTTTCATGTATTTTGTGATGTTCTGCCTTTCTTCTCAGGCATAGAATAAACACTGTAAAAATTGTGCAAGAGAGGATGCAGAATGAATCCCGTGTATACAAAACTGGGCAGGGTGTAAGTGTGATTTTAGGCAGAAAGTAATTTGCTAGCCTTTGAAATGGAAGAAAATTTTGAACATCAAGAAAAAATCATGCTTTTAAAGTGTTATTTATTTAGGAAAAATAATGAAGTAAATTCATTTATAAGATTCTGTAGTATTTGACAGTGTCTCCGCTACTTACTGAACCTGATTTCTTGGCTGTCTTACCAATAATAAGAATAGAGGTTCATGACTGAAGATCTCATTATATGTGATTTAACTTACATAGTTTTAATATTTAACATCTCTGCAGTGACTTGATTTATGTGAGGAGCTGGTCTTGAAAGTATTCCTTATTCTTAGGGAACAATCTTCTGCTTCATGTCTATTGTGCCTCCTGAATTCATTCTCTTTCACAGTATCCCGTTCTTAGTACATGCTGGTGTTTGCACTGCATAATAATATGTTTTCTCTACTTAAAACAATAGTAATTGTTGGAGAGTAATCAACTGTTGTCATCATTTGTTAAACCAGCATAACATTAACAGGGAATATAAATGGTAGTTCAGAAATTGCCTCTTTTACTCCACTGCAAAAGGGGAAATAATAAATACATTAAATCAATACAAGTGAAGTTTTGCAATGGAACAGATGATTTTTTTTTTTTTTTTTGTAATAACACTAGAAAGAAGCATAACAGAACAAATTGTGTGACAGCCTGTTACCAGCATGTCAGCACTCACAGACTTGTTTCTGGTATTAAGACAATGTGATTCTCTTGGATGAGCTTTTGCTTAGGTAGTGTATGAAAAGAAAATGTAGATGTGAATTTTGGGGTTAACTAAAGCAGGTTTCTTATAAGTCATTGGATGCTTTCTTATGATATTCCAGTTTACCTCCAGATCTCCCTTTCACAACAGATTTCTTTGCAGATTGGCATATCATATAACAGAAAAAGTTTACAGGAAAATATCATACCAGTAAGAAACTGAAGATCTGTAGCTGCAGTTATAGGCAGAGATATGGGTTCTTACCCACGTCAAGATGACTGCAGTGACACTCTGAATATGCCTGGGAGTAGTCGCAACAGATTTATGAAAGGGAAATCATGTCTGAACAACCTGTCTGCCTTCCATAGTGAGATGACTGGCTTGGCAGATGAGGGGAGAGCAGCCGATGTTGTTTATCTTGAGTTTAGAAAGGCTTTCAACACTATCTCCCATAGCATCCTGCATAGACAAGCTGACAAAGTACTGGTTAGATAAGTAGACAGTAAGATGGACTGAAAGCTGGCTGAACTGCTGGGCTCAAATAGTTGTGATTAGCAGCACAAAGCTCAGCTGAAGGCCAGTCACTAGTGGTGTGCTCCAGGGGACAATACTGGGTCCAATCGTGTTTAACGTCTTCATGTTAAACATGGATGAAGGATGCAACCCTCAGCGAGCTGGCAGATGGTGCAGAACCTTGAGGGAGGTGGAAGCAGGGGTGGACTAGCAGTTGATAGACAAGATAAATGTGCTGCCTTTCAGAGGGACCCTGGCAGGCTGGAGCACAGAGCCAACAGGAGTCTCATTAATTTTATCAACAGGAAATGCAACGTCCTGCACATGGGGAGTAGTAATCCCATGCTCCAGCACAGGCTGGGGGGCCAAGTGACTGGAAAGCAGCTCTGAATAAAAGGACTGTGGATCCTGATAAACACCAAGTTGAACATGAACCAGCAACGTGTTCTTGCCACAAAGAAGACCAACATCCTGGGCTCCATTAGGAAAGGCATTACCAGCAGGTCAAGGGAGGTGATTCTTCCCCTTCGCTTAGCACAGGTGAGACCACATCTGGAGTGTTGTGCCTGATTTTGGGCTCCACAGTGCAACATACTGTAGAATGTCCAACAAAGGGCCACAAAGATGCATAAGGAATTGGAGCATGTTACATTATAACACAATAGTATCTTATTTACATAACAAATTTTACTTTATTTTAATTATCATTTATTTATATATTATTTGCTTTTATTTATTAATTAATTTTACTTATTTCTTTAATTTCTTATTTTACTTACAGATTATTATTATTATTATTATTATTATTATTATTATTATTTATAAAGCAATAACATCAAGATAAAGCAAGAGAGTAAATAGCAATAACAGTGATTTTTTTATCCTGTATTCTGGCTGAGAAATCAGATATGACCATTTTTAAGTGCAAAAATGGTGACTTATTTCAATGTTTTGGAAAATGAAAGGGATGGGCATGCCTTAAGGATTGCCATCACACAATCTCCAAAAGCTGAAGTTGTATGAGAGTTTGATTTCAGAATAAGCTGTTATTACATCAGGATTGAGCATATAATCAAGTAATTATGAATGTGGATATCTCATTTTTGTGATATATAGTTTAAGAATAATTTGAAATCACATAAATCTGTTGCCTTTCTTTGGATATCTGTGTTGGAAAAGCATTTCAGGGAAAGATGGGGAAGAGGAAGGAAACCATGAGGTGTACCAGACTTAAAATGTACTTTCCACACTGCCAGTGAAACCCAAGTTTGTTGTGCCTGAAAGCCATATGTTAAGCTTCAGCCTTGCCCTCAGATGGTAGCTAAAAAGGAGCAACGCAGTTTTAAAATCCAGGATCCTACAGGCACAGCTCAGACTTAGCGAGAGATTCCCTTGCTTCCTCTGTCCCACCCCAAATAAACAAATAAAATGAAGCATAAGCTAGGTGACCTGTTTCTGGCATTACTTGCTGTCTTAGGATCAGACCATACTGACAATGTTTGAAGTAAAAGGTCCTAACACAAATGTTTTATAAACTGTATGAGCAACCTGAAAGAAACAATCTGTTTTGCCCATTTGTTGTGACTTTGCTGCAGATTGGTACCTTCAAAATTGTATGTTTACTTAAAGAATGAAGTACAATTAAAATACCGTCAAAGATTTCTTCATTATGTGCTACAAGAACATATCTGTTTGAGTAACGCACACCTACTGGTGGTACAAGGTTTATCATCTGAACGTTACATATGATAAACATTAAAAAAAAAAAAAAAAAAAGATTAAATCCTTGCTTTTCTTCTCTCTCTCTGGACTCCTATGGACTTGGACGACTCCTCACTGTTAAGTGTGTGGAAAAATTGCCGTTGTTATGGTGGCAGCAGGGAGCAGCTGGCGGATGCAATTGTGCTTGCATCTTCATTTGCACAAGCACTTCTCCTGGTTAAGGGCACAAAAGGAGCAGGATGGAAAGAAGGGATTTCCACTGGAAGGCCCCAGTAAGTCACCACAGAATCATTTTTTCGGAACTGCAGCTGAGCTGTGAAATGTCAGCATTTTGGACTCAATTCCCTTCACAGTACTCTCTTTGGGTCTGTTTGTCTTTTCAGCTTTCACCCAAGGAATTATGGATTTCTTTTTGGGTGAGTTGATCCCAGATTGTCAGGCCTCAGGACAACAAGAAAGATCACATAGGCCTGCATTTGATTGTCCTTCATGTAAGTGCTAAAATGTTAGTTAAATTGCTTCAGAAGTGTTAGAAGGGCACAAATGGAGCATGAAGAGAAAAACCTATGAAGCAGAAGCACAAATGATATAAGGAAAAGGCATGAGAAACACCAAATGTAGAGGATGAGTGTACGGAAAAGTAACAGCAGCGTTCTCTGTCTCAGACTGCTACCGACTTACTTGTGCAAAACCATGCCTTATATATTCTTCATTTCCTGGAAAGGTGCCATCTGTCCTGCTAGTATCTCCCCTAAACAGCTCATCAGAACGAGCCTATAGTTCCCTTCTGCTCCGTGGCACTGAGCTTATCTCAGTGATAGGTCCCATGTGTTGAAATCCCACCACGCTGACTTCTTTCTGTGACAGCAATCAGTCTTTGCAAAATGCATTAGAAGGAGGAGGTCACTGGCTCTGTGACAGCCAAAGTAACCTTTCTTTAGTTACTCGCCATTCGGTAATGCTTTTCTCTCTTTTACTGACTAGTGGATATTTATGAGATTGAGTGTACTATTGTGAAAATGTCAAGGACTTCATTCCTGTATATTTCCCCCCTCATTTTAGTGTATATTTAGTTATATTTGGCCAAAGATAGAAATAAAGGAAAATGCTGGTCAGATTCAACCCAGTACTTACTTTAGCATCTCTTGCCTGCCTATGAAAGGGTAAAATGAGAAACGTAGATCTCAGCAGTTCAAAATCTGGCATGTCTGAAATCTAGAAAAGTAGAGTGTGAGAGCAGAAGAGCTTGAAGCTTCCTCTGGCTTTCAAGCGTCGCTAAAAAGGAGAGCCTCCACAAATTATTTCTAAGTGAACTCAAAGCTCTTGTTGGATTTCCTGGGGGTAAATCATGTATTTTGCTATTTTCCTCTAATTCCTGCTGCTGTTGCTCACACTACCTTGTCCATGGAACTCCAAAATCCTGGGTTCTTGCCTGGGTTCTGTCGCCTGCGACGAAATGGGTAAAATCCAGCTTGCATCTGCTTGGACTGGCTCCTTGCCTCCTTGTCAGGCTGGCAGGTCCCACCGCACGCGTGGTTGCTGTGATGTTGGAAGGGGCTTCTGGCAGAACGCCCCAGAGATGCGGACACTAGCGCTGGAGACTGGTGAATCCTCTCCCCAGTTACCGGCTGGGGGATAAAATCATTACAATTCAACTCAAAATTC
This sequence comes from Anseranas semipalmata, assembly GCA_013399115.1. Classification (NCBI taxonomy): domain Eukaryota; kingdom Metazoa; phylum Chordata; class Aves; order Anseriformes; family Anseranatidae; genus Anseranas; species Anseranas semipalmata. Next base: position 80,734 of record VXAA01004509.1, on the reverse strand, counting down.
TGTTGCAGAATAGGTTGAAATATTACTTATTTAGTGTTCAGATGAAACCCTTGACACTAGCTTCACCCATTTACCACCTTTTTCATAGGATGTGATCTGCTGGTTGTTGAAGATGGTCCTGTTCACCTGCTGCTTTCATGAGAGATTTTTCTAGCCTGAGAATTTACTATTTAAAAATACAAAATCCCACACATTTAAATTTACATCTAGTTTCCTTCCTCCTTTTATCTAAATTAATTCTTTATTTGAATGATTTATTTTTTGGAATAAGTTTATCCCTGTGCACTGAAATGTTATCAAAGTACATCATGTGTATTTGTATTAATGGGATGATTTACTGGTAAGACTTTTTGTTCAGTGCCAGAGCTCTCTATCTGCAGTGATTATTTCTGTCATCACATGCTTTACTTATTTATTTTTTGGCTGACCTTTTGTAGGCATTGTCTTTCATAAATAAGCCTCAGTCAGGAAAATCGTGACTTGCAAATTGCACGCTCTTTCTGTACTTACAAGCCGTCAACTGTTGACGAGTACAGAGAAAACATGAAAAAAAGGATGGCCTTGTGAGTAAGGCTTTTGTACAGGACTCAGAAAATCTGTTTTAATTTGTGGTTCTGCCACACACTCCTTATGTGGCCTCTGAAGAATCATGTAGGTTCAGAATCCAAGCTGGATAAACATAATAAATCTTGTACTTTGTATTTACCTTGATATAACATTACAACCTTTTCAGAAAATGCTGTGACTTTTACCACATTTACACAATGTCTACAACAATGGCATGCAGTCTCCTTTGTGTCCACAAGATATTACAGTAACACAAAGAATGATCTTAAAAGCAACAAATCAACCTTGTTTTTGCATATGTTCAATGGAAAATAGCAGGTGAGCCTGCCATGACTTATCCTGAAGGCATAACATTAATGCATTTTAGTGTCATATACACCAGCCATTTTTGCTTTCCTGTCATTTATCCAGAGGATGGATTTGAGGATCAGAGAAAAACAACGAAGAAAACATTTTTTCATCTTAATCAATCACCCGTAAATATTGGTGACATAGATTTGTGTCTGAACTGGCAACCCTTTCTTAACCCCTTGTCAGGAACGATGTAGGGTCCAGTGGACCAGGACAATGCTGTAAGCCTATGGAATGAGTGGAAGGCTAAAACAAGTCCCCACTGCACCAGTTCAGAGAGAGTGACTGCAAGGTTTACAATCATTTCATTAGAAGCTCATCTATTGTCACAAAGCCATGCTGCAAGAATTATCAGGTTTAGTAAAAATTATATGGAATTCCTCAAGAAATGAAAGAATGCAGTATCTACCTACACTAATTTCATCTGAATCTTCAGAATGAAACTGAAGCAGATTATCTCTTATGACAACAGGCTGACCTTAAAACAGGCACACGAACGGCCTATTCTGAGTGAAAATGCTCCTAAATTTGTATTGAGAGTTTTTAAAAATCTTTGGCAATTTTTCCTAAGCCTCTCATTCAACATTCTTTTTCCTCAGTGAACATTAATAAAGTTGCGTTTGTGTTGCTAAAAATGCATGGTTTTATACCCAAAATGTGATTTCTGACTTCCTGTGGGAAGCTCTCCAAACTCAGACAGGAAATTAGAAAACAAATCATACCATTTTCAAGTTACTTCAAAATACTTACCTTGTCTGGTCACATCCTCTGTAGCCAGCAGGTTGTCAACAGCTAACTTCCAGGAAAGTAATAACAAGAGTGGACAATTATACTACCCTGCACTTGGGCAGAATATTCTTTCCTGACCCCTGAAAGTGAACAGTTAACTTCTGACATGAAATAAGATCCCTGTGTCCTTTGCTTGCATAGTTACAAATACCAGTAATGATCACTGGGGTTTAGGCCAGTTTCTCCAGAAGTGAGAATTCATGCTGCTCTCCCTGAATCTGAAGAAGTCCCTACGGCTGTTTGTTTAGCAGATCATTCAACTCACTTCACTGGAGAAACGTATTAAATATACAGGCTGAGAGTTGGGGAGTTTCACACATAAATCAATTCTGACAAGAGTGAACCAAAAACAAATGCTCAGGTTGGTTTAATATTCCACTCTGACAACCCATGTGGAGAGCTAACAATCACTTGTCTGGCTCAGACTGTTTGAAAGCGTCAAATAATTTTCAAAATTTGGCACCACTTAGTGCAACGGCAATTGTTGGCAAGGCAGGACTTGAGTCCTGGTAGTTCCTGAAGGAGATTCTGCACAAAAATTCATGGTAGAATGAAGACTGAAGCACTTATAAGTATCATTTAAAACTTGCAACTCTTACAGTTGACAGTAAGAAGACTTCAGGCTGTAGGCACTGAAGATTGTTAAGACAGCTGTCACAAACTCTTTTTATAGACTGGTTGAGAAAGTTCATGTTCTAGAAAAATCATTTGGCTTACCTGAGATTCTACTTTTGTAAGGTTTTTTTTTTTTTTTCTTTTTGCCTCTGAAGGAGACAGTAGAAGGAAAGCAAAGGAGGGATGCATATGGTGTGTATTGCTTTGTCAAATTATGCTTGTAGCATTGGAGTGATGTAACTGAGGACCTCTAGAGGAGAAATCCTGTTTGAGTTTCTGGCATCTGTAGCAGGAGTCAGACAGGAAATTGAGCAAGGAGGGGTAAAGCACAAGGATTTAAGAGGCAGCCTGAACTTCAGAAGCAGACACTTGTATTGGCTGAAGCTGAAACAGACCCATTATCAAAAATAACACCTACTGAACGGGCATGAGGATTCATGTTGCACAATCTTTTTTTCATCGGCCACATGGTCTTTGAGACTGAGAGATAAGCTTGCAAGGAGGCTGTAGAAGTAGTTTAAATCAATATTAGGATTATTAATGTGTTACAGTTTGACATGAGCTTTCTATGCCTATCTGAAATGTCTGTTTTCCTATCCTTACATGTTTTGCAATCTCAGAAGAGTTCATTCTAGTTTTAGTCTGTATTTTTCTCCATATTTCTTCCTTCCTTATTTTAGTGTTTCCTATTTTATTTATTACAGTCCTTCTGCTTCTTCCTCATAAGCTGCTTTCATACATGGTCCTCTTTTTCCAACTCCATCTACCCTTCTTGTCTGCCTTGAGCTCTGGCAACCTCATCTGCTGTTCCAGGTCCTCATGGTGACTCAAAAAATGGATTCTGTACTCAGATCCCCCCACCCCACCCCAAATCCTGCTACTGCCATAAATAATACTAATAATATTGAGATGTAGGGTGGCCAGAGTAGGGCACCCAGCCTCACTGTGGATCCTGGCAGATATGTCAGCCCCTCAGTTCATCTTGCATGTCTTTCCATCACTCATGTATCCTACTGCGTATGATGCTTGACTGGGACCTGCAATAGGAGGAGTGATAACTGAGGCAGCCTGGAGGACAGAAATCCCATTCAGGGTGATGTCCTCAGGTGTGACCTGTTCTTTCCCAAACCTATAAAGGTTGCCTTCAAGCTGAAGGTGATGGCTAAGCTGGGAGATGTTCATTTGGATTGGTGCACTTCAGTGTACTAGTTACTGCTATTACTTTGAGCTTGTCAAAACTAATCTTAATGAAATGAACATTTGTTAAAGTTGGAATTACTTTAATCAAATTTGTGGGAGGGAAAATATATCTGAGATCATTTCACAGCAACGTTATATATATATAATATATATATAAACTTATATATATATATATTTATATTTATATATATAAAACGCCTATCACCATATTGATAAACACTCTTTGGAAACACCCTGATGGCAGGGGTAAGAACAGGAGTTGGCCTGTTAGTACCTCAGCACTTGTTTCCAACCAACTTAAAAAAAAAAAAAAAAAAGCCACAAGACTTCGCTGCCAGCCTGGCTGGCTGGCTGGTGTTTAATACTGCTACTCCATCAGGGTTGGAGGGAGACCTATTGTGAATGGCAACAGTTTGCACTGTGGACTCTTCCTCCCAACTTCCCTGGCCCACTTCATCTCCAGCTCCAACCAATTTAATTCATAATGATAATATTATGCAAAGTTTCAACAGTTATAGTTTTTAATAAAAGCAAATTTCAAATATTAATGTGCTGCTGACAAAACAACTAATTCCCTTCAGGCTGCTCTACGTATAGGTCCTAGAGACCTTTCAGGTCTCTCAAAGACAATATATAGCAATACCATCCAGAAGCACTAGCAGTATGTTTACAGCACATTTGTTTGAAGAATGGATTAGTTAAGTATACAACATAGGTTTGATTTTGTTTTAAGCTCTGCTATATGTGTTTTCTTTGCTTTCAGGAGTGCTCTGTCTTTTCAAAATATTACATCCAAGTCAGAGAACAAAAACAAAAACAAAAACAGGCGCATATAATGAAAATAAAGCTAAACAGTTCAGCCAGTTTATTATATAGGTTATTGACAGTGGAGAGTAGGGGAAAAGTGTTCATTTCAGACAAATTGTCCATCTCAATAAATAATTATTACATTCCAGGCTCTAAGATTTATTCCTATATTGTTTGGTTATTAGGCAGAAAACATAGAAATTTCATTTTTTTTTAAAGACATAGATTTTTTTATTTTATTTTTTTAAAGCTCTGTGTGTACATGAAGAATATTGATCTATGGAGTTTGTTTGTACTGGATCACAATCCAAACTGTATCCCAAGGATTACAGCGGGGGCAAAGGGGAGTATCCATTTGTTTGATTTGTTTCCAGGAGTATCCATTTGTTTCCAGGTTGTGTGCTATGTTCTTTGAAAAGGCAAAGAAGTGACTCAGACCCTCCATGGCAGATTGTCCCTTCTCTTGCAAGCACCTGAGACTGTTCCTGGAGGGGCCTTGGAGGCCATGGGCATAAGGGCAGAAGCAAAGGACTGGAGCCTGCGGTTCACAGGGAGACACTACTGGGAGAAGAGGAGCAGACAAAACTCACACTTGAGGTGGCAGAGTGGAAACAAACAGAGGCTAAAGAGCATCATGCAGAGTTTCATGCAATCCTGAAAGTTCTTGATTAAGCTGAAAGCAAGAATTCAATAGACAGGGGAAAAAGTGGTTTATAAGCTTTTAAAATGTATGTTTTGCCCTTTTTTTTTTTTTTTTTTTTTTTTTTTTCCCTTTTTTTTTTTTTTTTTTTGGGAAATTAATGTCT
>VXAA01004509.1:0-75255 GCA_013399115.1 Anseranas semipalmata | reverse complement strand
AAAAAAAAACACAAAACATAAATAAATGACTGTTACAGGTAAAAATCAACTCATTTAAAATTCTTGCTGATCTTGTGCATTTCAGTTGACTGAGTTATTATAAGGCACATTCCAATTTTCCAGTTCTGGTGGCCTGATCGATCATGAAGTTTAAATTCTGCAGTCCTTCAGAAGAGACACAGATATCTGCTATTTTAACTCAGTCCATTCCACTACTGAATCATCAAAATACTAATGTATTGTTACTGTAACTTTTGTATTGCTCTTTCTTGGGTATTATTAGTATTAATGTCAAGCTGCAAACAGTTTTGCCTCATCTGGTAGGTTTCCGAATGTGCTCATGTCAGAGTAATTGCCAGTTGCCAGCCATGGCAATGTTCATTGACATTGACAAGATAGAAAGTCTTCCATTGTCGTAAACTGCAGAGACGTACATGGCTAAAGATCAAATGAGAGCCGCTTAATAAAGCAGATGGGAATTTGTGGTCACGTCCAAACAAGCAATGGTTATGTTGGCTGAGTATCTGTACCAGGGACTCGCTGAAGACTCAGGCATTTGGCATCTCGCAGAGATGTGAGGCTTTCTGCCAGCAGTTCAGGCTGTTGCTCCAGCTTTCTGTCCTTTGGTGCATGGCTCATTCACTCAGCTCTGCTCTGTCCCACAGCTCTTCCTTCCCAAAGGGTCCTCCTGCTTTGCCTCAACATGTTATGGCTCATCATCTTCTCAAGAGCTGCTTTTTATTCTCAGTGAAAGGAAAAGTTTTATATCTTCATTTTTATGTTTGAATGGACTTATGCTGACCTGGAAGTTGAGCAAAAAATCTGTGAAACTGCTGCCACAGCTCAGTGCAACTTGCTGAAGCTTTGACAAGTCCTCCACTGCCCAACCCCAAGGCACTAAAAAATGCAGTGACCTTTTTTTTTCCTCATAATGTTTGACGTTTTAAATATTTTGTTTGTGGGTAGACAATTAGTAAGCAACGACCTAGAAAATAATTCCCAGTGAGACAGTCAGGCAGAAAAAGACTTTTCTATTGATGCATGGAATCTATTAAAACGAACAATTGATTAAAAAATAAAGTTTCTTCCTAGGCATTTTCTGTAACAGTGTCCTCTGGTGGCTCCTGGTGATATTACAAGTTTTAGAGCACAACGTTGAAAGTATTCTTAAAGAACCTGAGATATGAAATGGTTACAGATAAATTGCAGGCTTGCTTTAGATGTAGGAGAAAAGATATGATAAATACACCATCAGTTAAAAAATTGCTTAATTAGCATTTATACATTTGCCATGTGTCACATGAAAACTCAGAGTCAAGTAAAAAAAAAAATCAATATTTAAGTATTTGATATACTTTTTGTGTTAAGTATATATTTATGCATAGGTAGATATGCATTTGATACCTTCAGCATTTGAAGATCCAGGTTTCTGTAGCCAGTCAAACTGGACAAGTTCAAACAAGCTAAGGATTTTCTACAAACTGTGTGGCATTCAGATTAAATGAAACAGTTTCTGACACAATTTCCAAAATGCCACCATCCAAATCTGAGTATGCTGTGTAGTCCTCTGGTCAATTTAGTGTCGTGTAGCTGTATTTTAGCCTGTGTAGCAGTGACTGTGACTGCAGCGAGAGAGGTGGTGCTAGCTGGCATTACAGTAGACAAGCAATGCCTGAAAATGAGGAGTTAGCTAACCTGAGGAATAGATTGGGAGCTAATTCCAGTTCTAATATGGGTGTTAGCAGAAAGCCACGTGTTGACACGTGCACCTTAGGAATTCAGTAATGATATATGTTGCACCAGTGATGACCAGTGCAACACACTGTAGCAGTATTCAGACTAATAAATACGGTATGACTTCATATTTTAGGTTGAATAAAAAGTAAAAAATATTTCCTTTTCTGATGCTCTCGTTCAGGGATAAATCCTTATATTAAATTGCTTTTACAGGAGGGAAGATTTATTTTGACTTAATAATACGTCAAATTTAATTTCCAATTTATGCCATTGTGGAAAATTTATTTCTTGGAGAAAAATATTTTTTTATTTTTTCACATTTCCTACTTAGAACATGATTTTTCTTAATAATCTTACAACATGAGCTTGCCTTGCTCTTTAATACAATCCTTGTGAAGACTGGGCTGTTTTCAGAAGGAAATGACACTTGTTTCGCATGTGACATGCACTGTGGCATACGTTCATAATCTCAGATTCCTTGTAGGCCAAATATTATGGTGACTGTCGTGAGTGAATGTCCAGTTATAACAAACCTGGCTGGCCATGACAAACTTCTTCACATTTTCTAATGCTACTCCATGAATTATCTGAGGAAATCCTCTGCAGTCTTCTCCTATGGTTAATGCATGCACATAGATGTACGCTATTTTCTTCTGCATGTATGCTATTTTTTTACATCAGGGAATTCTAACTAGTTAGGAGAACAAGCTCCTTTAATAGGTGCAGAGAATTATTCCACCAGTGTGAAATTCTGTTGCTAGGGCCATTCCATGTTTTATACCTTTGCCAAAAGAAGTGACCATCATGACAGCAGAGTCTGTCAAACTTCTTACAACCCCCCCTGCCCCAGGAATTGTTGTTTGCAGAATCTGTGTTTTCCAGAGGTTCCCCAGATAGTACAAGTTTGTTTAATCAGCTCTTTAAGGATCGCTGTTCTTATTTGCATCCAAAAGAACTGGCTACTGCTGCTGCTGGGAATAAACAACAGTGGTGCTGCTGCGTTTGCTCTTTTCTCCATCTCTGTATTGGCTGTAGAAAAGATGTGTTGTCAGTTACTGGAAGGTTGTAACTTCATTTTTCTTTGCTGTAAGGAGATGAGAAAACTCCTCTAGGCAGTAATTCTGGTAGGTCTCTAACTCACAGAAGCTCTGCATTTGGTGAATTTCTCTCTCTCAGAATTTCCATTAGAAATAACTGGATAATGAATATGCAGAATGCAACTTAGATACAGGATTTGTTTTTTATCCTTTTACCTTACCTTCTGATAGAATTGGGAGCATCTTGAAACCAAATCTTTGCTGCCAGCATATAGCAGTCTTGCATTCATTCGTTATGACTTGGATTCCCCATCATTTGCTGGAAATAATTTTCCTGAGATTGTTGTGTTAGACCTTTGAAAAGAAATACTGGACTAGTACGAAGGACTTGTATTTATCTGTAGATAGTCCATGTCCTCCTAAACCTATGTGATGAAGTTTTGAGTTAACATTCCAGATCCTCCTCCTTCCTGTTTGGTGCAAGTTTTGTCTATGTGGGATTTTAATTCCTCTCAGGCAGGAGGCAACCCATGGGAAAGAGGAAACAGCTGGCTTCCCAGCACAGTGCCTTTCACCCAAGAGACAGAGGAGTCCCTGTGTTACGTTGTTTGATCCCATTTCAGACAACCCTTTCTGGATCCTCAGATGGTCCAGATGGCATTTCACGAGTTGGGGTCCTGCTGCTGCCAGACAGCCAGCCCCTCTTCCCTCACTCCCCTCTGTGGCCAACAGTATTTGATTGACCTGTATGAATAGCCAGTAAAGCAGAGCAGTTGTAGGGAGGTGCTGAGCAGATCTAGTGATCACGAATGTCATATACTTAAATCCCAGCTTTAGCTTTTGTGGAGAAGAGACTGTTTTCATGTGTTTCTGCTTACTCTAACCACCAGTTTGAAGTTATACTTCAACAAACAAAGATTAGAAGATGCAGGTCAAACCACTGTAGCAAATCAACGCAGGCCTTAAAACCTCACAGCAGTAGAATTTACTTAATACTGTAGAACTGCTGCTTTCCTCACTGATCTGGAGAAGTTAAATCTCTCTGAAAAGTGCTGTGTCTAAAAGATACATGAGCCGTATTTCCAAAAGCTGTTTGAAAGCCCAAGAAATCCCAGGATCATGAGAAACAGTAAAAACCTACTTGTCAGTGCAAATCTCATCAGTTGCAGCTTGTTTTTTCCTGTCGGCTTGGATGCAAAGGTGATCAGAAGGCATGCAAGCCCTTGCTTTCCCTAACAATATCACCTGCAGCCTTCTCCTGTCCTGTGCCGCATAGAGTTTGAATGACATGAAGTAATTATAGCAAGCTTTATCAGCAAAATTCAAGCCCACTGGGCTTTTGAAGATCAAAAGACTGTCACAGATATGATCGGTTCCATTTATCATGTTATCACATTCTCCATTTTCACCTTGTACTTCTGAATGATTGCAAATTCTAGTCTTGATAGCTCCAGCTGCAGCATTTACGATTTTTATTTCATCCTTTTCAGTCCTTAGACCTTCAAATCTAACTAACTGCATCCCTTTTATCTGCTCAGTAATGACTCTCTGGTTGACATGTTGCTACAATAGAGTGAAGCTTGAAACTACCCCTGTGGGCTTGAAAGGTTGATCATTTCTATGGGGGTGTTGATGAATAAAAGTTGTGTCTGCAAAATGTGAAAGTGAAATCTCTTCCCAGAAGTTCTTTTCGTATTTTTCATCCTCAGAATTGAATCGATAAACTTGTCAGCCCATCATGAATATTGAAATTGTAAACAAACAAAAATGAGACTCTATGATAAAGCACCCTGTTCTCCCCTCCCTGCACCCAGTATGTTGATACTGCTATATTAAAGCCTGGCACTTCAATCACAACAGACACACTGCTGATATGAAGGATGACCTAAATGGAATAAATGTAAATGAACACTTGCTTAGCCAGATATTAAATGTGCTCTGTGTGGAACTAGTTCTTGGCCACGTGTGAGACAAATATAAATACCATTAATCAAATTTTGAGTAGATTTCTCCCTCGCCTCTTAGTCCTTTACTTCTTTGTAATAACTAAAAGGGCGGGGATTTCAGAGCAGGGGAAAAGGGACAAAACTGGTCCCATTTGGTGATGCGCTATAAGGCTACAAAGTCATCAGGGAAACAGACCTGGTGTCTGAGCACTTGAAAAAAACTACATGGGCTATTTTGACAGCAACATGAAATACTGTATTTTTCTCAGTGAATTAACCACAATAAGGGACATGATGGTTGAATACCGCATCCGTAAAAGACAAAAATGACACTTTCCTTGCACCTAGACAACACAGTTTAGACAAGCATACAAGTTGCCTGCTGTGGTACTGCTTCATAGCTTGTATGGCTGGTGCATTGTTTTTCTAGATGAATTAAATCCATGCCGATGCAGGAATGGTCATTGACTAGTAATTGCATTTATTCTCTTTGAAAATACACACGCCAGGTCCGCTGACACAAATAAGCTGTGGTTGCTAATAATGTTTCCTTGCAGAGTTGAATTCCCAGATGCATTAATGAATGTTTGTCAAGTTTTTGAACAAGGAAAGACAAGGGAAGATATAAGCATCACTACTGTGTTTCTGGGAACCTGCTTGTAGGCTTATCACATGAACACTGTCTCATGGTGCAGAGAATGCTACAGTCACACAGGCTGTATTTCTTCATAGGCACTGTGGTGGGATCTCAGATGATGTTGAGAGCTTGTGCAGGGTTGCCTGGGCTGTCCTTTTCCCTAAAATGAGCAACTCCAAAAAGACCTTTACATTCAAATTGCTTTTTCTATCAGGTTTTCTCTCAGGCCAGTTGAGAGCCTATATGGGACGATGCATATCCTACCTCATTTCTCTTCTACCACCTGTGTGTGCCCTCCTCTTCTGCACAGCCTGAAGGCCCTGGGCTTTGCAGAAGGCTCCCAGCTGGCTAGGCCTTTCCTACTATCTCCTCCTTTGCTTTGGTAATCTAGTCTGGAAACATCCGTCTCCCAGGCACAGCTGCTCCCAGGAATAACCACTACGGCATGCACCAGAGCTTTTGCATAACAGCCCTAAGAAAGAAACCACTTGTGTACCTACAGAAACACAACCCAGAGCAACTGTGAGTATAGACATTAATTCCATAATCTATCTGGACTCACAGTTGCCATGTTCCTGCCTCAGCTTTAGAAAAATGGTTTTGGAAGACAGAATTTAGAAAGGCACAAGAACTCCTGCCTGCCAGGCATGTGCTTTGGCTCTGAGACTTTAATAACTGCATGAGCTTACGCTGGGTTTCATCTGTGTCTCCCAAACTCTCTGGTCTCTGAAGCTATCAGTGTGTTGGAGGACAGCATGGCCTAGAGACATAAGTTGCATTTCCTTACAGAAAAGAAAATGTTGACATGAACTGAAATTCAGAACTCGGGACCTAGTTATTTAAGGACCAGGAAAGTAGATATCAAAATGGTGAGTTTGTTACACTATTCTGTACCTATTTGTGCTCTTTCAGTGATGCTGCATGCCAATAAATGTTACTTCTTCAATATTCTCAGCTAGTCAGGAAATATATGTTTTCCTCATTAGATTATGACCCAGAGATACTGTGTTTGGCATTAAACTATGTAAACTAACTATTGTAAATTTAGCCGTCATACAGTTGCTAATAACTCTTTGACATTCACACATGAAAAAGTCTCATGACACCCTCCTATCTTTACTTGTGAATAAGCCAACTAACTTTCAGCTAATTTAGTTGAAAAACAAATCAAGAAAAGATTGAATAAGGTGAGTGTCTAGTGACATCAAATTCCTGCCCATAAAATATTGCTTCCTTAAGTGGAGTTTGAAACTGACTCCAAGCATTAGTAAATGAAGTTCATAGTAGCTAATTAATTGCTCTGGTGGAGGATAATAGGTGGAAGCAATCAGAGTTTTAAGTAAAACTAGTGTGTTCTCTAGCATGGTAGTCAAAGGCAATATATTAAGAATGCAGCAATACTGCAAAGTCCATGAGCAAAAGGTATCTTAGTTTCAAGACAGAAAATATTGGACAATCAAGTCAACAATTTCCAGTAACCAGTAGCTTTCAAAGAGGTTCACAGATGCTCTCCCTGTACTCCTCATTCTGAATCAACGTCTCTTGTAATCACTTTTATCTTCCCATCAGTGTCATTCTGGTTGTTGCAAATAGAATGAAAGCAAGAGCATCTTAGAAATCATATGGTGGTTCTTACCCTGACCTCTGCTAATGAAGTCCTAGCTGATTGACTGTTTACAAGTGCTGAATTAACTCCTCTGTTTGGAAGCTTATATTAACTTCAAGTAGACACAGATCAAATGTACAAGTTCTCTTTGACTTGTTTATTACACCCAACAGTACAGTCTAGTAACATAGAAAGGCTTCAACAGAAGCTCTAGTGTTGTGAATTAAAAGAATGACTTGCAAGATTACAGCATTTAGTAGTGATCACAGCACTAGCCTGTTTCAACATCCTGTGTGAGGAGACTGCAGCTGTAAACAACAGTATTGTGAAGGCATTTTTATCTTGGTCACACTGCAGCCTCCTTTTCTTAAGACATACTCCCAAGAAGCTGTACCACATGAGCAATGAGTAAACTTTGTGTAGAGTATCTTAAAGGGTTTCTCAAATCAAAGAGCACAATATTAAAAAAATAAAGAGTTCTTTAACAGTTAAAGCGACCGGTTATCAGGTATGCAATTAAAATAAAAACAATTGAAACTGCAAATTCCCAGGCAGGGCGTTTCTGAGTAGGAAGTAGTAGACAGGTCAAAGAGTTTTAAAGGCAGAGTAAGTTATAAAAGATCATTAATTTTCCCTTTAAATTCCTGGATAAGGAGTGTAAGATAGTATCAGACTCTCCCTAGAGAGAAGGACTCACCCAAAATTAAATTAGTCAAATCAATCAAATGAAATCACTATGCCACTGAAACACAAGGCTCAGAAGGAAAGTTCATTTGACGTTCCACCTCAGGCTGTTCTCCAGGCAGTTTACAGTGGCGTGTACATAATGCAACATCACTTGGTATCTTGAGACAATTCTTTTTGCATTTAGGGAAGGTATTTAACACAAAATGTTTAAATCATATGAATACTTTTTCCTGCTCTGAAATGCTTGTCTTCAGTGATGTATGTGTGTTGTTTTAAAATGCATTGCATCTAAACAGAGTCACACTAAGGAAAGATAATTCCCCTCTTGGTCCTACAGGTGTTACTTAATGCTCATTCAGATGGAAAATGCCATAAGATGATCTTTGTACAATGAGATGAAATTCTGTCTAATAACGCAGTTTTTGCTGGCTTAAAAAGTAGTATAAATAGGTCATCCATTATGAAGAGATTTCCAAGTTTTGCTGTGTTCGTACTTCAGTGGCTAAAATCTTCTTGCCTACTTTTATTGTCAAAATAAGTAGTAACATACACTGGGAAGGGTCTCACTTGTCCCATTGAGACCGGTTTCCTGCTGTTGCAGACAGCCGCACTACCTAATCTCTTTCACACACTGATAGAAACACCATTTTTAATACCAATTAAGTTTTTTTCTGTTGTGTCTCTTAAAAAAGCTGTTCCAGAGTTCAATCCTCAGACAGAATTAAACCTCTTGATTCCAGCATACATTTATTCATCAATGCAGAACCACTTGTTCCTGTGCCAAAAAGCATCATTTAACTTAAATAGTTTTTTTTTCCCTCCCAGAGTTTGCCCTTCTGATGATGTATTTATAGAAAGTAATCATATCCTTTCTCACCTTAAAGATACTTCAAATTTTGCAAAATACAGTAAATAACAAGCTAGTCTATTAAGAAGACTATACGGAATTCAGAAGTAATGCCAAGAAAATATGAGACACCGGATTCTTTAAAGCAGAAAATACTCAAATTATGGACAATACAGAACTATACTTGTTCTTATATCATCATATTCAGATTGAAGATTTGATATGATAAAATTACGTATGAAGTATGGACAGTGTTCTGATGGTGAAGTGTAGGAAAATGTGATGTGCTTTACACATATACTTAGATTATTGGGAAATCTGTTCTATTGAAAGAAGAAATGTTTGCAGAGATCATCAACTCTGCTTCCAGTACCCACACCTTGGTAAGTTCACTGGACAGAGAGGTCAGTGGATAAATGGGGAAAAAGAAGCTCAGTTCTCAAGTCTTTCTATTTTTTTTTCTGTTTGTCCTTTGTTAAGTCATATATAAATTACCTTTCAAAGATGGTTATGAGAATTCACTGTATGACTATTTGCGTGTGTAATTACCACCAGTATTTGGTGGCTGTATACAGCTGTGACTGGCTAAATCATGTGGTCTACATTTACAAATATATAACTTGGCTGAAAAAATAGGTCAATTGTATTAAAATTAGATACACAAGTAAAAATGTTTCCAGATACTTTTGACTTCAATAGGCTTTGGATCCCACTTTAAGAATTTTTGGTTTTCTGCATCTAGGAGTGTAGCTCATCACATGGAAACATTGAAGCTCCTAAGCAATTAGGAGAAGTAACAGCTCTTGATCTTTTAGGATAACTTAAGATAATATTGTTAGTTTTATTTAAAAAACATAATTAACTTAAATTTCAGCTTTAATGTTCATGGCAGATAATGCACATTTTCAAGGCATTGAACGTAAAAGTCTTCAAGGTTTAGGCCCCTGTTTGGAGCGTTTCATTTTATCTGCCTTGGTGTTCAGTATTCCACTGAAAGTCATTGCTTAAACTGAGTGGTATTTTGGATGCTTTTGAATTTCAGTAGCTGCAGTGATGACAGAAGAAGCCTGCAGCAGAATTGGAAAGAAAATTGCAATTAAAAGTATAACTGACATAAACTCTTATTACCAACTGAGCTTTGACCTGAATGGAGTCAAGTCTATTGCTGCCTAAAAAGTAAGGAATTGCCTGATTATCGAGGCTGTTTTTTAGAATGATCTAATGGTCTTCAGAATGTTACTATAAAAATTACTATTAAAATTCCTATACTGACTAATTTTAATGCATTCATCATTTTATATTTTCTGGTACTCATTCTAATATAATGTGGAAATAAAAATATATGTAACATATGAATTTTCCAAAGTGATTAAACATTTAGCCAGCTCAGGCAGACCTAAGGTATTCAGCTCTATGTTTTAGGAGAATCAGGCTCATGAAATAACATGCAATGTGTATTTTTTAGTTCTAGAAACAAATCAGCCTCAGTTTTGTGCATTAAATAGCCACACTGCATTTCATAAAACTGTGTTATTTGTAAAACAACCTTAATGCTTTGAAGGTTGACACTATGCAGCATTTTGTTTAACTTCTGTTTTTTAGCTTTTGTTTAACTTAATCTTAACTAATTTTGTGGGACGGAGACTACTACATAGTTCTTAACCAGAAATGTACTTTGTGTAGCAAAGTTTTTGTCAACACATCTTGGAAATCAATGTCTTGTTATACACACACACAAAAAAAAAAAAAAGCCATGCAGATTGAAGGGCTGGAGTTATTGCCTGAACTGGAGAAAGAGTTTAGGGCCACAGCCATGTCCTATAACATTAATATACCGTATATATACTATATTGAGCTGTGCGTATGAAATGGATACCACTCCTTGTTATGTACCAAATGAGTATATAAATGATTGATGATAGTTTATATGCATTATACAAATTATTGAAAAATGACATAGATAGAAGGTAGAATGTCACTATATAGTCCTTTTCAAGAGCAGAGCAATATTTCACATTCGATGTTTGCTAGAATAAAGATTCCTCTAGTGTACCACATCTTCATTTTCTCAGCTAACACATAATTGTGCAGATGACTGATCCAGTCTTGGGGAAGCAAGTGGAAATATCTTGGACACCCATACAGAAAGCCAACAGCAAATAACCTGTGTGTTTTTGCATCAATATTCATGCCATTTTGTAGATTTTTTTTTTCCTATTTCCAGGCCCATTACTGATTCCAATTATTGCTTCTCGTCTGTCACCTACTATCATCTCTGGTTGTGCTCTCTGCTTTTCCACTCTGCTGATCTTCTTATAACTTTTAAGATAAAGGTCAGGAGAGCTAGACTATTTCTACTGTATCTCAAAAGCATGAACCTCTTAAAATATTCCAATTTTCTGTGCTTCCTCCATATTTTTCAGTCCATTGATTATAATGTCACTTTCAGAAATTTCCAAATGAAAAAAAAAAAAAAGGCTGTCTTCTGATGTTTTCTGAGATGTGCATGGTTCAGTCACGATGTTCAGTGCAAGAAAGTCATATGCATAATGTGGCATGCAAGATCATTATATGAACAAAGTATCCATGATGCAAAAGAGTACAAGCTAGCTTTTATGATACAAAACAAAGTACTATTGTGTTTGAACACCGAAGACTCTTACTTATCAAAATTAATATAGATTTTAATTTTACAGATAAAATTGTATTAGATGTTCATTAAAAATTCTGAGGTGTTTCTTAAAACTTTGCCTTTTTGATGTTTCACTATCAGTAAGTCTGTATAATATGTCAGCATTGCTTTGATTTCAGGTTTTATTGGCAAGCTAATGCCTCTTGATAAATATCTGTTTTCTTGATTTTTTTTGTTGTCAGTTTTTTATGCCATCCTAATTCTCAGATATCCTGAATTGTGTTGCATTTACTAACAGCAAATATAAACATGAGTTAAAAGCCTCACTGAAACTATGGACAAATAAGTACATAGGCTGTCATGTCTGCCCATTTCCAGTATGAATATGTCCGTAAGTGAATACTCAGTTTTGAGGGCAAGGGACATTCTGAACAAAATAGGCAAGATCACTTTGACAGGAAATAATTTCCACAATTTGTGAGTCTTGATACCTAAAGATAAAGTCTCAGCACATCAAAATATGTATCTCTATGACAGTGAAAAAGAATTATATTGGAGAGGAAGACACAATTTGTTATGGATGTCACAGGAGATGGTGTCAAAAGTCTGGCTAAAGTCAAGATAAACTATCTGCTGCTCTCCCCTTGTCCACTGAACCAGTCATCTCATCATAGAAGGGTGGCTGGTCAGGCATTTCTCCTTTGTAAATCCATGCTGAGTAATCCCAATTACTGTCTTATCCTTAGTATGGTTGGAAACGGTTTCCAGGAGGATTTCATCTATCACTGTTCAAAGGAACACGGTGATGCTGACTGGGTTGTAATTCTCTGGATCTTCCTTCTCACTCTTCTTGAAGAAAGGAGTGACTTTTTTTTTTTTAATTCTTCAGGAACCTTTCTCCATTACCATGACCTGTCAAGGATAGTCGTGAGTGGCTCTACAATACCATCAGGCAGCTCCCTTATCACTCAAGGATGCATCCCATCAGGTCCCATGGACTTGTGCGTGTCCAGTTCATTTAATTGTTTCCTAAATTGTTCATCCTCTACTGAGGGTTAGTCTCCATTTCCCCAGACTTTCCCACAGGCCTGAGGGTTTTGGTATTCCTGAGGGTGAAACTTCCCAGAATGAAAAGAGGTGAGGAATACATTCTGTACCTCAGCATTTTCCATGTCCCCTTTCACCAAGTTTTCTGCACCCTTCAGCACTAAGACATTCCTAGTATTCCTTAGTTTTCCCTTTGCTGCTGCTGTTATTTCTGTGGAAGCCCTCCCCATCTGTCCCAAGGCTGAGCTCCATATGTTCCAGCTGTTCTCTTCCACAAAGGGCAACTCCCCCTCCTCAGTGCATCTATATCCTTCCTAAGGAGCATGTATAAAACTACCTTACATTTCTTCTCAAAAGTTCGATATTAGTGAGCCAGTCCAAAGGACATCCATGACACACAAGACATCAATATGGCAAGGACAGGGTAGTGGTTTCACCCTGCTGGGCAGCTGAACTCCACCACAACTGCTCTCTCACTCCCTCTCCTCAAAGGGAAAGGGGGAGAAGAAAGTATGATGGAAAGAAAAAAAAGGCTCATGGGTTGACATATGGATAATTTAATTAAAGGAAAAAAGAAAAGGGGGGGAAAAATAAACAAGCAAAGCCCATGCGGAAGCACAGAGGGAAAAAAGAAAAAAAAAAATCTCTACTTCCCCATCAACTAGCGATGTTTGGCCACGTCCTGGTCAGCAGGGCCTCAATACAGGTAACAGTTGTTCAGAAGGACAGACGTCTTCATAATGAGAGCACCCCCCCCTTCTCGTTCCCTTTTTTATTGCTGAGTGTGACATCATATGGTATGGAATATCCCTTTGGTTGGTTTAGGTCAGCTGCCCTGGCCATGTCCCCTCCCCACTTCTTGCCCATCCCCACCTACTGGCTTTGGGGGGGTCTGGAGAGAGTCCTGGTGCTGTGCCAGCACTGCTCGGCAGTAGCCAAAACACTGGTGTGATACCAGCGCTGTTCCAGCTACAAGTGCAGAGTACAACGCTATATGGGCTGCTGCAGGGAAAGTTAACTCTATCCCAGCCAGACCCAGTACAGACAACATAACTGTACCTGTTGTACAGAGTTTGAATGTGTTGCTGCCTGCAGAATTAAAGCACGTGTATTATTGCCCAGCTTTTTTCACACCAGTTTCCTACCTGGGAAGAAATTGATGCTATAAAGAGTGAGTAGCATCGAAGTGTTGTCTCTATATTCACAGTAGGTAAACAAGTCTTTGATAAGGAATGGTCAATATAATGCTTTTTTAGAACTTGTATCACAAAGAACCAAACAAGCCATGGTCCCAGAAAACTGACTTTTCATCAAGAGTTGATTACAAAGACAAATTTGTTGCAGTTACTCTGTTTTTCTTGTCTAACTGTCATTCCTTTTATTACCCTTTCCTCCCCTCCTCTACTTGTTAGAACAGTACAACATAGCTATGTGTAATAGTACCATATATGAAGTCTCACTGAAAGTTACTTTTAATTCAATACTTGAATTATTTATACATACTTGTATAAATACATACTTGTATTTTTCAGTCTTGAATAAAAGAAACTCACATCTTCTTTCCAGCCTTTGAATCGGGTAAGAACTGCACAGAACACAAAGAATTTCCAAACAGCTATGAATGAATACAAAAGAATCTTTCTACCTGATTTGCTTTGAACATGCTTTTAGCTTTAATCCTTTTGCTTTAACTGAGAAATGCATCAAAAATATATATTACATTGATACCCTGTGTAGTGAGTCATGTAATAGGGTGTTTTCTGTAAAAGAGTCTGTCATCCATGATCTATCATGTAATATGAAAAATGCTACATATATTAAAGAACAATGTCTGTTATTTTGAAAGAGGAGCCATAAAGCCCTTTTAAATATTTCACACTATTGTGCTTTTTGCTAAGGAAACACTATTTCTACAGGTATGATAACACTTTACAAGACTAGGAATGCTATACAAGCATTCTAATTTTAAAAGACAGTGATGATACATTCTCAGGGCAAACTGTCAGTGCCTCATTAAGGATGAGTTAGTTCAATACACAGTACTTATGGCCAGAAACAAATTGTAAAACTAGTTAAAAAAAAAAAACATGACATAGCATGGCATAAGAAAACAGAATAATCTGAAGGTGTTAATGTAGAAAAAAAGTAGGGAAAAATGCAGTTTAAAAGCCAAGAAGGATGATTTACATGTTATAGTAACTATTTCCCATACCTATGTAGTTCATATAAAAATAAACATGTAAAAACTTTTTAATGTGCTGTTCACATGCAGAAGTGGTGATGTCTGCCAATGTTCTGAAATGATGAGACCTAGATTCCTGAAAAAGGACTACATCAGAGATGTGTTCCATGTACTATTATTTATTTGCAATTAAAAAAAAAAAAATTTTATTACCCACTCTAACTTTCTGAGAAATAAAGTTTTCTTTCTATCTCTAATTTGCATTCTAAGACTGTCTTTAGCTAGACTACAATTCCCAAGGAAAGATTGTTGTTAATAGTGTAAGGCATTTCTCAACATAAAAAAAGACTTTTGGAAGCCTCCACTGACAGTTTGGAAAGTCAAATTGCAGAAGTCTATTTTATTCATTAATTCTTAGAGAAGTCTGGTGTTCAGGATTATTCCTGGTTAAAACATGAAGGTTGGCTTTGGAGCAATTTTCGATGAAACTATCAATCTCTCTTCTCTGGTAATATGGTGATATTTCTTCTAAGCCTTGGTATAAACCTCACTAATATACTTTCATTTCAGTATTCTATAACTTTTATATCTCTAATTTGAGGAACTTATTATTTATTAGTAAAGTTAGTATTGATATCTATTTTTTTTTTTTCTGGTGCTTCCCATAACAGAACTTTCTTTTCAATCACTTATAACTTTGTCTGGTTTGAACCAGCTGGCAAAATTTTATGTGTTTCTGAACAACTCAATATATTGCGAAAAAATAAACAAAAACATTTAACCCATTTCTAAAAATGAGACTAGGAAAAGAATAATGTTTTTCTATCCACACTTACAAATATTATCAGTCTTTTAAAGTCCTTTTTTCTGTATACATCTTAGGAACAAGCATTTGAAATCTGCAAGTAATTGCTGAATGGAAGATGATAAAGCTTGTTTTCCAAAGCTCTGGCTTGTATTTCCTCATTAGTTGTTTCTTAGGTTTTAGAAGGTAACATCTCTCAAGTGTGTTACTGAAAATTTACTTCTGTTCATATAAATAGTGACTATACTCCATATAAAGTGAAGTGAACATTCTGCAGTTTTCCCATAATGGGACATCAAAGCCTGGTGGAGCCTCACTGTCCTATTCTCACAGTGTTTCTGGTCTCTTGGAGAACATTGTCCTGCTCTTGCTATTTCTCTTGCACTTGTCTAGTATGTAGGGAGCAATCATCCCTCTTCACTAGGCGAAATGTAATTATTAGGCTACAAGGCATAATAATGCAGGGAAGAGAAACCTGAATATGACTGTTATCCTGTGAATATAACAGGGTTAGAAGAACAGGAGCCAGAGCAGGGACTGAGACTAGTTTGGCAGGGAAACAGGAATTCAGATTCAGGAAACGAACATGTTCTTCTATTGTACATCACTGCACACACCACATACTTCTTGCAGCATGTGACAGCCTAGCAGCTGGACTGCAAAGCAGCTGTTTTATTTTTCAGCTTCCCCTTACATCTTTTGGGATATTTTAAACACGAGTAAGCAAATAAATAAAAATGTCCACGAGGCCACTAAAGCCTCCTTCTGATCTGTCCTCCTGAGACTCTCTCTGCCAGGAAGTGAGTCTAGTTAAGTTATCTTCACAGTAAGTTGTAAAGTGTGCCCACGTCACAGATATCTCTGGAGACTGGATGTGGGCAACGGCTGAATTTATTGCATCTCTCCACAGACTTATAAGATGCTCTTTTCTTCCAGAGATATTTCTGTTGAGGGACCTTTGGCTTGGCTGACCTCCAAACCAAGCCATTATAACAATAGATATTGAGACAATGAATCAATTGTAGCAATTCTGGCAGAGCTGTTTCATCTTCATAACTGAAATTAAAGAGTCATGTAGTTTCAGATTCCATGGGATGTTTCAAGAGCAATGGCATGGGAATGGGGATAATAGCTTCTCTTGCAGCTGTTCAGATCTCCTCTATTAGAGCTACTTCTTTCTGGGGTTGCCATAATCTTTGTGTGGTAGGAGACTACAGATCCTATGTCAGGGCCTGAATCCTGTTCCACCAGCAGAAATGCTGAGAGCTGGAGTACCTTCCTGGTCAATTAGGTTAACAAGGTGGTAGTCCTGTTCTGGATCCAGTAGGTGCTAGGTGTGTTTTGTTTTGCTGAAAACTTGCTGAATTTTGGGATAGCCTAGTCCATTCTATTTGTGCTAAAACCAGAGGTGGCCTATGCTTTTCTGTTATGACCAAAGAGAGTTTTCCAAAGAATAATTATGCTTTTTATGATGTAAAAGCAATAATTTTTTCTGTTGTTCTAAAGTGATTTCTGTCACATACACACACACCCTCCCCACAACTTCTGTGGCATATCCTTCTCACTGGGACAATATTTGTGTAGGTAGGTGGGCTGATACAAGCATGTAGACTGTATCAGGGGCCCACATCTGGATGGAAAGGAAGTGTGGGAAGGGAGGAACAGTACAGCACATGTCAGTGAGCAGCAAGAGCAGGCTACTCCACAAGGGAAGACAAGCTGGGAGCTGAGGGTTAAGCAAAGGGCACAGTCCCACACTACCTGAAGAGGAGTAGGTCCAGTGATAGCAACCAAGTTCATCCAATAGTCCATCAGATAAGTCAATGGGGAAGCAGGCCAAGCCAAGAAGTTAAGTCAGTGGGTCATGGTAGGGTCCATATCAGCAACAGGTTTAGCCAAACAGGCATAACTAAGACAGCTCAGGTCAAGACTAAGGGAGAGACTCTGAGCCTAAATGCACTTTCTAAGGGAAGGAGGGGGAGCCCCTGACAGAACTGGTCACAGTTCTTTCTCACACAGGTCTTTACGTAGCCGCTTCCTGCACAGTGAAGCTTGTAGCATGATTTTCAGACCTGGTCTTGGGCCTTGGTGAATCCTCACTAATGTAGATGTAGGGCTTTGACCATGGGAGTGGGAAGGATTAAAGGTTTGTTGTTTCTGTCATTTGTAGATTAATGTACTGGGGGAGAGGAAGGAAATTTGTTTTGTCCAGTTTGTTGCTCACCCATAGGTACAAGTCAGAGATTGCAAGACTCCACTGGTATATTAAAACCCTTTCCCAAAGATGTTACTGTGACACTGAGTAGCACTTGAGTGACAAGCAGCAGTCTCAGAGGTGGCATCTGAAAGTTCTGTCCTGATTGCCAGTTATCCCTGACACATTCCCACTAGTGGGTACTTATTTTTTGGATCAAAACCCTCTCTCTGCAATGGGAAGACTAACCAAGTCTGTAGTCATAACCAAATCCAGTCTAATGACTGAGATGTGAGGTCTTGGAAAATATCCTTGGCAAAGACCTGCTGTTTCCCTCAGATCTTGGAGCACATGCATAATAATGACATCTAGCCAGACAGTGGAGAAGAATGAAACCCAGTGATGGGCCTTTGTTGATTTTTTTTGATTCTCAGGTAGCAGCATGTAGGCAGAAGCAGTGGCATCAGGAAGCACAGAGGCAGCACTGACGGACTGGATGTTTTTGCAATGAATACTAAACAGGGGTTACTGGCATTGCCACTCTGCTTACTCTGACTCAGTGCTGCAGTATCAATTACTTCGTCACGTAAAAAGGTTGGAGCAGAAAGCGCACAGACACATACACTGCTCTTTAAAAATCATTTACTAAACCCAATTATACAGTAAAAGATAATAGGATTGCTGAGACTGCAGTAACAAAATGCAGTAAATGGCAACTCAAAAAAAACAATGCTGTCTCTCTATCAAAGGGAAAGGAACTTGTTGGGGCTTAATTAGTGGTAATCTGGAGCAGTGTCCTTAACCGGGGGTCACAATACTGTAGCAATTCCTGTCCTTTTGTTCTTCCTTTGTTCCTGTTCTTAGAGAGGCCTGTGATGGCCCTTTTTACCTTTTTGTAATCTTCTCTGTGTTTTCACCATATATAAGATATTGGATATATATTTCATTCTGTCCTGTTATGTCCTGAAATCAGTTGTACCCCACTCTCAGAGTTGCATTCCTTCAATAAACAGTAATTGAGCATGTGGTGGCAGGTGCATTTAAAAGATTTCTTTGGCATCTTCTGAATCAGATGTCTATTGCACGGTGGCTTGTAATGGAAGAATATGGGACTTGATAAGCCAGTTGAAAAAGTTGTCAAAGAGCTGCAGAATGTCCAGCCAAAGACTTCCAAGATGGTCAGGGCACAGAGCACATGAGGTCTGAGGAATGGCAAATGGAGCTGGGCCTGTTTAGTTTAGAAAACAGGGTAAAGGGTAAGCAAACTCACAGCAGCCTACAATTGTTTGAAGGGGAATTGAAAAGAAACTCTTTGTGGTTGTGGCGGACAATATAACAATGGAAAACAACCACAAGTTATAAGTTGAGTGACTCAGATTGGACATTTCTTCCACTAGTCACCCAGAGAAGTGGTAGAATCTCTGTCCTTGGAGGTTTTC
Source organism: Anseranas semipalmata (assembly GCA_013399115.1). NCBI lineage: Eukaryota > Metazoa > Chordata > Aves > Anseriformes > Anseranatidae > Anseranas > Anseranas semipalmata. The sequence goes on along the minus strand of VXAA01004509.1, from coordinate 56,459 downwards.
AAGACTTGGCTAGACAAAGCCACAGCGAACCTGAGGTAATTTGGTCTTAATCCTGTTTTTAGCAGGAGGTTGGGCTAGAGACCTCCACCGGTCCCTTTTAACCTTCTCTTCTGGGTTCTGTGACAAAAGGCAGGTTTTTCTAGCCTCTGCGACACTACAGGGGAGACACTCGCTTTAGGACTTCCCAGAACAGCGTCTGGCATTGGAGCAACATGTCTCTTTTTTTCTCAGTATTGCAGAGCTGGTTACGGTAATCATCACTTACAAAGGGAATACGGAAACTGCCATGTTCCCTTCATCAGTTCCCTTCATCAGTTTGTTAGAAATGAAATTATATAGGTGCTATTTTCTTGTCAGATGTGAACACATGGGACCTTTACCTGTTAGATGTGGAATTTCTGAATTCATGAACTAAAAAGGTACTCATCAGCTATATACTATAATTAACATTTTTCTGGATCATTTCAATGGTGTATACTTAAAGCATATTTGAGTTGTTTGTACTTCACCCCATTTATGCTTTTCACTGTGACTGAAATAATGTTAGAAAGCTAACTTTTTGCAGAGGAAACAGAGAAAAAAAAAGAGAAAAATGTTAATGATTGGGAGACCAATTCTCCAATACCTAGACAGAGCCTCCATAATTATAAGTACAAATAAAATAGTTAGGACTTCACCTGTTGAGATCTGGGGTACACAAGAAAATGCAAGGAGATATTAAGGTTATTATTCTGCTAAAATAGTCATTTTCAGTGAGTGTTTTTTCACCAGGAATCACTTAGAGCTATGAAAGAAAACATTAGGCATTAACTCATGTTCCACATGCTGGCAGGTGAGTTTGTGATTCCAAGGCATGCCAGCCTGCTTTGAAGTGATTTTTATGTCCTTCCTTTTAACTAGTATCAAGCCATTTTTTTTTCACAATTTCACAATTTTCACTTTTTAGCTAGTGTGTAAAGGAGAAAGGATAAGGCTTGAAGCTGATTTTCAATGAACTGTTGAAAGCGTGTACTTCTGAAGCAACTGCATGAACATAGAGTACTCAGAAGTGGGTCGTGTTCTAGCAGAACATGAAACAAGAAAAAAAGAAAGAAGAAAAAAGAAAAAACCCAGAAACCATGGTCTTTAGCACTCCCATTATAATTTGGGGTCTTTTGTGACAACAGCTATGAGCAGAGTGGTATTTCTTTAAAGGTCAGAACCATGACCATATTCCAGAAGATGGCACTGCAGTTTTGATTGCACTTTTTGCAAGTTGTAGTGGCATAGACTCAAAAACTTAAAATGTTTATGTACTTCTTACATTCCAAGTGTCTCCCAGCTGTTTCTACGTAATAAATTTACCACAGAAATGAGACATGACATTTACAATTACCATACCTTCAATAATACTGCTATAAACCTGCCTTGGGTTTTGGAATATTGGGTGTTTAAGTCTTGCACATACTATCTGAAGAGAAGCATTTTGAGACCTAAAGTTACCTCTATAACCATTTTCTTCATTGGCATAAATATTCTATGTACAAGAGATGTCTGTGCAAGGTCAATATATAAACAAATATATCACATGAGCCACCAGATTGGCAGATAAAGAGTTTAAGAAAGTGATGAAGAATTTAAAGACGTCTTCTCTTATTAGCCTTTTTTGTAGATATTGTGATATTGTAACTAAGTGAATTATGGATATATTACATAATGTCAATTACATTCCCGAACTGCGAGATTCAGTTTTTGCCACTTGAAAAATCACTATATCAAAACTGCAGGAGCACTCAATTTGAGCAAAGAGGAGAAATGTGGTTTAAGGTGTTACACAGAACTAGTTATATTTTGTCAGTAGCATCCTCCCACCTCTAATGATGGTACAGACATGCTAGGGCAGAACAGTTTCCTGAAAGTCTGTGCTTTGGTTATGAACACTACGGTGTATCCCAAACATTTCTGAACATCTCTGAAATCTCCCTGTACTACTCAAAAATGCCCACACACCTTTAGATGGGCCTCTAATTAGAACAAAAGTGAATTATTGTCAGGAGACCAAACAGAGACAGAGTGAAGGAGGATTGGTCAAGCTCTATCTTTCGGACATTCTTTAACTTTTATTGAACTTTTTATTTTTTTATTTTTTATTTTTGGAAAAGTTAAACAGATTTCTTATTTACTTTATTACAGAGATTGTCATTTCCTTCCAGAAGTGTATTCTGCTTTTTCATTGAAGAATCATTATATATATAAGAAAAGTTTTATAAAAATTCTTCAAATGAGCTGGGATATGTCAGGTGTACAAGATTACCAGAAAATGGTGCTAACAGGAGATCCAGAATGATTTAATGGGCCTATGGGTCTGACAGTGTTAGACTTGTTTAATGTAACTCACACTTCAGCAATATGTGAAGTTAACATTATTATTTGCAGCTATGTTTTCTGTAACAAAAACTGTTCTGTCCAGTTTGTGTTAGCCGTTCTACTGTTGCTTATCTATAAATGCCCTTGTGGGATCTCTGAAGGCCATCTAGTCCAACCTCCTGCTCCAAGCAGGGCTAGGTCCAAACCTAGATCGGGTTGTTCATAATCTTGTCCAGCTGAGTTTTGAAAATCCCCAAGGCTGGAGATTCTACAGCTTCTACAGGCAACCTTTTCCAGTGTTTAACCACATATTTCTAATTAAATTTCCAGCTGCAACTGTTGGGTTGTCTTCTTTTTGTGTACCTCTGAGAAAAGTCTGGCTTCATCTTCTGCACAGCTGCCATCAATCTTCTCATCTCCAGGATAAACAAACCCAGTTCTCTTAACCTCTTCTCATATGTCTATGAGTGGAATATTTTGATTGAATTATCAATGGTGATTAATTTGAAGTTTATCAAGCAAAGTTCTTCATTGTTCACAGTTATTTCTAAACACAGTCCTTCAGACAAAACTGGGAATCTTTTAGGAAGAATAGATTAATAGATTATATTTTATTAAAAAATAAGTAAATGGAAAATTAACAATGCAATTATTTCAGAGACAACCTGCACAATCTGTCTGGGGAACGCTGGTGATGTAGCTCTGCCATGAAACATAATAGCAGCATGTGATATTGTGCATGCCCTTTGAAAATAAGTTGGATGACAGAAAAGATAATTGTAGTAATGACAAGTGACTTACAGAATAAAAACCACCAGATTTCAGAATTACTAAGAAAGAGACAACAGAAATGAAAAAACAAACAAACAAAAAACTGTGCACAAAAATTTAAATTACAGAAATATTTGTCACGAGTAGATAAGAACAGCATGTATTTAGGATTTCATATTTTCCTCACTCAATTTAAGATATGTTTTCTATTATAATTAAAAGATGTTTGAATGATATTTCTATGATTAGAAGCTTAAGGCTATTTCTCAGTCTAATTATATATGTTTCACTATAGTTAGCCTGGATTTCAGCAGGTTCTGTCTCTTTGTGTGATAAACCCTCTGAGAGCTCTCTGATAAAATCATAATTGGAAAAATCTTTCTCAACCCCTTGAAATTTTGATTTTGTATCTATTCTCCTGAGCTCATTTTTAAACACAATGAGGAATAAGGAAAAAGCACTGTCAGTTACTGGTCTAGTCCCTGCACTAAATGAATTGCAGTCAGTGAAGCCCAGACAGTTGCTTGCTGTGAGTAATTCTGAGCAGCTTTCAAATTTGATAAAAAAACAGCAACCAACGGCAAGAGTCTGAAAACAAAGCAAAACTATATCTTTGCACTGTTGTTCAATAGTTTTGCTACATTTTCTAGAGGAACCTTCTGAAGAAGCAATAAAAAAGCTGAACAAATGAACGAAAGAAGGGTTTTGCTTATGTTTCAAGGGAATGCTTTGTTGGCTCTGAAAAAGCTAGCAGACTTATTGGAAAGGAATTGGAGAATTCAATGTCTACAATGCCCAAAGGGGTATTTACAGCTTTAATAACATACCTGAATGCTCACCTTAAGCAGACTGCTAACACATGACTAGAGAAAAGGTGTATGCATAGTATATTTTGAGGTCTGCTCTATAAGCTCAAATGTCACAACTAGAGCAGAAGTTCTCCAGAGGAACAAAGAAATATATAATGGAGATGTACATAGCTCACTGTCTGAAATGGCAAGTTAAACCAAGTGGGGATATTGCCCTTCTTGTGCACTAAAACTGATGCTTACTGATAAAACTGCCCCTGCCACTAACTGAAGAATACCTACCTCCAGTGCAGGAAAAAATTTCTCCATAAACACATTCCTCATGTGGTGAGCTGCTGTGACTCTGGCTTCATCTGGCCCCTTGTCTAGGGCTGCTGTGCCCAAAGCTTCTTCTCTTTTCCTTGTGTGTGGGTTCTGTATACCAAGAAACCCCTGAAGAAGAGAAACTGGCAATGACAACCCTGACGTGAGATCTAATCTCAGTGCCATTGATAAAAATAAGGAGCAAGTCCATAGGCAACAGAAGAATGTTTAATAGTTATGTAAGGTCAAGACTGACCTTTGTGTCTTTCGAAATTCCCCAATATGCTGTCACAGCAGTTTAATGTTGCCTGCTTCCTGGGGATGACTGTCATCTTCATTTTGAAGCTTGTGTTCTCTGAGAGGTGGATTCTAGAAGTAATATCCCCCACCCCAGTTTTATGTCTGCCAGCTATTTTTCCAGGTGTTGAATATTTTGCATGCCAGGCAGCAGCAGCTTTTCTGTATTTTGTTCACTGATGTGTGCATATGTATGCACAGGTAAGTTTATATTTATATATGTATGCTCAGAGAGAGATAGGGGAAAGAGAAAAGCAAATCTTTCTCCTCTTGCTTCAGTAAATTTCCTGTAGATCTCAGACATTTCTTCTCAAGTGTTCTGATGAGACCAATTAGAGTCCTAAGAGAAGTCACAGTGTCAAAATGTCATATTTTCTGTATAATTGCTAGCCAAAAGAACAGAGATTAATGTAGTTTTTTTTTTCTCTATCTCTGTAGCTCAATGAAAATTATTTAGCAGAACACGTCTGAAGTTTGTCTACAGTCTGTCCTACAAGCTGCAGAGAAATGGAATGCCAAGAAGGACTTTCTAATTCTCTTAATTATGCTGGAAGTATATGCTGAGAAATTTGAGAAGTTGAAAGCTTTACTAAAAGAGTTATTCTGATCAGTGTAAACCATACCAAAACTGGGCTAATATTCATTTTCAAAGTTAGGAGTTCAAAGTGAGGTCATGCTCGAACAGTTGAAATCCAAAGTAATGTCAAAGAAGTCAGGTGTCCAGTTGCTGCACGTGACAGATTCATCCAACAGTTTTCCCCAGACAGTGACCTTGTATTGAGTACTTGAAGGTCTCCTTTAACTCGTCCTATCTTTCATTTTCTATATCCCTTTTATTTTAACAGCAATCTCCAAATTCTGTCAGATGCTGATTTCCTGACCCCACATGGCAAGATGCCTTCCAAGTTCACCAAACTGGCTTTCTGAGCATTAAAATCATTGATATATGTCAACTTAAAGAAAACCCCTATTTACTTCATGCTACTAAAGATATTTATTGTGTCTTCACATTTTAGTGTTGATGCATCAAGGGTCATTGCCACTAACACACTCATAATACTTTCAGAGAATAATGTTTAATTCTGGAATGGTACACTGAGTTGTTACACATGCTTGAATGGAGATTAATGGAATGAGATCATACCCAAACCTGTATCCAAATCTGAATACAAAAACAGATGTATGACAGACTTTGGAATATATGTGTGCCAATCTGTGAATTTCATTTCATTTTGTGAATCTCACATACTATCTTAACCTGCATTGTAGGCTGAAATTCTTATTGCTTCTGATTGTACTTTGTGTTGCATGATGAGGGCAGCTCTAAACTGGAAAGAGTGCATCTTCACTGGGATGTTTAACATGGCTAGGGAAGGTTTTTCACCTCATGGAGAGGTATAGAGAGAAGTCAGCCAGCCATTTCTGAAGGCTCTGCTTGTTGGTAAGGAAAAGAGACAAAAGAGGCTTTGCCACTTCTAAAAGTATGTCAACCAAAACCATAGAACTCTCAGTCTTTGCCAGGACTGAGAGAAGGAAGGAATTATGTTCAAATGTCTGTGTTTTGCCAACATTTGTAACTCTTTTGTACTGACAGAAGTGTATCTTTTTTTTTTTTTTCTTTTATGGAGAAAGAAAATTAAAAAATGCCTTCTCCTCACTTAACTTCTTGTTCCCAAACACTTAACCTATACCACAGAGTGGCAGAAGAACTCGGAGTTACAATTCTCAGGGATGATGGGCACTTAGGAGGGTCTCATGTCTGTAATACAGATCTCATATATGCAGGCAAGGAACTGCATTCTAGAGCAATGACCTAGCAGCCAGAGATAAAATCCATGACTTGTTCCAGCACAGGCTTACATGGCACACAGGGTCTAAAAGTTCTTGCTGGATAAAAGAGCATGCTGTGACAGACTGCTGTAACTTATCAAGAGCTGTAAAAGCTGTAGAGCTTTGTTTTCTTTAGGGAGTAGCTGCTGGTTCCATTGGTTACAAAGATTAGCTGCATCAAAAAGACAAATCCTGTGACATGAGGAATACTCTGATGCAGGATTTTGGACTTATCTCTAAAAATACGGTTACTTCTGACAGCTTTTTACCTTAACATTTCTGTTTACATTGAATTTCTTTTCTAATTTCTGCTATCTTCTCCTTTTTTTTTTTTGCAATCTTTTTTTTTTTTTTTAATGGACTCACTGAATACTTTAGACAAAGCAGAATGAGGCCTTCAATTTATGCGTGAATAAATTTATATTATTTTATTTTTTTTAGTGGATGGTCTCATATAGATTTTTCAAAATTCAGTCTAACATTGAAATTTTTAAAACAGTTCAAAATATCTTCATGAAGCTGGTCAGGCACTGGAAAACTGGAGATCCTTAGAGCTTTCATTGAACCCATTTCTCTCTATTGTGAATATAGATACTTAGAGAACTGAAGTAGAGAAGGAACTAATAGAGACATCACCATCTTCCAAACACAAGACAGGAAATAATTTTTAATTTAAACAATACTGGTTAACTTCCTTGTGGAAATGTAGAGGGTGAGTATAACAAAGTGATGGGATCCACTCCTGTTGCAGAAAGCTGGGCAGGCTAGGGGACAGGAGGTTTCTCAGTAAGTGTCTCCAACTTAACAGGCTAGAAGAAGCCGATGAAGTAGACAGGTTAAACAGGCAAGGGTTGAGATTTTAAAGCAGCAGAGTGGCATGAAATTGTTCCACATGCCTCAGCAAAATTCTAAAGCAATTTTGCTCCCTCTTTCTGGCAACATTTTACCCTTCTCTGAGCCTGGGACTGAGACAGATGTTGGTAGCAGGTATGTCCTTCAATGACTATTTCACATTCTTTGTCACAGCCACTGCAGCAGCTGCTGAAGTGAAGAATAAATGGTTGACCTGCACACCTGGCAGTTTGCAGGAGTGCATACTCACTGAATCTGCTGTCAAGTTAGTTATTATTGAAAAAGTTAGTCATGATTTTTGCTAATATAATCTTTCATGTAATTTAAAGATCAGAAGAAAGAGAGGACCTAAAATTCCAGCTGTACTCAGACCCCAGCACAGCCTCACTTGTGCTCACCATTACCATGCAGAGGTTACTCCACAGCTAATCTTTTTTCTCACTACAGGAAGAAATTTTCTCCTTCTCCAAGGAAGCACTTCAAAACCAGAATTCACAAGCAAAATCCCTGGCTACCAGAGCTGCCATCGATGGCTACAGAAACTCCAACGCCTATTAGAAAAATCTTCTCAGAATTGTTGGTGAGGAAAGGCATGAGAGTTTATGAGACACTGGCAGATGAGAGAACAAAGAAGAAAGGTGGATTAAACCTGGAAAAAATATAGAATCTTTCCTAAGGAATGAGATTGAAAGTGGAAATAATGGGATTGTTTCTGGAAGGATGGGAGAAGAGGAAAAGGTAAGATTTTATAAAAGGATTCTCTTGCATACAGCCAAGTAGGGCCAGTTCATTCTCAGTTCTGTCCAAGAGTCTGATGTGGGAAATAAGTCACAAAGGCAAGCTCCTCACATACAATAGGATAACAGTGATTTTTTTTTTTTAATGAGGATGTTTTTTGTTTGTTTTTTGTTTGTTTTTAATCTTGATTTGATCTTTCTTCTGTTTTAATGTATACATCAGGATAGTATTGTTCTTACAATCTCAGAAAGGTCATGATCGCGGGAAGAAAATTTGTGATAGTAGAAATATGTTTATTTTAAGTAAATGTCAGCTTAGAAAAGAAGGCATATTAGAGAATAACTGTTTTTAAACTGGTGAATGACTTACTATCCTTCTCAAGGTTGTAGTTAGAAACAGGCTAGTAGTGATCAAGCGAGTGTTGTGTAGACCATTCTGAAAGAAAAAATGTAATAAACCATTCTATTTGACAAGCTTATAAAAAGGTTAATAGCTTTACCAAATTAAATGTAACATTAATCATTTTTTTCTCCTGCCTTAATCAGCACTGTCAAATCATCAAACATAACCCAATTTTCTTCCAACACTGCAACTGCACTGAACTGCCATTTTGATAAAGTTTTTCATATTAATCAACCTCTGTATTAATATCTTCATAGGATAAAACTGACTTTAAAGCAAATGGTTCAGAAGCCTGTGCTTTTCCAAATCACAGGAGCTGTGATTTTGTAAAAATTAGCTTTCTGAAGGCATTCCCTATCTGTCCCTTCTTTAGATTTTTAGAACCTTTTTTTTTTTTTTATTATTATTATTATTTTTTGGCAAGGAAATAAGCACATCTGAAGAAAATGCAGGATCAGCTCAGTTTTAAACAATTACCTATCTGCTCAGAGATGCAGTAACAATCTGTAAAACTGAAGCTTAAATTTTGAGGCATTTTCTGTGGGTGTTTTTAATATTTTGATCTTTGACAATTTAAAGGTCAATTTCAATAAGTATTCCCTCTCAAAGCTAATCAGTTATACCATAAGCACATTTTAAATAACCAAGGGAAATGCTACAGCACTTTATTTTTCTTTTTCTGAGAAAAGTGGAATTAAATTAAATTTTTCAATCCCCAGTGACTCATTCTCTAATGTAAAATAAATTTTATATGATTTGTAAGTGAGAAGTGTATTGATATTGATGTCTTCTCCCTTTTAGTGGAGAATATATATCAAACTACTGTTATATGAATGTGTGCTGGCAAAAACATGTCTCAGTAATGGGTAGTGTAAAATGTGATTTACCTAATCCATTTTAAGGTTTACTAAATCCTGGTAGGGTTTTAAGAAAATATTTGAAACTAGATCTAGAAAAGAAACTATTTTTACATTCTTATATAACTTTAATAAGTTTCTAAGATTTTCCCATCATGGAATAAACTAGCCCAAAACCTGGTGAGGACTTCAAAAATGAGAGTGAAACACAGAAGGCTCAATGAGTTTTGGGAGAGTAGTCTCATTTTGAATGTGATCTGCTGCTCTGGATTTCTGTTTTGCCAAATTCAGCCTTTTGTCTGAACTCTATGTATTTGTCTTACCATGAAAAGCCTCAGTCATGTAGGTATTCATGTAGTCAGGGATGTCTGCCTTCTAGTATATTTTATGTCTTTCTATTTTTTTTAATATTAAATCTAACATTAACTAAAGCAGAAAGTTTGATGTAGGTCTATTTCAATTCAGATGAATGGTCTGAATCCTAATTATACAGTCATTCTCTCTTGCCCTGTTTCTGATGGATCAGTATTTCCCAATCTGTGAGGAAAATATTTTTTTTAAAAAATTCCCATCCAGCTCTCTGTAGAACTAATTTTAGATTAGTTAAAATGTATGACAACTTTATGACTTTTCTAGAGAACATAATGATGTTACACTTTGTAAGATTTTTTCAGGGAAATATACAATACATTTTCCTTCATTCAATAATTTTGAAAGAGATTTGAAAATAAATAAATAAAAAAATAAATAAATAAACAGAATCATAGCTAAGATATGATCAACTGCTTTTGCTCCACCTCCCATGCAAAGCACAGTGACCCAGCTCACAGGCACTACTGATGAGGGACACATCTTCTGGAAAAAAAAGTCAAGACTGATGTTACATAGATGGAGCTCTACTAGCATCTGTACCAGGCAGTGCTGCTAACAGAGAAAATAAATGGTAGCTTTTGCTTCAGCCTTCCCTGTGGGAAATTATGATCTCTATAGGAATTCCTAAAGTAGGCATCTTTTTATTCCTCCCTGGCACACAGGAGGAGGTTTGGCTCTCACAAAGATCTGGATCTCACAAGATCTCTGTTTTTCTGACAAGAAAACTAAACTTACTAAGCAGGGTATCAAATTTGCAGATCTTTTGAATATATTTATTTATGCAGATTCACTTCTTAGCCTAAACCAGATTTTTAGTTCTGTACTATTTGCCTTGGTTAGGTTAATACAGATCTAAATGTAAATTGCATTTGCTCTTTTTGAAGGACACATAATGAGACTATCCATAAACTGATCTTTGCTACCTGTCTGCCCCTGTTAGCATCTCATTGCCAGGTGCCAAATAAATGCATGCATTATCTTTTGAATTTGCGTTGGTGTGAACTCATGAACACTATTTGCCGAATAATTTTATTCTTAAAGTGGTAGAACTTAGCATTTAGTTTTTACTTAAAGCAATACTCTCTGTAATTTATTTACAAGAAATGACAAAAACTGACAGCTGGGTTGGTGTGTCCAGTTTTTTTTTTTTTATAGCAATTCCTTTATTTATGACTTCTAAGACATAACCAGCACTTCCTGACAAATTTAAAAAAATAGGCTTAAAAAAATTATGTTGTAGAGAAGTCGCATTAAGCCATTACTTCCCAGGTCAGAACAGATCACTTCTCCTGATGATATTAATTGTGCTCCTATAAGGCTCAGCCTCTGCTTTCCATCCCTCATCTCCAGGAAGCTCATAATCCAAGCTGGGGCAGCCCTGGACAGTGCCTGGGGGCTTGGACATAAGAGTGTCCTCTTTAGATGCTCCTCTAAAGGAAGAAAAAAAAGAAAGTAAATTAATTAATTTTCAGTAAAGACACAATTCAGTGCATGGTTGTCTGTACCTATACTCCTGACTGACATTTACGTTCCACTTACACAAACTTTGCATCTGTGGCCGTGCCTTTCTTTTTCAGATTATACCCTGAAAGGACTGCTTGGAGGCAGACTTCAGACAGGATGGTTCAACATTCAGTTGAGAGCATTCCTAAGGCCTGTTGAGGATAACACTGTACTGGGGCCAGCTTTCACAAGTGAATCCTTGCAGCAGCTGGGACATGAAGGGTGGTGGGATGGGTGGGAGGTATTACAGGGGTAGCAAAAGCATCGGGGAAGAGACTAGAGGTAGATTGCTGTCCTTGCCTTCTCTGGTATTGCGTAGGCAGGCTGCAGACCTGCCTGTCACTGGGCATTACTGGGAGTTCTGTGAGCACTACGAGGTGCTTCCCTCTGCCTTTTCTCTGCACAGGCGCCAGGCTCGCTTCCTGCTTGAGAAGAGTTACTCTGCTGATACAGTGCTCTGTAGGAGCTGTGGCTCTCATCAAGTCCTGAAATGGCACAGGAATGGGATGGAAGACTCTGCTCATCCTGATTCTGTCCACGAATCCTGACCCTATTCCTCCGTGAGATGGAGGAGTGCTGCGCTTGCCCCTGCCATTCACAAGCTGCAAAAAATTCCATTGCTCAGCTGAAGCCATGCACGGTTTCCTCTGCATAGGATTGGAAGCTGGGTCACATACATATGTATATATATATATTTTTGGATGACAACTTAAGATGGGCAGAGAGAAGGATAAAAACAGGCATTTCTGGACATTTTAGGAGCTGTGGCATGGCCCAGATTAAGGATCTGGGAAGGGTGGAGGGATATGCATGAGGAGGTGCCTGGAGTGTGGGCATTACAATGCTGTTCTTGAGAACTTGCAAGATCCATGATGTTCTGCCTCCAGTGACTTTCAGTTTTAAGACTGCGTGACATGAATACGGTTTCTCCAGTTGTTCTGCAGTAAATAATATCATAGAAAAACTTGGATTGTCAGGGACCTTGAAAGGTTTTGTAGTCAAACCTCCTGCTCCAAGCAGGGCTAACTTCAAGGCTAAATCAGGTTACTCAGGATCCTGTATAATCAAGTCCTGAATATGGCTTGTTACCATGCAGATGTGTCCCTTAGTTGGTTCCACAGGAGTTGGATGTGGGAAATTGCCTTTTCAAATCTGCAATCAAATAATTTTGAGTTCAGGAAGCACTCCTCCTCCTAACCCCGCAAACACTTTGGGACTTTCTTTGCCTTTCTTCTATTAAAAGGAATATAGTGGCAGAACTGTGACTTAGCATTTAACCTAGGGTGTACTAATTGCCTCTGGTCTCTCCAGCTTTTTCCTAGGGACCTTAGGTCGTTGGCTAAGGACTTTGCCTTTTGTACCAGAAAGTATTGAGTTTGTTATAGTGCTATGGGAATGGTTTCTTGTTTTTTACATGTGGATTAAAGGTTCTCTGGACCTTCTTACACTAACATTCCCTAAAAATTCTGGGGGAAAGTGGAGATGGAGAACCTTAGAAACCTAGATGGTCTTTGGTAATTATGTGATACTATGTACAGTGAAAGACAGGCTTGAGGGAGCTTTTCAGAAAAAATAATGTGTAGAAGCATTCATTACATTTTGAAGAGTGGTTTTGTGACAGGACATCAAGCTCAATCTCTCTGAACTCTTCTCTTACAGGGTGAATGTCAAAACATTGAAAAGATTTTACAACTCAGGGGTTACTCAGCAGAAGACCATGGAATTTTCTAAAACAGAGAAGGCACAAAGTCAGCTGGGGAAGACAAAAAAAAAAAAAAAAAGAGCATCACAAACAAATCTTCCGTCTGTGGTGTCTTTGCAGAACATATCCTACTGCCTGGAGTTGTTTTCAATTCGATAACTCAATGTTTTCTGGGTATCAACAGAGCCTAGATAGTCTCTTTCCAGGAGTTCTGCCCTTCCATCCCTTTGGAGGCTCACAGCATGTCTGCTCCTTGCTCCTTGCTATTTAGAAGCGATACGCACTTATTGCTCTGTAAACTCACTCCTGGGCAGCATTCATTTTCTCCCTGCACTCTAAAAGCTTCTGTTTGCTGGAGGACACTTGTGTGCCCCCAGGGAAAACAGTTTCCCCTTCCTTTCTGAAGGGTCCACCTGACCCAATGTGTAGTAGTAAAGACTGGAAGAGATGCAAATTTCCCGTGCAACCTGGCCACAGTCTTTCAAAGAAAACATCATAACAAACTGTTATGCAAGTGCTGTTTTTAAAAAAATAGTAAACATTTTCATGAATATGTTGCGAAATATATACGCATGGATAGCAGATGATTCCTTGAATAATCATGAACCATATTTTGTTGCTTTTATCTATTGGTTAAGTTTTCATTTATTCAACTTTCTCTTATGACAGCTTTATAGAAATCTGCTACCATGAATGGGTCTGGGAACAAAGCAAGATTTGAAATAAAACTATGTTATAATACATTGCTTCAGAGTTCACAAGCATCCCTCAGAGCCACTGAATAGCTAATATGAACTTTCTGTGGAACGGCACAACCAACTGAAACCAACTGTTTTCTGAAAGGATATATATTCTTTATGCATTTGCTGTAGAGTTTCTGCTTTTGACTTAGCAATATCTGTGCCATAGAACATAAACTGCATTTAATAGTTCTTTAATCGATGAAGCTGAAGCAATACTCCTCCATTAATGATTTCTGCTGGATGGCTCTCTAGCTACTAGTCAAGATGAAATTTAAATTTTTAAAATTAAAATTATTATTTAATATGATTGTCCACTGTCCTTTTCACCTGAGGGCTTAATGAATAAAAGTATTTTTAAATTCATTGTGAATTACGAAACTCTTCATTAACATAGCTGTAGCTTCTGTGGCACTGATGTTTCATATACATAGAGCTCCAAATGCCTTCATATGAAGATAGTCTGTTGATTCAAGCTACCTTAGAAGCCTTAAAATTTCAGTGTGTGTTCAACAAAGTAGTATTCCTTAAGGAATTATCTTTTTTTTGGTAAAGTACTCAAGCATCTTGAAGTAGTAATTGAATACTTCAATGATGCCAATAATATCCATTGACTTTGAAGCCATTATTTCTATTAGACCTTAATTAATAGGCTAACTGCAGTATTATTTAAATTTTTATTTTGAAATGAGACTGCAGCACAGCTGCACAGACTCTAAGAGACTGCTTTTGAATTCATAGTGTTTAATTGCCATAAAAAGCGGTTGTGAGAAAGTACACTGTTCTTCACAGTGGAAATATATAACTGTGTTGCTTTAATGCAACATCATGGCAACTAGCTGCAGTTCATACGTGAGCTGGCATTTTCATCTTAAAACCTGTTTTTAGTTTCAAATAACTTCCTCAAACCATTATATTCCTGGTTGAAATATCGGGTTTGGTATCAACTGGTATCAAAAAGTATTTAATTTTAAAAAGTATACATAAAAAGACAAAGAGAAAAACAAAAGTAGTTTCATAAGACATTCATGAACATTTTTTTTTTTCCCATTTGGATAATCCACTTTTCTAAAAAATGGTAGGCATGAATATATAGAATAATATTGAGCATCCTTTATTCAGATGAAGAAGTTTCCATTTGAATTTTTATTTTTAAAAATCTCTTTAAAAAATATCTTGAAGCCAATATGAAATAAAATGCTTTCTTTGAAATCTGTGCAGCATTGTTTTTATCTTTACTGCAGTAGATACCAGAATTTACAGATATTGTCAATTGAGAAAAATCATTGTGAGCAAGCTTGGAAGAAAAAAATGAGGAAAAAAGAAACAATAACATTTGACTTCTGATACCTTATGACAGAACAAGTTTCTCTTTACATGAGTTGCATTAGGACTTGTCTCAAAGATAAACAAATAAAATAGTAGTAAGAGAAGGAATTTTTTGAATAATGAGAGATAGACAGAAAGAATCCCATGGTAAGCAGGGGACTCACTAGTCCCCTACAGTCCCCTACTAGTCCCCTGCAGTCTCACTAGGGGACTGTAAATAGTCCTTAAAGGGAAGAACAGGACTGCAACAATAAAATCCCATTGTCTGTCCTAGATGATTGGCGTTTTGTAGAAAAATAAAGCTTTATTATCTTGCATCTATTAGGAAACACCACAAGAAACAGATGTAAATTTAGTGATTACACATAAGAAATTCTCAAAAAAAAATAACTCTAGACTCATTCCAATGTAGTTTCATATTCTCTGTAGATCTGATATATTCTACTCACTATATGTAGAATATTTCCAATAATATAATGAATCTTGATTGAGTTGTTGATTTAGACATATAGAATTGGGAGGGGGTTTTGGAAAAGTTGGTTGTCAGCAACTATAAAAAGACATCTGAAGGATGGGAGAGCTGGTAAGTAGGATCTCATGTAGAAGTGTGAGAATTATAAGGAGTTTATTTTGGACTACTGTAATTGTGTACATATTTTCATGTTTGTTTTAAGGCTATTATTAAGACATAGGGAATGATGTACCTTACATTAATTCATGTGCTTTTACTTTGTAATTATATACTTGTACAAAGGTTATTAATAACCTGTCTGAAATCTTTGAGGCAAGCAGAAGTCAATAGACATGCTGAACTCTACTGGCAAATGAAGAGACTGATTTATGATTTCATCACCACTGTGAGGTTTCTGTGGCCAAACTTAGCACTGTGGAAGTTGAGATAGAGGCTCCTACTCTTAAAAGTGAAAATCTTAATACATGTTAACTCTTACTTGGGACTACAAAACCTGCTTTGGACTCCTAGGACTAATGACAGGACTTGATAAAATTCAATGATATGAATACAGTTCAGCATAGCTTTGGGGGGAAGGGGAAGGAGGGGGCAACTGTTGACTTGATTTAATTTATTGTTTCAAATTTATTCTAACCGGCAACTGAAGGTGAGAGACGGACCTACTAAAACTTTATTTAAACTCAATGATCGGCACTCAGGGTGACTATGTTGAGGAAGAAAACAGTGGTAAAATTGTATTATGCTTTCCTATGGACGGGACAGATTTTGAAATCTGTTAGTGCACCTTAATCCAAATGGTACCTATTCTGCTATTTTAAAAACAAGTGTATCACTTAAATTAAATTATGGTTACATGGTTGCCTATGTGCAGATAAAATAACACTTCTTTCAATCAAAAGCACCACATGAAGCTAGTAACATAATGTTTAAAGGAATTCTGTTCGAAGTCTAAAAATGGATATGTTTGAAAGTTTTTTTTTTTTTTTCAAGAAAAGATTGGGAAATGGGAGTAAAATCATAGGTTGTTTGCATCTGCTTTCAAAACTACATTGACATACAGAACCCCTCAGCTGGTAGTACTGACGCATCTAGCTATAAAGCAGTATATATATCAGCTGTATATTCCTATTTCAACTTATAATTTTTCTATTTCTATTCTTCCATTTTTATTTTAGTTCTCTTGGATGCCTACATTGAGAAAAGAAGTTATGTCTGTTCCAGGATTATGAACTGTGAGTAAGAGTAAAGGTTCCCTTCTTCTTTAAGTGTTCTTGTTTTGAGAGGTTCCTTATCCTTGAACTTGGACATCTCTTAGCAAATGATGTATTTCATGCTTGGATAATATGAGATGCAAGAGCCATTTTCTGCCACGTTTCCCTTGTGATGTGGAGTGAGAATGAGTGAAAAGAAGCGATTTGATATGCAGAATACTGAGTCAAGGCTTTTAACTATAAGGCTGGGCAGAAGATCTATAGAACAACATGAAGACTGCCTATGATTTAGGATACTGGTACTTTGGACAAGAAATAGCACATGGCTCTTTACAAGTTAAATAATTTCTCCTATGTATACATAGAGAAATGGTGAGAGATGTAACATTTGTTCATTCCTCTAAGGTATGTTGATACCATATAAAAAACATGAAATAATACTGAAAGTTCATCAAATACAGTTATGGATTTGACCTGCTCTTAGGGCTATACAATGTGTGTGAACCCAGTATTTTCATTTCTGTTATTAGAAAAACAAAGTGCTTATGCAAAATTCTTTTCTATATCTATATGTAGGATAAATGTTCTGTAGGATTTCAAAGCATTTGGGGAAGCAAATACTTGCATTTGGATGATCCTCCCAAAAGGAAATCTAAATTTATTAGCAAAAGTGGTTTGGGATATTGGGGCAGCCTATTAATTTTTTTTTTCCAGAATTATCCGAAATGTGCAGAAACCTAGTGGACTGTTTTTTTCCTCAGCCTTGTGTGCACAAGTATTATAACACTATATCAATATATCACTTCTGGTAACTTGCAGCAGGTATTTTCTGTTTCTTTCACTGTTCTTTTTACCTCATTTTCACATATGTTTTGCATTAGTGTCTGAAAAACTACTAGTAGTCCTCTGGGTAGTATTAAACTCACTTAGTGTATTTTCTGAGATATAAGTTCAAATAGAAAGTTAATATTGGTTTAAATAAAGCACTAGGGTTCTAAAGTGTGTTTATTTCCCAAGAGATATATTTGGTTGTATATTTTCAGATCTTTGGTTTTTCTGTGATGCATTTAAAAAAAATCAGAAAATGATCTGCTGAAACAGAACTCATACTGTGATTTAACATGATTACTAACGCACTGCATGGTTCCAATCTGATGCAATTATATAACATAATTACATGAAGCAAGCTGGATCTTCTGATCCTATTACTGTTTGATACAGAAGGCTGTCCTGCAAGCCACAAAGCATTCATTAGTGATGGATCAGATAAATTTCATGTCAGACCAAAACATGATTAAAATTACCTTTTTAATCACATGATTAAAAAGACAAATAAGAACACATATAGATATTTATTTTTGTATTGATGCCCACTCACAATATATCACAGAAAACTTCTTCCTTTGCATAATAAAACAAAATATTGGATCTGTATATGGGGTTATCTTTTGGCTAGTACCAGATTGAAAGAGCATGCATATTCTACTCATATTTATTTACTTTCCAGTTATGTAACTGCCTTAATAGGAAATAAATCTAATACTTCTAATACATTATGATATAAAAGCATATATTGTTGTAATGATCTCCTAAAAATGAAGACTAGAGAAGTTTTATTTTGGATTTTGTTCTTTCTCAAACCCAGACTTTACTGAGGGAATTAGGTTTTTGTCTTGAAGATTTTTGTAGCCCTTATGGAACAGCAGATTATTAAGGCTAGACTGCTTGATTAATAAACTGGCTGAAATGATAGAACTTATTTTTGGATTTAATAATTTATTTGAAATTTGCTCTTTGTGACATAACTAAAAGTGACTACTATCATCCTGTAAATGTAATTTTGAATGGAGTGGCAACTTGTAACTTGTGTTGACTTTGCCATCTTGAATTTGTATAATTAGTAAATCCAGTTTACTTCGACTGTTTACTTCCACTGTTACAGAGACAAGTGACTATAATCACATCACCATAAGGAAGCTGTCCACTTAATGTGAAGCATATAACACAATTTAAAATATAATTTTGAAACAATAAAGCTTATTAGAATTGCCTTCAAAGTTGTTATACAAAAAACATGGTTGATGGATGTAATGCTTCATTATAACAATGAATTATTTTTGTATGTTGGCTTTGGTACGAGAGTGCGACTGTGTTAGTTAATTCAGTTTGAACGTTTCTTATCCACTCCCAGTTATTACAGAGAGAAGGTACACTTATTACAGAGACAAGGTACACTGAACACTTAATTCTGCACTCTGTCTCCTTTTTTTTGACAACCTCCAGGAAACTTACAATTATTTTTTCAAGCTGTTCTGGAAGGCAACTGAGGACACAGAAGGTGCAAACTTTCCTTACACAAATTAAAAAACAAACAAACAAATAAACAAACAAAAACAATCAAAAAACCCGAACAACACATAAGCCTTAAAAGAAGTTAAAAGAAATTTTAAAAGGTTTGTCTCTGGAGAAACTTAAGAGTTGTTTAAGGAGAAAAGAGGTAGAGACATAGGATATTGTAGGACACCTCAAGAAGCAAGGCTTGCTTAAACACAGGACAACAGAGATTAGCACAGATTACTTGTAGTTTCAAAAATCCTTTACATCCTAATACTTAGCTTAAACATACATAGTGTTCATCTTTAAGAGGAATGCCTAGTCATTGCTTTCAGCAAAGGTTTCTGAAGAGCAGACTCAGAGGTGCTTAAACTTACTACATATTGGGCACCACAGGGTGAACAGTGGACAACCATACAGACGTGTGTGTATATATGTGTATATGTATATGTATATATAAACATGCTTCTGTAGGTACTGCAGTCAAAGCCTGTTTCAGACCTAGGACAAGGAAAACTACACTATTCAGCCATGGACCAGAAAAGGCACCTAACAGATTTATTGGGTACACTCTTAATGACTCTAAAGGGCATGAAAATACTTCCACTTTATATCTTGAGTGTGTGCTACCAGGATGTTAAAAATTTTCAGAAGTCAAGCAATACTCAAAATTAGTTGTTTCTGTAATCTTAATTTTGGTCCTGTTTTTGTATGCTGTTCTTTCATAAAAAAAAAAAAATAATACTGTAATAGTAAGTAAAAAAGAAGAAGGTCCTCAGATATCACAGTAAATGTTAAAGAACTATGAGCAGGTAAACAGATGAACAGGAATCAGCTAAAACTGGTGAACAGAAATGGAAGTTAGGGTGTACCAATTGTACTCATCTAAAATCTTTCCTGTAATGAATAATCCCAGTGAACAAAATAAAGTTCTCAATGTGAATAAAGCAAACAGTGTCTTCTAATCAAGATGAGCTCATAAGGATTGAGATTTTTCTAAAGAAAATAATTTCTGGAGACCAGGTATAGCATTATTAATGTTAAGAATTAATGCAAGTTGAGAATTCTAATTTTAAGCATTTATGGAGTGTTTAATCAATTACAACACACACTGGATGATTTGTCTTCTTAAGACATAGCAAATATTATGAAAAGCAACCTGAATCACCTTTCTGTATCTCATTCATCATTTTTAAAAGTGTTAGGGATGCCTGGATTGTGACAGTTTGTGGAAACTCTTTACATATACTTCATACATACTGGTTTGAAGTGGTTAGTGTGTATGTATCTTGTACAAGTTACCAGTTGCACTTGGCAAGTACCACTCACTCTGCTCTTTCTTTTGCAAAAGCTTTTTCGGACTAAAAATCCTCAGAGGTTTAGCGTACTGAAGGTTTAGAGCTAGACAGTATCAAACTACCATCCCAAAGTTATCAGTTTAATAGCTTTACCACTGAAATGTGATTGTTCTGGTCAAGCTCCTAGCTTCCATCAAAGGAGACTGCACCCTTAAAAAAGATCACCTTGGCAAACAGCTTTCCTAGTGGATAGTTGTTATGAGTTAGCTTGAAGAAGTCATCCAACCCCTTACAATTATGTGACAGTAGGGACTCTTCTTAAGAACTTTTTGGCAATTCAGCCCTTGCAAAAGCTCTTGAATGTTTGTATGGGGTTGCATAAAAACTTCATTTAGACCAATATCCTGTTTCTGACAGTAGACAGTGATACTTCCCTAAAATGTTCTTCCAGCCCTCTGGCTGTTGTAGACCTGAAACTCACTGATCCAGAAAGCTAATTTTTTTTTTTTTTCAATATCTCTCAATGGATTTTTCTTTCATCAGCCAATCCTTTTCAGAGAGAATGTCATTTTTTTTTGTCATCTACAGCATCTTCAGGTCAGGAGTTTCACAGCTCAGTTGTGCATTCCATGCAAAGGGAAGCATTTCCCTTTGTCTTGTGTTGTAAGGGATATTTGTTACCCATGGTTCTTATACTGGAAGGTATAAGAAACTATTTACTGTTTACTATCTCCATGTCACACATGATTTTATAGCCATGCCTTCCTCCTCTGTCATCTCTTTAGCCTGAAGAGGTTATTTAATCTCCTTAATCATTCCCTGTGCAAAATCTCTTTCAAATCCTTGATTGTTTGATTGTTACCACTATTTTGCCTTTCAGATTTTATTTACCCGTTATTTATGGAGAGACCCAAACCCCACACAGTATCTCAGAAGAAGATACAACATGGATTTGCACCATAGCATAATGATGCTCTCTGTTTTGTTCTCTATTATTTTCTTATCAATTCCTAACATTTATTTTCTTGTCTTGACAACTATTAAATGGCTTTTTTTTCCATTCAACTATTTATCACAGCCCCAAGATCTCATCAGATCAGAGCACAGCATTCTGTAAAGAAAATTTGGGTTGTTTTTACCATTGTGCATAATTTTTCATTTATCTGTATTGAATTTCACCTACAGTATTATAGACCAGTTACTTAGTATCAAGAAGTCTTTCTTCATAATTGGTCCCAATTTTTATTATTTTGAATAACTTATTACTGTCAGCAAAATTTCTGACCTGACTATTCACCTCTTTGCTAATCCATCATGAACACATTGTACATCACAAGCAAGAACAGATGATAACTTTGTAAACTGTGTATTATGAAAATTATTAGGAAATCTATTCTGAAAAGTTAGCTATTAAGGAAAAGTAATCATGGGGATATTTTACCATTTGCCATGATTTTCTAATATCCATCAGCAGGACAGGTTTTTCTAGGCAGACGTAGTGTTCTTTATTAGACCCACTAATATTCTTGAGAAAAATAAACAAAAATCTGGGCCATGTAATTCCTCTGCCAAGTGTCAAAACAGAAGTAACAGCTTTCAAAACAAAATACAAGTTAAGAACAATTAGTGAGAATTTACCTAATTATATATCAGCTAAACTGTCTTTGGGAAAAATAGGTCTTGTTACCTATGGAGCAGAGGGAACACTGCGGGGGTGAAAAGAATTGAGGAAGCAGAAAAACAAAGAGGGAAAGCAAGAAAAAGAGAAGCTGAGAGAGACTGATAGATACTTATCACCTAGTGGAAAGAGAAAGATAGAGTCTGTGGAACATGGAGAGGTTAATGCTGGCGTGGGTCATTATAATATGCTATAGAGTTCTCGGGTTTATCTTTAGAATATGTTTCGTATGTTTCCTTTGTGGAAATTAGAACACCTCCATAAAGTTGAAGATGGAGCTATTGTTTTCTGGGAAATGCCTTCCCTTGACATCTGGACATTTCTGTCATGTATAGACTGGAAGTGTAAGTTCATGTTGGTGCATAATGGTTGCCTACTATCAACTACATATACATTGTGGTGACATCTGATGCGCTGGGTGAAATATCTGACATTTCTCCCGGTGCAGGTGCAGCATCCAGAGATGATAATGGTCCTGCTGTAGAGACTATTCATAACGAGAAGTACAGACATGTTAGTGAATCTCACTTTTGTTGCATAGGCACAGTCTATATTCACTGTACTTTGGATTATGGAGAATTTGCTTCTGTTAAATGAGCTTAAAGGCTCAGGAATGTGGTTGTGGGAAGATTTCTTTTCAGGATTTTCTTCCAATAAAGGCTCTGTTTAATGACTTTCTATACAAGTTCCAGGGTAGAATGTTATGTGCCAAGTGGGATTTATTTTTTCTTACAGTTAGGTAATCCTTCATGTGGTAATCAGGTGTCTTTTAGAAATCTGACCTGTTTCTCTAGAATATCTTTGTTGGATAAAAGTCCTCTTTCACCTACCGAGGTGGCTATCAGTCCAAATGCAATAGTATGAAAAGGCAAACCTCTAATCTTTTCACTTTTGTTGAATGTTGCAGATTATAGCTCGTGTATATAGATAGGTGTTCTCGTATGCAGGTTTCCTATGTATCATAGTTTGTAGGCTGCCACTGTTTATGCTGACTGCACTGTTTAGAGAAGTGAGATTGGTACGGTAGTATTTTGGAGATAGTTTGACAAGAGAGTGCTGATAATTGAACTTGTGGGGAAAACAGTAAGGGAGTCCAAATTTCTGGGCCAGTTGATAAAGATGTCACCTGTGTATCTTTGACTTTTGGTACTGTTATTTAAAAGCCCTTCTTCAACATTGTTCATGAAAAGGTTTGTAGACTGTGATCCCACTGTATTGTGCATAACTATGCCCATACATGTATCATGAATTATAGTCTTAGGTGTGCACATGGGCTCATTGGAGCTGCTAGCCTGACAGTGGCTGTTTTTTGATTTGCCTGGAAGCTGTACTGATAAACCTCTCTGGTTTCCTCTTTTTCAGCAGAACTTGAGCTTCCAGGCTGGAGTCAGGACTGTACATAGAATCTGCCAAACTTCCATATCTCTACAGAGCTCCTTTGGACCTATAGTTCAAGTCCTTTCCCATGATAATCATGAGCTGCCTGTTATGTGTGCATGTATGTCACCTGCCCATTGGAAAGACAACTGTATGTAGTAAAATACAAACCTCCTGTACTTTTCCATCCAGTTCTTCTACCTGAAAGAATATGTGGTTTCTGTTTTGCTCCCTTCTTTTCTTCTGGGCCTAAATGGTCTCCTGGCCTCTTTTATGACTTGTCTTTGGGGATGGACAGCCTGCTGGTCTTCTTTCTACCTTAACTCCTGTTTTTGCTCACTTTAGTTCCAGGGCTCTTCTTGCTCCAAGTATTTGATCTCTCAAAAGCCTGTTAGTTACAGTCTGTACACTAAGTCTATTTAATGATCCAAGTATGGAAGGACTATTCTTAGTCTCCATTTAATCTTAAAACAGAACAATCCTAACAAAGATTTTGATTTATTTGGTTTTAGACATCAGTGTCTGAGTTAGTTGCCTATATTCCTTTTCTGAGGACAGTAAGACTCGTGTGGCATGTGATTCATCTGATGCTTACCTTGAGATGAGATAAATTGTTTGTGAGAAGTACATCTTTCTTCTCATTTGTTAAGGAAGAGCTCTAGGAAGGTAGTTCATATACAAATGTCTACATTGTAGAAGTCTTAAAAGAGGTGAGACAGATGCAATAACCCGCGCCTTTGGCAAAAAAATTGGCCATCGAACAGCAGAGGGGAACTTGGCCAAATAAACTCCTTTACAAATTCAAAAGAAAAAAAAATGGCAATGAACATGAAATGAGGAAATTATCCATCTTCTGCCACATGCATGAAGTTCTGTCTCATAGATGTATGAGTTTCGTGTAGTAACAGTGCCTGTAAGATCATTAAACTCATTAATTAAAAAGCATAGAAGTAAAAATAGTACTCTGACATGAATCCTAAATATCTTTTATCCCTTTTTTATCTCCAGATTGTCATTTCTAATTCCTACAACAAGCATAAATGTGTAAGGAAAAAAAAAAAAAAGAACTGCTCAGAAACTGCAAGCAAGGATTTTTATGGAAATTGGCTGTATTTAAATGCATTCTTGAATCGCTAGTCAGGAAACAATGACTTTATTGTCCAACACATCCAAACTGTAGGGAGGGAAGACAGAGTAAAATAAAACCATTTTAGAGGAACTTATTGGAATTTCTAATGTTTTTTTTTTTTCTTGGGGGGGGAAGAGGAGTTGTGTAGCTGGCTGTCAATGCTTGAATTGTAATAGAGGCTCTTCTCTTTTTATTCAGAAGTTTGGCTGGCAGAAGGCAAATTCATTACATTGATTGCAAGAACACATCTCAATACGATTCTCACTCGTTGAAATCTCTCATCAATATCAAACATTCTTGAAGACATTACATAATTCACGGTGTTAGTTGTGATGGCATGAAATTCAACAGAGGCAAATGCTGGGTTCTGCACCTGTGACAGAGTACCGCCAGACACAGGCAGACTGAAAGACAAGTGGCTGGAGCAGCTCAGCAGCAAGGGAGCTGGGGGTGCTGGTGACAGCATGCTGAACATGAGCCAGCAGCGTGCCCTGGCAGCCAAGAGGGCAAACTGCATCTTGGGGTGCACTAAACACAGCGTAGCCAGACGGTCAAAAGATGTGATTCTCCCACTGTATTTAGCGTTGGTGCGGCCTCACCTTGAGTGTTGTGTGCAGTTCTGGGCTTCACAATATAGAAAAGATGTTAAGGTCCTTGTGTGTGTCCAGAGGAGGGCAACAAAGCCGGTAACAGGCCTGGAAGACATGTCCTGTGAGGAGAGGCTGAGGACACTTGGGTTGTCTCATCTGGAGAAGAGGAGGCTGAGAGGTGACCTCATTGCTCTCTGCAATGTCCTGAGGAGGGGAAGTGGAGATCGATGAAGGTGCTGGTCTCTTCTCCCTGGTCACCAATGACAGGAAGAGCAGGAACGGCACAAAGCTGAGCCAGGGGAGGGTCAGACTGGACATGAGGAAAGATTTCTTTACTGTGAGGGCGGTCAAACACTGGAACAGGCTTCCTAGAGAGGTGGTTGATGCCCTATGCCTGTCAGTGTTCAAGAGGCATTTGGACAATGCCCTCAATAATATGCTTTAACTTTTGGTCAGCCCTGGAGAGGTCAGGCACTTCAACTAGAAGATCTTTGAAGGTCCCTTCCAACTGAATTATTCTGTTCTGTTCTGTTCTGTTCTGTTCTATTCTATTCTATTCTATTCTAATCCACTCTGTTCTATTCTGGGCTAAAGAAAACAGAAAGCTTGGCAAGATAGCTGCGGAATAGTCCCTTCTTTTTTTTTCTTTTCTTTTCTTTTCTTTTCTTTTCTTTTCTTTTCTTTTCTTTTCTTTTCTTTTCTTTTCTTTTCTTTTCTTTTCTTTTCTTTTCTTTTCTTTTCTTTTCTTTTCTTTTCTTTTCTTTTCTTTTCTTTTCTTTTCTTTTCTTTTCTTTTCTTTTCTTTTCTTTGTGGGTAGATTCCAATGAGTTTGAAATGGGAAGCAGGCTATGCCATAAAAAAACAGATGTAGAAAGAGGGGATGAAGCATTGGACCTAATTTAGCGTGACACTATGGAACTGGCTGATCCCACACTGTTTGGTCTCCAGCTCCTGTAACACTGTCTCAGCAAACTTCACAGAGATCTGCTTTTCTTTTGACTCTACTTTCTGCAGTATCTCCTGCTTGTGAAACACAGTGGAAGAATGCCAGAATATCTGAAATATCAGCAGGCAGGAAGGTGAACCTTGACTCATGGCTTCAAGTGCCTAGGCTCCTCTCACTGCAGAGAGGAATTTAGCTTAGGCTTAACTCTATGGCTAGTGATAACTGAGATACAGAGAAGTGTGCTGTACTGTGTGAAAAGGAAACAAGGTTTCTAAGCTATTTTGGCATCGACTTTCCATCTTGATTTTATTTACAGCTTACCTAAACAAGTGTGTTGCAAGCCTCAGAAGTCATTGTTTTCCAGAATTGTGTGTCAGTTGTCATGCAATCCTGGGTGTAATAGAGGCATTTTTTATGAAAGCTGTATGTACTTTCAGAGATCCTCTGGGAGATGTTCACACTTCCATGATTTGTTTCCAGTCAGGAATGAGAGATGTAGATAGAAGTGTGCTTATCATGAAATAAGGTCCTATATCTGCAAGAAACACAAGAGTTTGTGTATCTCATGTACCAACACTTAAGGACGAGTCTAGCACCAGCCTAACAGGCAGTATGGTAGCTGTAAAGAAGTCAGTGTGGAAATTATAGATATCCATGGATTTATTGAATTGATCACTGCTACATTTCTAATGCAACAGTAGTGATCCAAGGAAGATGTGTCTCTTTCCCAAACAGAATGATTGGGCAAAGATGATGGAGTTACCAGCTCAGAAACTATTTTCTGTGAAGTCTTTTTGTGCTGAATCGTTGACGAAGTCATGAATAAAAGTCTTCATATAAAGAAAATTCATAGCGTGAGACCTATGTTATTATCTGTGTAGCCAATATATTCTTATCTACTTCTCAATTTAACTGGGACATTAACAGGCAACTGCATTATACATCTGTAATAGCAAATATGGGCAGCTGTTCTTATCCACTGAGCTCCATACTGTTGCAGTTTGACTTTCCAAGCTAATTTGCTGTGATTTTAGCTTATTTCTAGCTTATTCTTTCCTCCCCACTCCCCCCTCCTTCCATTGGTCTGCACTTGTCCACAAGCTCAGAAAAGAAAAGAACAGCTATAGTTATATTACACAAGAATGTGAAGGAGCTTTTTTTCATCAGACTTCAGCCTGTTGATGAATTGCTTACAGCAGGTCTAATTTAAACTAATAGAATATGCTTGAACTAAGACAAATTATGAAGTGTCCAGCAAGTAAGGTAGAGAGTGTAAATGGACACTAAAAAACAGTTTTAAAATGTATAACGTGTATTAAATGAATTGTGACATCCAGGCAGAGTATGACAGTTCCTCTGATGTTTTGAAGGACTGCTGTAAGTTAAATCATGGAAGACATCCAGATGAATATTGAAAATAGTCAAAACTAGGAAAAGTATTGAACTAATAAAATAAGAAATTCAGAAAGCCCAAGAAGGAAACTTGAAAAATGAGACTATTGCAGATTACTTGTGCACTTCCTCCTCATCCCAAACGATGAACCATGAATCAGCCCGCCATCTCTCAGGAGAAGGAACAATCAGAATCTCTGCAGCCTGAGAGAGAAGAAATGGCAAGACTGGGGAGATGTCAGTTGTCAGCTAAGTAGTATTCCCTAACTCTGGAAGCCAATGATAAGAAAATATGAAACTGAACGCATCCCTTCCCAACATCCCAGAGTGAATCTGTGACCTGCTACAGCACAAGCCTATAAAGAAAGTAATATATTGAAAGCTAGTAGTTATACCGCTACAAATTAGTGCTCCATTATTCAAGAAAGCAATTGCCAGGTGGAGAGGGAGGGGATCTTGCCTGATGCTTAACAGGTCTGTTCTATTCCTTCTCTATCTGGCACTCCGTACATCTAAAGGAAGGCATGGATAGGAAGAATTATAGACGTATATCTAAGCAATGGACTCCAAATCTGGCTGACTGCATGGGAAGGACCTCATAAAAGTAGTGACAGGTGTACTGTCTCTGAGTCCCTGGTCTGCTTTACTCTGTGAGGCAGAAAGCTCAGATTGGTGGATGAGAACAAAATTCATGTCTTGTACAAAAATTCATTGCCATGTAAACTTAGGAGAAAAGTGATTCCACCTCTTTTACTCATCCTAAACAGCAATTCAATGTACTTCTCTCTGTTATTTATGGTATTATTTACTGCTAACATCTTATCAAACAGCTTTTACTGAAATGATATGGAAAGAGAAGGGGTGTCACATTACCTAGTGTAAAGAGAAAATTAAAAAAAAAAAAAGAGAGAGACATTAAAGATAAAGATAAAGATAAAGATGATAAAGATAAGACAATGATAAAGACATAAAGGACCTTCAAAGCTGAAGGAGCCTACTCGGATTTTAGAAAAAGGACCAACCATGTAGAAGACCACTGAAGACCATTCATTGACCACTGAAGAAAGTTGATGACCAGGAAAGGTACAAATATCACAAAGAGCTGTAGCAAATTTATAGGCAATACTTTATAGACACCACAGTTATCAGTTAAACTGAAAATGTGAGGAATAACCAGCATTTCCAACCTTCAGCTAATAATAATAATAATAATAATAATAATAATAATAATAATAATTCAGTCTTACTTGCCACTAGTGTCTCATCTAAACTTTTCTGTAGATCTGCAATGTCTATAGCAGTAAATTAATTGTAAACACTTTCTGGCCCACAATTGTACTAATGAGATCTGTTCTTCAAAATGAGGTGGCCACATTTTAATTCTCTGCTAGGTATACACCTTGCCCATTTTAACTCCTGAACCATACAGGGGAATTGTTCATGAGCATGCTAGTTGGCCCAAGCTATGTCAGGGACTATTCTAGCAAAGTAATCACACAGAAATTTGATTCCAACACCTAAGAATATTTCTTGGCACTGTGTAATACAGTAATATTGCTATGGTATCTGAACAAAGAAGTGAGACCACAGGAAGGAAAGTGATACCTACAGACTCCAAACAGTGCATTGCACATGCTACTTGCATATATAAAAGATAGTAAAAATTGGGAAAAGAACAATTAAAGAAACCTGAGAGAGAGGGGAGATAAATCTAACATCTATATAATTAGTATTCATACATCCTATTTAAGCTGAAGAAAGAAATGCAGTTCTGCAAGAATGGGTTAATTGCATTTAGCATCACCACTGAAAAACAAAAGGCACATATAAACTGTCATTTAGTGTACAGACTGTCCTAAACCCTAAACAAAAGGACAAAGGAAGAGGGACAGATAATGTAAATTTGAAAGAACTAAACAGTGCTTACAGCACAGTCATTTTATTTGATAGATTCCTATATCAGGCTGCCTGACAACATATATATCTTCACTTTGGTAAGAATCTGTGCATTTATGCTTTAAGGTAAGCATGCAATTAGCATATATATGGTAACCTCCTGTATAAGGCTTAGCAGGACAGTTTCTTCTTGAAAACAAAGACCATGACAGGGTAACAAAAATGTAGGAAGAGTCAGCAGGAGAAAGCAGAAGGACAACACTGACAAGATGAAGTGATACTTCAGCAAATGTGAGGGCAATGGAAAATATGACAAAAGAGTCAACTGCTCTGCAAGGGAAGAGTTAACTATTTTGCTTAGAAGCTAGGAACCAATTGCTTTGTTGCAATAAAAAGCTGTGAATACCTGCCTGAGCACTTTTGCAGGATGTGTGAAGAGCAACAAGCAAATTATGTGACAAAACCACCAAAAATCCCGTTTTGAGAAAATCACTGGAGGTGAGCAAGGTCTAAGGGACACATAAACAGAGGACTGGAAGCAACATAAGGCCTGCACCTATCCTGTGCTGGAAGCTTTGCTTTGTGTGGAAATGAGGGAAGATGATTGGTGGAGTCAGGACTGGTGTAATGATATGATTGGATGTGTTTGCATAGTGTTGTGTTGCAAATGATATATAAGCTGCTGCAAATTCTAATGGTTACCTCTCATTTCACATCACTGCTTTAAAGAAAAAATAATCATGGCAATGAATCACTATTGAAGTATCAATTATTTGTTTCTATCTGACTAGAACTGGATTTGTTTTGGTCTACTGCATAAGATCCTAACCCAAAAATGATATATAAAAGTGAGGAGTTTCCAACAGGTCAATGAGTGTGTTACAGAGCGTGTTCTCTGCTGATGACTTCCAAAATACAGTATGCAACATAGGTTATCCTTTCTGCTAGTACCAAAAATGTGGCATTTGCTGCAAGAAATTAGGTTGCTCTAATAAGCTTATAAAAATCATGTTCATTTATTACCTTTAATGGATGATCACCTACATATATTTGAAGAGTTTTAATCAGGTGCCTTAGCCTATGCCAATTACTAAAGTGACAGAGTTAGCAAGACTACTGATCTCAGCAAAGAGAGACTGCGGGCAAAGAAGTAAAGGGAGGAGGGATTTCCCCACCCAGGAGAAGAATGGGTCTACCCAGAAGAAGAGACTGGGACAAAGAACTGGCATTTGGGAAAGGGGAGCAGGAGGAGGTTAGATAGATATAAGTAGCAACTGTGAGTACAAAAGAGACAGCAACTGGGCAAATCAAGAAACCAATGCAAGATTCCTACCTGTGATCTCCCAGTTCACCTGTTTGGTCAGTGAAAAACAAATCTTTCAGAATAGAGTTACCTGAAGACAGATAACAGTTTTTATCTCCATCCAAATATTCACTTAATATTTACTTAACTTGAGAGCAGAGTATTTTAAAGCTTTTAAAAAATATAAAATGAAGTAAGAATTCTTTCACTGGTAGATGAGAATGCTTTAAGAACTGCATCAGAATTATAAAAGGGGAAAAAAGCACATAAGTTTGTGCCTTGGGTTTCTTGTGACAGGTTAATCCAAACATGAATCCATTGCCCTATAGCATGAATATGATTATTTAATATTAGCACCTGCCCCTGAGACTCTTAGCATAATCATAATGTGTCCTTAGGGGTTATTAAAATTGCTGAAAGTTTAGTCAATATTTCCCTCTTTTCTTTATGCAAATGTATTAAATTATGAGCACAGAAGAAAATGAGCCAGGACATGAACTTAGCTGCTATTAATTTAGCTAAGCAAATTAAAAAGGAAAAACCCAGAGACATTCTATAGCAATCAGTAGTAGGCAATTTTATTAAGACCACATCTGAAAAATTAAAGTAATTCAGGCTGTCCCATTCTTCAATATCACCAGAGAAACCATCAAGTGAAAACTGCCAGAAAATCTGATGAAATGCATTTGAGGTATATACCCAGGGAACCAACTTTCATAAAGTCTTGGGTAGAAGGGAGAGGAAACAAGATTCTGATATGCAAATTTAATATAGACTTTTCTAAATGTCTGTAGCCTTCTTCAGCATAGAGCAATTCCACATGAAGGATTGAGATAATGTTCTGTTTTATAAGATTTTGCAGCTATTTGAGTCTAAAGCCCCAAAGCTGCATTTCTGCATTGTACTTTGAAGAAGGGAGAAGTGTAAAAATTACTGTAAAAATGCTGGTCATATCTTAAGTTCCTAATCCCTTACCTAAAGGAAAGTCCATAAAACTGTCAGCAATCTGGGGACACATGGCTTTTCTCAGCTATAAACAACCAATACAGGGTGAGTCATTCATAATATACATTCACTTTGTCTGATCCATTTCACACCAAAGCTGATGGAAACTGACCATCAATAATTAGCGGGAATGTGCCTGGGACAAAAAGCTTGCATTATTAGTAACTTTGCCTAATTGCTGTTTCATGTATCCAAACATAACCAACCAACACATGTATTTAAAACGAAAAAAGAGACAAAAAACATTAGACATGTTTAAATTCACCAAACAAGAGGTGTCTTCTATGGCAAATGCTTAATTCACCAAAAATACACAGATTTCTCATTTGTGAAATTAATGAATATTTGTTCTAAAATAAAACTGTTCATAATTTATTTTGGAAGGCAGTAACATTCTGATTTCACTCACATTAATTTTTCACAGATAAATGGTACAACTCTGCATCCTAAAAGAAATGGTTGTTGAATAGCTAGACTAACATTTACTTATTTGCATATCAACTTAATTTGCAAGCAATTAACTTGAAAGGAAAAAAAAGGAAAGGTAAACCACGGGAAGGCTGGAAATCAGACAGTGAGAATAAAGGTAATTCAGAATAGCTATACCCAAAATAGTATTTGATAGGATGCTTATTTTCAATGTATATATTAAATAAATGTATTTATTAGTAGTACTTCTTCTGAAAAAGATCATGTACCCCCAAAAATTCTGCTTCTCATGTATGTAGAAGTTTAAATGGCTAAACTCATGTATATAGAAGTTTAAAAACAATATAACACATACAATGTATATAACCATGTATTTCAATATTAGCTTTTAGTCTGTGTTCATTTCCTCTGCCTCATTAAGCATAATAGGAATGGACAGTCAAGAGTAATTAGAATATTTTGTTTAAAGTGCTACATTAAAATATTACATACCAGAGAAAGTTGATTCTTAAATTTATAAAAAAGTGTACCAGTTGTCTCTGAATTATGACTATATTAAACTAAAATAGATGGGATAAGTGTTAGTCTGTCTTTAAGTATCATTAGTGTCCCTGATTCTCCATTTGTTTACTCCACATATAATTCTTACAGAGCTGCTGATTTGAAAGGATTCACAGTAGTCACAATTACATCCTAAAATGTCAAGTTAATTAAGAACTTGCATTTGTAGCTTCAACACTTTTATCCACAGAACTGAGTAAGCAAAATTTGACATTCGTATGCTCAGATGGCCTATAAATACTTATGCATACACTTTGCCCAGGGCATAGCTGGTTATATGGAGCTTCCCTGTAACTACCAGTTGGATGACACCAAAACCCTTTGGTTTATTTAAAAATGTTGTTTGAAAAAGTAGGCAATCCAAGGATCTCTGCTCTATTTTACAAAACTCAAAGTCCCAAAACTCTTTGCTGAGCCCTAACACTTGACAAGTGTCTGACATTTTACAATCTTGCATTTTGTTTTGGGGGTTAGCCCTTTGGGGGTCAGTTTTGTTTGGGCTTGGTGCCAGCACACCCACTTGCAATTAATTATGTGATAATTGTTGAAAGACATGTTCCTCATTTGGTGATGTTAAGAAGCTGGTTAAAAAATGTTTGTGCCAGCCAGTCTGGTTCTCCAAAAATCTTTTTCCTGGATTCATCTGCCTCAAGGAGGCCTTTGGATGCCTAGCTGAGTCACTCACTGATGGGTGGATGGGGTTACTAGATTCAAGTAAGTCCTGGCAAGTTAAGTCCTCAGTGCTTTCTTATATGAAATGCTTAAGAGGAGGTGCTTCCAGATGTTTTATCTGGAACTATGTTATTGCCTTTTTTGGCCTGTACCAGCAACCAGGTGTATTGTTTATAATCTTATTGACAATATTTAGGAAAACATCTTTCTTGTAATGTTTTCTATCTTCTCCTCCTTCCTCCTGTTTCTATCTAGATGATAGAAATATATAGTTGCAAAGGTATATTTAAAAGAAAACATTGTCAATCTATGTTTTAAATCTCCTAATTTATTTGACTCTTAATCCTTGTAGCAAGTTCTTATAATAGAATCATAGAATGGCTTGGGTTAGAAGGGACCTTAAAGATCATCTGGCTTATTTGGGAGTTGACCAAAAGTTGTTGTTACTGTCTAGATATCCAAAGACATTTCACAGAAGTAACAGCTTGCTTTATTTGTGTTTTCTTGTACAACAGAAGATAATTATTATTTATCAATGTTTTGCAGTAGATCAGTCAGGAGGAATGTTGTCCCTTTCTTCATGCAGTGGTAACACTGTCCTTTGCACCCAAGCCACAGGAGTCTTTTGAGTACTGGGAGGACAATGCCATGCATACAGAAGGTTTTTTTGCTTGTTAAAGGACTTAGCTTTTCTGACTGAAATGACTCAAAACCAATTAACGCAGGAATGCTGTGTCTTGGCTAACTTTTCAACTGGGCTAGATGTGAGAGAATATCCATGTTGTCCTCCCGAAACCACCCATGAAAGGCCTGTCTGACAAGAAAGAAAACCTGCAGCCTAAAGCTAACAGCTTTGTTATATGGTGTTTACAATTCACAGTATGTCTCTTGCATGCCAATTGCTATAGTGTGTGTCTGAGCTCAGCATTCTCTGCAAAATCCTTGTGGGACAGAATTATGTTGATCTTCTCTCAGCTTTGCATTCTAGACCTAACACTCAAACCCAGTTTTGTTCAATGATTTTGATAAATAATTGCTTGCTTTCTCTAAGAATTAATTTATCTGGGAATTTGGGAAATGTAAAGGTTAATTTTAGTATAAAGAAAATGAAGAATAGGAGATTGCATGGTTTCTGGAAATGCTTTTGTTTGAGGATTTCACATTAAATACAGATAAATGGATAGATGCAACATGAATATCTATTTCCAGAGCCATATAAAACAAATTGCTTAATCTTTAGGTATTTTTCAAATTCATTACGAGGCAGGTGCTATTAAAAGAGAACTTACACAATACATCGATCACTGTGCTGTACTGCTGAATTCAGCAAAGTGTACATATGTCAATCAAAGTTTATTGAAACCCCAACTGAGAACTAATAACTGCAGGCTTGTTGTTCCCGATGAAGTTATTGGCAAGCTCATTTAAATGGAAAGGGTATAATATTGAGTGCCCTGTGAAGCTGCATTTTAGTCCATTTATTTGTCAGTTAAGAAGCAGAATGGTATTTTTTTAATTATCATTATTTTCTGTTAACATGGGGAAGACATTAAATACTTATTTTTAGACAGAGTAGTCCTGAAATACTTTTTCAGATAAAAAGGAATTTATTTTACTATAATACATGTAGAACTAATTTATATGGGAGCGGCACCTGGAGCATAAATACGTAAGAAGTTACAAAGAATATGGCAGGACAGCTGACAGGTGGAACCGTTTCTAGTTCACAGACTGTTCTGGACTCTTCCAAAAAAAAAAAAAAAAAAAAAAAAAAAAAAACCACCTCTAATCACACTACTAGAGAAAGCTGTGTTTTGTATTGGAGTTCATTTTGTATAATACCAGAAGTTTCTTCTAAAAATGTTTCTCTCTCTCTCTTTTTTTTTTTTTTTTTTTCCCAAAATCATTCCTCCTTTGTGAAGGCCCTGAACCCAAACAGAATTTGGACAGGGTGGTTGTCAAACATTTCTGGAAAGATGGAAAGAGTAGGGCTTATGGTAGCAAATTTCTGCACAAAACAGATCAAAATGAAAGCGTTTAAGTGTTTGGCCTAAGTGTGGTTAAGATTTCATGCACAAAAACTCAAAAACTTTGAAGTCCAGAAGATAAATTTCTGGCTACTCATTACCTTGCTTAAAACTTGGAAAGTTTTTAAGAGGAGGAGGAGAAGGGGGGAAGGACGGACGGACGGACAACAAAAACAGTCCTGAAGGATTGGAGTAAGTGAGATGACCTCAAGTGTATGTTCACAAATGTCCCCAGCAGACCAATGTTTAGGGAATTCAATGAAATCCTAAGGCTTAGATTCCGTATATGGAGTAATAGAATAAAGTCTGACTTTGGTGGAATTTGGATGTCTAAATCTATCTAGTGGGTGATAATAAGAAACAGTCCCCACTCTGTTTCTTTCTGACTCTACAAATTCTTTAATGTCCTGAAGCATTCTTAATTTTAAATCTACAGACTAGATTCTAGTAGACCTTCGATGTAATCACAAGTTAAAATCTCTTCTATGACACATAAGCTATTTCTCTTTCACATTAGCGTTTATTCGCTTGACATATGTGTGGACAAAAATTGACATCTTTTTATATAGAGGTATGCATATACTCATAAACTGCATTTATTTCTAGGAAATATGTGGATGAATATTTCAGAGGTATTGTTTATTACCCCAAATTTCCACAATACTGAGCTATAGCACCAATGAGGATCAGCTGAGTTCTGCTATTTTTTTTCTTTAAAAACAAGTAGAAGTATGTTAAGTAAAGTACAGCCTCTTCATCTGATGTTTCATTCTGTTCCTCAGGCACAATGTGTATGTGCCGACTTCCCTCGTCTAAATGTGCATTCTACATGTCTACTGTTTGTAACATCTGTTCCAGCCTGAAACTTAGAGCCGCAAGTACACGATCATCTTTCTTGATTTTAGCTATGGTGGATATTGCTGATTTTCTCCTGCCCTCTGATGGCTGTCTTTCTGAGTACTGCCCTAAGCTGAAGCAGAACCCAGTAATGCATCCGTTGTTATGACACTTTGGTTTTCAAGTTTTTAGGATTGTTGCTGGTGTTTGTAGGACATTTGCTTTCAGCATAATAGTCTATTCATTTAGTTTTCCTTTAACTATGGTGTTTTATTATTTTATTATTTTTTTTTTTTACTTTTAATTAGTCAGCTATTTTGATGGCCTCTCCTTTTTCCTGTTGTCTCTGAGGTACTCCAAAATGCTATCCTTCATTCTCTATTTCTCTCAGTACATTACTTCTGACAGTTCATCCATACACATCTGCTTTGTGCTGATTCTGTAAATCTGTTTATGAATTTTCGAATCCCATGCTGATAGTGATGTCCCCTGTATCTCACCTGGGCTGAGTCATCACCACTTTTAACTCAATATGACTAACTTAGCTGCTGAAATTACTTTCATAGCCTCTCTTATCCTCCATCTCTGTTCTAGCTGACAACTTTGAACACCAAAACTTGAAGGCTGTATATTGCTTGTTTACATCAGTTATCCCTGTGCTACTGCTTTTTAGTCTTCAACATTCCCACAGAACACCCATTTTTGTCTCCTTATTCAAAATTTCTCATTTAGGCTCTCATAATATCTTTCAATAACTATCACCACCTTTTTACTTCCTGCTCTTCCAAATGTACACCTCACCTAGCCCTATATAAAATTCCATTTCTGAGGTCATGTTGATCTGATTCTCTCATTTACCTCTTCATTTCCTTTGTTTGTCTCCCTTTGCCATGCTCCACCATATTAATCTCATCACATTCAGAGTCCTGTGCGGCAGACTACTCCTCTTTGTAGAGATGTTTGGTGAGTTCTTTTCTGTTCACTTGTGCTCAATGCAGCATCTTTTAGTTTATTTGAAAAGGCAAAAACACCAATAAAGAAAGCCTATTGTATATTTCAAACTGGACTTGGGCAGGCTTGTCAACACGGCATTCTGCTGGGTGATGGCTCTTTGGTGACTTAACTTGAAACGTAGACAGTGGCTAGTTCTCAGCTGACAGATATCTACATTATACAATTAGATGTTAGAACTGGTATTGATATCTACTTGGCAGCTTCAGCAGAGGTCAAGCACTGAAGCAGTTTGGAGACTAAATGATTCTGTCACTCTAACACTTGGCCACTGCAGAAGAGGCCTGAGATTGCTGATCCCAGACTGCTTTCTCTGTCGCATGTGTGTGAGTACATGCTGAGGATTTACCCCTTTGTGCGTGTCATTCTAATGTGGTTCAGAAATGCTGACTTTAGCAGTGATCACATGCTTAGAAAAAGTCACTGCACAGATCCTGAAGGTCATCATTTGCTGACAAAAATCTGACTATCTCACCTGTCAGTGTTCGTCCTTCACTTCCTTGTGAGAATCAGTGATATCTCTGTTTAAACCATTCCTCCTTGTCAGAAACATATCTCAACTTTATTTTTTTCTTACCTTACTATTTGTTCAGGCTTTCTACTTCTGCCCTATAAAATGTGCCAGGTAATAAATATGATGAAGAATGTTTTTTAGAGGCTTTACTTCAGAGACTGAAACAAAACAAAAAACAAACAAACAAACAAACAAAAACATTTGGGCCATTTTCTAAATAGTTTCATTCAGTTCAGCTTATTCAAAACCAAATCTTCCAGCCAACTATGCAAATGTACTGATTCAAGGTTCTCCATACGTGCATTGAGCTTAGCATAGGATCAGAATCCTCAGAATGCGTTTCAATACCATCTGACTATTCGATGCGTAATGGATGTCATGACCATTTCTGGTATAGTCTTAGCCTTAGCCTTCTGACTCATGTTATCATTCCTGAATAGTGGCTTAGAGAAAGGCGTAATATAAGTTTGTATCTCAGTGATCTTACACACCTTATTGACAGACACTTCCCAAGGACTTTCCTTGGACAGGAATAATAATGCACTGAACACCTTTACTGGGAGGACAAACAGATGACAGGTGTCAAGGAGAGAGGGAGGCAGCTGAGGTATCTGCAAGTTGAATCATGTACCAGCAAGAAAACATGACTAGTTATATGACAAAAGAGGAATATGTTGTTTGATGAGGTTACTCATCTGCGTTTCATACTCTTGGGAAGCAGCAGCAACAAAAAGAGACGCAGTTTCATCTCTCAGTAAGCAGGAAAATGGTGATACATTAAAAACAATAAAAAAGGCAAAGTTAACAAAGACCTTAAAAAGAGACTTGTTAGAGCTGAAGTTAGGAGCAAATGACAACATGAGCAATTATAGTCTGGAAAAGTGATATGAACTCTCTATATAATTAATATTTCTGTTAGCAATTCATACCACTTGTCTTAACTTGCAAAGCGATTTCTAGCAAATAACTGAGTTGACATTAATTAAACACAATTTCAGTGGAAGATAAGTGGAATTTTAATACTTTTGACTCCAGTCTTATTGTCTGTGTGTGTGTGTATTTTGTCCTCATCAGATTTTAACCTTTGAGTTCATTCATTCTAGAGGAGAAACTCTGTTTTATTGGGTTTTACTGCACACAGCACAGTAAGACGCGGTTCTGACTGGGCATGCTATTGCACAGGGTAACATGAACAGTAGCAAAGTACTGATAACCAAGTGCAAATAAGAGCCATGCCATTTTCTCAGCTGGTTAGGGGTAGATATGCAGAAGTTGCCTTTAGATTCTAGCCTCTAACACCATTACTGAAATGGAAGTTAGAGAAATTAATATCATTTAATCTCATTGCTACTGCCATTAGCTTTCACCCTTCGTGTTCTGATTTAAAACCTTGGAGAAAATTGTGGAGAGAACAATAACAAGATCGTTTCCGAAGTCTCCTGCTGTCAGTGGTAAGGTGGTTAGGACTCTCAGTGTATGTCTTAGTCTGTTTTCCTCATTGATACTCAATTTCTAGAAGAAAAAGTCCTTGAACCCTCAGTCCTTCACGAATCTACTCCAGCAGACAAATATTGCCTTCTGTTGTGTATTTGTCAAAAGGAGTCCCCATATGGACAACAAACAATTATCTATCCTCTTTGAAGAGCTAATTTTATGAGCCATGCCTCTGAGTTTTCCATCCTTGCCCCAACTTTTCCACTGGAAAGGATGGCTAGACCCAAATTCATTTGCTGAAACATTGAGAGCTTTTTGGTGTTTTCATTAAACAGCACAGATTTGAATCACGCTTTTCAAACATTATAAAATGCTGAAGAAGATATATACATAGTCATAAAAGAGTACCCTACAGAGGGCCTGAAGAATGAGTATGAGATGAGTTTTGGCAGTAACTTTTTCTTATTGAGAACCAATAATGTCCTGACGTCAGTGTTCATTTGACAAGATCTGTTACTTTATATGATGATTGAGCCAGACAGTTTATACTTATTTTTATACTCTGCAGGTTGAATTATGTCAGACCAGCATAACTCTTTAGACACATGGATTTACTTACTTAAGGTAAGCTTTTTTGTTAGTATTCATTGTAAATTATCCCAGGAGTCTCTAACAATGATTTAAAATTTGATACATTCAAATCTTGCCACCTTCATTTCTGGTATTTATTAATTTTCTCTTTCACTCTTATGTTCTCCTGCCTTTTTAATGATTTTTTAGATGAAACACTGATCCAAGCTTTCATTTTATTTTATGTCTTTGTTGTTTTTTTTTTTCCTTCTTCTTTCTTCTCCTCCCCCCTGCATCTAGAAGGTTTGCACAGTCAATGCATCAATTTTAATTTGGTCCTTTAAGGTGCTCAATAACCAATAGCATGTATGATGATTTGAACAGAGTAGTATACAGCTGTGTGATAGACTGTCATGCTGTTGTGCAGGGGAGCAGAAAGGGTAACCTCCTCCCCAGCAGATGGGGAACCAAGCATGATACCAAGGCAGGGCAGGGGTCTTGCCAGCTGGGGCATAGCCCCATGTGGAAACGAGCAGCACTGGCCTGGAGATGGCAGTCAGGGTCAGCTGAGGGTCCAGACCAACAGGCAAGCCCATAGTAATAAGGCAGGCCCGAGGTCAAGATGGGAAGTCAATCCAGAGGTCAGGATCTGGAACAACAGGGTCCATGGCCAGGCACAAGCAGAACCAGGTTGAAATTGAGGTCTCCACCTTAATGGGCCCCTGGGCCCATTAAGGTGGAGACCTCAGGTGGGGCTGGTCACCAGGGCCATTAAGGACTGTTAGTGAGCTAAGGGCCGTGACAGCATGTAGAACAATATCCACACCATGCCTCACAGGCATATGGCTGCTTTTTAGCTCCTATAGGATCTCCTTGAGCTGGAGGCCACTATCCTTAGAAATACAAAAGGTTACCATAGAGCTGATAGCAGAATCTTGCCGCGTTCAAGATAACGGCTCCTAGCTCTTGTTGGGATCAGAATAATTCTCCTTTTTTCCCCTCCCTGCTCTCCTACTTATGAGTCCAGTTGAGTTCTTATGTCAATGTGCATTTTAATAGGTGCAAGGGCAAATGGTTAACCACTGCAATGAATAGAAGCTTTACCATTATATCGTAAAAGTAGAATCAAGCCCATGAATTCATCTTAACAATGGATCTCCATAACCTGGTCTATATGTAAAATATTTAGTCTCTAAGGAACTGATGCTCTTGACTGTGGGGGAGGAAACTTTAACTCCCTTGTGCAATTTATAATCACACGTGTTCAATGTTTTGAGATTGTTCAGAATTTTATATTGAATTATAAATTGCATGGTGCTTTGAGACATTCAGCATCTGGGAAGCTTGAAAGCAGTAGGGATGGCCTGGACAATTTTTCTTCAAAAAGCAAGTTGTATTAACCTTTAGCACCCCGAAAACAGCAGTTATTTTTAAGACGGTATAGATATCAAATGCCAAATTTGCACATATGTGGAATTCATTTTTTGCTACATTTCATGCTGGCAAAATTGACAGTGTTATTACTACTTAGTAATTTGGCAGTGACTGGAAAGGGGGCCACTGCTTTCTGGTATTTTTTGTTGGACTTCTAATGTGCTATGCACTAATGGTAATACAAGAGCAACTGGAGGACACCAGCCTGTGGGGAAGGCACTGGTTGGTGCAAAGTCTTTGGCAGCCAAGAGAGAAGTTCTGATGTTGCAGAGATTTACAGTGAGTTGATGATCCATGTCAAGAACTGTCTTGCGGCAGTGGGGATTAGAAGAGGAAACTCCTGGAAAGAAAACATGTACCATTGAGTTTTCCTGAGTCTATCTCACATCTCTTCAGTCCTTCTTTGTCCAGATCACTTGTAACTTGGTGGAGAAGAGTAGGAATCATCTGTATTTAGCCTTTCACTGGTGTTCTACCCCAGAGCTCCAGTGTAGTCTCTACTATCAGAAAGAACAAAGCCTTGTGCTGTGGGGGGCTGTTATTTCTGTCTGGTTACACCATGCTCTGTGCTGAGATTCAGTCTTATGATCATTGCACTGTTGTATCCTTGGAGGAATACTTCCAAGAAGGAAGCTAATTAGGAAGAGTGCCAGAAATAATGTGCTGTCTCTGAGAAAGAAGTTTGAAGCTATTCAGACAAAACAAGTGGGCCTGTCTTTGGTTTGGAGATGTTCTCTGTTTATTCTTAGCCTCTATTTTTATTTTTCAGTTTGTCTGCACATGTGTCCTGCCAAGCAACAGCCCATGTGGATGCACTTCCTATAAAACTGTGGAACTCAGTCTACATTATTTTAATTGTTTAGGTACTTCAGACAGTTCTGGGATGTGAACTCCAGTTAGACATCTCTGTTTCCTGTCATCATTAGAAAGGAGACTGTTCCAATGGCTAGCTGAAGATTATATGTGTTTTTAAATTCCACTTGCAGCCCTAATGAATTAGGACTCTGTTTATTTTCAGCAAGAGTATGGAAGGAGGACTCTTATCACTAGAAAATCCAAACAAGTATTGCAATTTGCCCTTTTCTCAGTCTTAAAAATAAAATAATAATAATAATAATAATATGAACATGGCTTGTTTTACTGTGCACTTTATGCGTGCTAGGGGGGAAGAAGGATTGCTAAGGTTGCAACTGCTCGGCACCAGGGCAGGGGGTGAGAGAGAGATAAGGTGCAGGGTTCTTTCTGGATCACAATAGGAAAGGTCTGACAACAAAGAGCTTAATGAAATCACTGTTTTAATAAGATGATAGAATAAGAAAAGAAATATAGATAGTGAAAAAACCTTACATCCCTTCAGATGTTGGGAACCCCACTTTTGTGTAGCATCAGATGGCTACCAGATGGATTTTCCTGTGGCATGCTGCGCAGATCCTGTCCGTGGAGAAGTTCATCTGATGCTGCATCAATGTGGTAAGTTGGGAATCTGAGAAGGAATTACCCCAGTGCCTCACCCCTGAGGATATTAAGAGGTGTTTGAGAAGCAGGCAATAGGAGTGGACAGACGGTAAGAAGATCAAGTATCACGTTGCTGTTAACTTGCTTTTGGCTACCGTGGGAGAACTTAGAAAGTGAGTGAAAGAATACAAGGGAATTGCATGCACAACTGGTAACTTTGGAGACCTGGTTGTACTCAGGTTAACTGGAGGCCCAGGCAGAGGGGAGGCACTAGAAAGTAGGTAAAAGAGTGTGCAGTGTGACATGGGAAAATCCATCTGGTGTCCACCTGATGCTGCATGAAAGCAGGGTTCCCAGCATCTGAAGGGATGAAGAAGAAAAGAAAATTGAATCAAACAAACTCCTCCCAAAGTAAGAGGAGAAAACATCTGACTCCTGCCACAAAAGAGATGATGAAAAAAATGTTTCGTTTATTTAACATAAGCAAATATTTGACACTTTAATCACTGTAATAGTGACCTAACTTATAATACTATACAGATATTTATCTTTGAAATATACACCTGGACATTAATGTGTTTTATGACATTAATGGGCAGAGACTGAAATTTTAGTTTCATATGAATGTACCTAAGAACAAGATGATATATAAAAAAACAAAAACAAACAAACAAAAAAAAACCCCCAAACATTCATTTTAAAGGAATTCCATTATTCACAGCAATTTTTCATTTGTGGTCTCAGAGTTTGTAAATATTTTTTTCTCAATCTGGTAGTAAAACGCTTTATAAATCACATAGAGGCTTCTGGCCAGAAGAGAGGAAGGTAACTGATCTTGATACTGCACAGCTATAATGATGCAGACCCTATGCACTAGTATGATATGTTTTGATTTGTGTGTGCCCTTTTTCCTGAAAACATATTAATTGCATTGGTTAAAGAGACAGTGTGGCACATAAAATTGATTACTCTAGGAAAATACAATCTAGAATTTAGTAGCATCTGGAAGATACAGTATACTTCATCCTGACTTCAGAAAAATTTCTAATTGGTGATTATTTAGAAGTTTGAAGACCACATTGGAAGACTTATCATGTAATAACTGCTGAGGTCGTGGTCAATTGGTCATTAATGCAACATCTAGAAGGAATTGTTCTGCTGATAAGCAAGCAGCTAGGAAGCTTGGTTCAACTAGCACAGGTAAGCTTTGGATGGTCTAATTATTGTGTGAAATGAGCAATATTATGACTCTCAGGCTCAGCTCTCTTTTGCACCTTCCACCTCTTCACTTGTCATATTGCAGTTTGAACTAAAACTGAACATATCATTTCCATCAGAACTTGTCACGCCCCATCAGATGAGTTTTGCTCATTTGGTGTATCACTGTGAAATTTCTTCATAATTCTTGATAAGGTGTAAAGTTAACATACCTTTACAGTCATATTTACGAAAGCAACTACTAAAGCAAGCAATAGATCATGCCCCCAACAAGATGTGCTGCATTTTTTTCACACTACTACATGGCTGAAGCTACAAATATGAGGAAGATGCATACATTTTTAGATAGAAAAATGTATAAAAGTACAACAAAAAGAAATAGTGTCTTTGGAGTTCAAGCCAAGGAAAACAGCCTATCGTACTCCCTCTTTATGTCAGCAAATGTTTCCTTGCTAGGTCATGGTTTGTCCAATGGTGCTCTTCATTTTAGTTTCTAAAGTGCAGTGTCTCTAGTGGAGGGGGACAGTAATGCTCTCAAGGTCAAATAAACTCTCCCTAGAATGTGCTGTAGATGATTT
This sequence comes from Anseranas semipalmata, assembly GCA_013399115.1. NCBI lineage: Eukaryota > Metazoa > Chordata > Aves > Anseriformes > Anseranatidae > Anseranas > Anseranas semipalmata. Next base: position 12,237 of record VXAA01004509.1, on the reverse strand, counting down.
TACTAGGCAAATATGAAAGAAGGGTTGAATGTTTTCATATTTGTCTTCCATCTTGCAAATACATTTAAATATTAATTGCAGAGGCAGTCACAGTATTCTATGAAGCAAGGGATTATTAAGTTTAACAAAATATAATAATTAACTGTAACAAGTTTGTGCATACTAAACAGTTTCTCATATGACTGAAGCTTGCTAGAAAAATGATGGATGTTCAGAATGTGCTTCTGGTCATTCGTCTTGATTTCAGTCAGTGTGTGAAAGTAGGAATGCATCATACATTATGCTAACTCAGCAAAACTTCTGTCTTCCTGAGCTGACAAAACCTAACTACTTCAAATTATCAATCTTTCATTAACAGAGGGATGTCATGTAGAAAAATGTGTAGCAAAGGTCAATAAAAGAAGAGAATAAGACAGGAAACTTGAATTACTCATCAGAGACAACAGAAGTAGTGCTTTCATGTACAAGAAGTTTTTTTTAATCTAAAAAAGCAGTAATCCTCATGAAAGAAATATACATTCTCACTTGAATAGAAACGACACATTAATTGCCCTCATATGTTTTATCTAGTTGAGTGGAGTAACCAAATGTAATTGGAATGTTGTAATTTAATGCCAAGTCATTATAGAAATTGTTGAAGTCAAGGACCTGAACACTGGGTAAATTACAAATTTTGCTCAAATCTTTCTCTGGTATCTGCTTATGATGAAGAGTGGTTTTTTTTTTTTTTTTTTTTTTTCCCAGATGTTGCTCATATGGCAAAGTTTTAATTTCTGGAACAAGTTTTGTGATGCTTTATTCTGCTAAAATGGTATTTGTTCCTTTGACATTTTAAATGTGTTTTTTGGTGGTGGTGGTTTTTCTTGTTTGTTTGTTTTTGTTTGTTGTTGTGAAATAATTATGTGCTGTGAAAAAATGCCATACAGAACAGACATAAGCTGGATGCTTCTTGTCTACGGCTTTCCTCACCTCCTACCAATGCAGCAGATAGCAACCACTCAGTCTTGCTACTGCTCATAGACTATCCACTCTCACTCTCTCATCTGTACTACAGCTACCTGTTGATCCATTACTACAATGGAGATATGAAGATCTACATAAGGTCATTGCAGCATCAAATTTCTTTCCTTTCCCCAAATGTGACTATAGTGGCTAGCTCTGCTCTTTCTCTACAACACAACAGAGGCAAAGGGCAGAATGTCTTCAATGAAAAGACATGAAGAGGCAAGAATCAACAAAGATATGTAAATATCCCTAAGTAATATCAAATTTCTCAGGAAAGAATCATCAAGGCTGATGTTCTGGTAAATATCAGAAAAAAATCTTGCCATGCTAATGTATAGCATCCACAATGTGAACAAATGCAAATGAAATCAACAGAATAAAATGATTCATATTCAGAAAGCAGCAAATTGAGCATTATTTATTTGACAGAGCCATATAACTTACCATGCATCATGCTCCCAGTACTTTTTATTAAGCTACACAGTAAGAATATTTTGGCAGTATCTTATTAAAAATATATGTGCTTTCAATGCTTTTTATCTTCAACAGTTAGAGTTTGGCAGGGCAAAGTGATGAGACATTAATGAAAGGTGGAGAAAATTGAGATCTAACATTAGGAAATATGTTGTCTGGTGTTGAATCAAGAAATATATTAATTTACTTACTTTATATAATTGCTTTACTTAGAATTCTGCACTATATACAGAACCACATCTACATGCTGGAATTCAAGTTGGGCCACATTAATGAATTCCTTATGTCTTTTAGTAAACATGCATTTGATTTAGCAGTGTCACAGACTGAGCCGCAGCTATGCAACTACTTAATATGGTGCACAAAAAAGGTTGATTCTCACTCCCTATTATGGCCCCTTTTTGAGCTGGTTTGTTCAGGATCTTTAGCCTGGTACAAAAAGACTCTGCAAGCAGAACATTCGTAACTTAAAATATAAAGCAGTTATTTACTGTCTAACGTAGACACCAAAGATAGCCAGGGTGTGATGATCTGCAAGTCTAAACATGACATGCTCACTCCCCTGATAAGGTGTCTGAAGAGTCTTTCCTGGCCACTCAGGAGGGGAAGAGTTGGCCCCCCGCAACTCACTGGAGGGGAGTTGCTGCTGAGTTGCTGTCTTGCACCAGCTCCAGTCAAAACTGGCAAAACTGACAACTCCACTTGATGACCTGATGACTCCCAGAGGTTCCAACAAGACTCGTCATCCTGATTAGCCACAGTCTTTGCTTAATTTTGCTTGGTTTTTTTTTTTTTTTTTTTTTTTTTTGTTTTGTTTTGTTTTGTTTCGTTTTGATCTTCATTTGGATCTTGCATTTTTCCATGCTGGTGTTTTCCCCCTTGAAACTTTGAGCTACTGCTGGTTTGGTCTCAGCAACCCTATCTCTGTCTGCAGCTGTTTCTGAGCATCCTGAGTCCAGGTTATTCAGCTGTGCCGTATCAGAGTGAGGCCTTGGATCCTTGATAGGTAGACATCTCGACAGCCGTGTGTGCGTGTGTTAGTTTGCAGCACAAGCTACTGAGGCAGAGGGTGACATCACCTTCCTGTTTATGGCTGCTTGTTTCCTTCCCCTCCATGCCACTGTCACTGGTGTTTCTGCAGCTACGCAGTGAGCAAACTTGGTTCAGGGAGCTGGAAATGAACCTAGCTGCTCATGCAAACAGCTGCTTACTGCTGCCTAGTGAGTGGGGCTTCATTTTGTGAGCTGGCATGCTGAAAACAGAGCAAATTGCTTGTGAAAATGAGTCAGGGTGGCCAAAGAGTGAAAAAAGGATCAGAAGGAAAGGAATGTATTGTTTAAAGACAAAAAAAAGAAATATTATTTTTATTATTATTATTTTGTAAATCTCCCTCCCAGGCTTCTTATCTAGTTACTCTACAAACAACAGCATTTCTAGCCTCTCTCTCTGTTACTAGATTTGCTCCAGGTTCTTCAAAATTCTCTATATTTCTATGTTTAGTGGATGATTTATGAGTGACAGAACTAGCGTGCTAATTGCTAAAACTACTGCAGTACTTTCTAGTCAGAAAATTCTGCTTTCCTGAAGTCCAGTCCTACAAAAAAATGAGATTATTTTGCCCAGCACTGTTCAATATTGCTGTGCTTTCAATAAACCAGTGCATTCTGTAACAGCAGATTTCTACTAGCTTTAGTAAATATGCCAAATCACTAAAGTGTATTTCTGCTGTGGATTCCATTACACAACAGACTAACTATATCCTTTTGAATTTGTTGTAATAATTTTAGCCAAGTTTTCATTCAGCAGACTTGATATTCTGTGAATGAGCCACATGCATATTTCTTTGTAAACTGTTAAAATCTCTACAGCACCTAAAGCTGCATATCTAGAAGTAAGCTATATTGTCACCTGGTTATTTTTCTTTTATGTTAAATTATACACATGCATGTTTGATTACCGATTCATTTGGTTCAGTATATTTAAGAAATTGATGAGCTATCTGTCCCTACTCAACTAAAGAAAAAATACTTATTTACTAAAGTAGAAGTAGAATCAAGATCAAGGATTTTTTTTTCTTTTAAGTTGAACATCTGTTAAATGGATTACTTCTTCTACCATAGTCACATATTCAGAGGAAAACACACACTTCAGGCATCTTTGGGCTAAGTTTATATATATATATATACATAGTTTATATATATTCCACTGAGCAGTTTTTATCCTTTAGTCACTATTTACCCCCTATTTGATTTTATTATTTTATTTGAAAAACAAATAAAATAAGCAGTTCTTCTAAACACATAGCAAGAAGAAGAGGAAAAAAAAAAACTTTTATGTAAAATCATATGTTTTGGTAATACCTCTGTAATATGTTCAAGTAAATTGGAATTTGAAGTCCTGCAAAAGTGTTCTTAATGTGTGATAAGTCTGATGTGCATTGTGAAATTAGAGACACCTGGTTTTGTCATTGCATTTGAGTTCGTACATAACGCAGTGATATAAGACATGAATGTATTGAACAGAACCATAGTAACATAAATATAAGAAACAGAAGAGAGCTGTGAATATCTCTTGTCTCCCTTCTGTTAGTGAAGAATTTTTTGATCAGGCTTCCAGCCTGTTGCTTAGTCACCAGTTCCACAAAGATTCATTCTGGAGGGGAGAGGGATATTTTTCCTGCTATCCTAGATCTTCATTCTTCAGCTTCCCATTACTTTGTTGATAACTTTCAAACCAGTACAATCCCTAGTAAAGTATCACTTCCCGTTTTGCTTTTTGGTACCAACCTCAGATATTATAATATTCTCTGCTAGTACCTAGCAAGTTATACATAAAGGCTCTGATCACTTCCTACCAGCTGATGATAAGTATCCTTCTCCATAGGCTTTTATATTGTGGCATGGCAGCCCAGCACGAGTCAGTGCAGCTTTCAAGAGCCTTGCAGCTCCTCATGAACAATGGAAGTACAGCCAGACTGTGCTGTGTGACACTGTGAGATCCTTGGTGGTCCCTGCAATGTCAAAGCAGCTACCCTGGAGTGCACTATCTATCAGTGCAAGGGGTGTAGTAGAAAGTAGCTTTCCCAATAGGAACAGTTTGGATTACTCTATTTGTATATCTTTTCAGGTAGAGAACATGGTAAGTAGGACTGCCTGAGCAAATGGAAGGTGGCAGCTTCTAAAGCAGTGTCTCTGGGAAGGATTTAAGTAGCACAACTGACAGACGACTCAGTATGACAGTGTAACATGCGAGTATGTTACACTGCAGTAGTTTGAGGCTAACACAATCTTTGGTTGCACAGGGAAGGAATATTGAGATGATTTTACCTCTGCATGGCACAGGCTTTAAAGACATGCTTTTACTTTGGACCTGAGGTTCTTAGGTATTTCTGATCTATATTTTACCTTTCTTAACTGAATTGATACTCTTATCCCATAAGACCAGCATTGTGATTTCAGCATATCTACCATCTTAGGTCCAAGCTTTGTTCTTTTTTTGAAGCAATAACTTAATTAGTCAGTGACTGACTAGTCCTCAGAATGCAGATAGGGTTCATGTAGCAGAAAACAATATGAAACAATAGGCAGTCTATACATTACTAACCTTGTCAGCATTTTCCAGGCCTGTTTGGTTGTGGCTGATCAATGAACTGCTACAATGGCAGAAGGCTCAGAGGAGATGTGAAGGGCAACATGCTCATGAAGTTCAAGGAGGAATGTAGGGAATGAGCACGGCTGTTGCAAAGAAAGACAAACTTAACACAAGGGAGACAGGAGAATTGTCTTTCTTCTAAATAAATGGCTGCATCAGTTGAGTGGATCAGCCAACTACATTGGTGGAGGGGATCAACTGGCTGTATTAACTGGGCAAATCAACTGGCCTGTACGACAGTATTTTGCCTTATTTTTATAGGTTAAAAATATATAACTTGTCAGTATATCTGTCTTTGAAAGACTTGTGATTCTGAAATACAAACTCTGTCACAGAAGGTTGGATCTGAAATTGTGCAAATGATTCTGATATCCATGTTTCAAAAAGATTGCTGAAGAAAATACAGAAAGTTAGAAGAGATACACAAGCAGTATTTGAGGGCTAGAGGAAATGACTTACAACAAAAGGCTTAGTTCAGCCTTTTTTATCTTTCAAGAAGATTTGAGTTAACTTGATCATATTGCATAAGTACTTTCACAGGCAGAAAATAGGAGTTTCTGATGTGATTTTTAACCTCACGGAGAATAGCATAGTAAGAAGCTAAAGCCACTCAAATTCAAATCAGAAATATTGCATAGATGTTTAACTGTGTAGATGATCATCCAAAGGAACAAAGTTTAGTCTCTTGAATTCTTTCAGCTGAAATCAGATACCTACCTGGAAGATGTGTTTTTGACAAAGAGAGTTTATTGCACTCAAGAGGGAGTTAACTGAGGAAAATATAATGGCCGGTGATTACAGAACATCAGGCTAGGTGTCTTAATGGTCCCTGCAAGCTGTATGCTCTATGATTCCTGTTATGTCGTACAAAGATGCAATCCATCCCAGACAAGTCTGTAGTATTTTCCCTTACATTTTTTCCTGCTATTTAATCTATGGGACCTAGAATTGTAATGGACCACTGGGTTCATTGATTCTAGTCCCCTGTTTTGACATGCCACAGTATTTTGTAATTATTCTGGAAACAAATATTCCTACTCAAAGGCTATTTCAGCACCTCACTGCTCTGCTGATTGGAACTTCCATCCTTGATCTATTGATGGCTACCTTACACATATATTCGCATGACAGCGTTGTCCTTCAGTTTATGCTCGTGATGTATGTGAACATATATATGCAGAACAATCATATTTCTACTCATTTTTTAGTTTGTTTGGTGGAACTACAAAATTTTCAGTCTTTTCTGACAAGTGCCTTTGTTCTCCTATCTACCCCAGCAGTCTTTCTCAACACTTTTTTAAATCTGAGGTCATGAGTGTTGAGGGGTGTTTGCATTGTTTGCTATATTTCCTTCATTTTTTTTCTTCTCCATCATTATTTTCCTGTTCCTTTGTCATACTTTGCTATTCTCTATTCCATGATCCTACCTATTTTTCATTCTTTTATTGCTTTCATTGATTTACTCTATTCCTTTTATCCATCCATTCTGCTCTGGTTCCTTATTCGTTCCACTAACATGATGTTAAAAAGTGCCACTCCAGATTGTATCAAAGTATAAAGCAACTTTCCAAAAGTTTTCTTGACTTCCCCAATACCTGATATCTGCCTATGACTTCTCTAATTCTATTCTTTATAATGATTACCACTGATTTGCCTGTTTAAACATCAGATATATTGGTCTATAGCTATTGGATCCCACTATATCCTTAAAAATTAGCACTGTATTCTGGTTTTCTGGGAGTTTTATGCAAGAGGTTACAAACCAGAGTTACTAGTTCAACTATTTTACCTTACAGCTCCTTGGGAACTCCTGGGTGAAAATTGTCTTGGGCCAGTAATTTGATATTACCACTTTTTTTTTTCTTTAAATATTCTACAGACATTTCTATTTAAAACTTATTCTTCCATGGCATCTCCCATAAAGAGAGGTCTGCCATAGAAACTTCCCCAAGTTCCCCAAGTTCTCCATAGCGAACCCAGAAGTGAAAAATCTCATTTAACATTTTCTGCTATGACTTTGTCTTCTCTGAGGACTTGTTTCACATTTCTAGCATCTACTGGCGTTAGAGATTTTCTATCTGTCTTTCTGCTCCTAATGTGTTTGAAGAAAGACTTTTCAGTAGTTTTAATATTTTCTGAGATACTCTTTTTGACCTTTTTTGTTATATTTAAGTTTACATTTAATCTGACAGAATTAGTACTCTTTCCTATTTTCCTTTCTTGGACAAGATTTCCACTTTCTGGAGGGTATTCTTTAATTGTTCTATTCCCAGCTAAGTGTGTAGCCATGTGAGTATTCATAAAGTAATTTCTGATTGGTGATGTAATTTATCTGCAGTTAGATTAGGTCTGGAATGAGGGTTATTGTCTTGGGTTAGTGTTAGGGTTAAGGTTTCAACTAGTTTTTTTTTTTTTTTCCCTAGGGCTAAGGTTATGGCTGAGGCCTGAGTTTGTGTAGTTTTTAAAGGTAGTGATAGACTTTAGTTTTAAGGTTACAGTTTCATTCTTTCTGGTTAGGTCTTAGGGTTAGCAAAAGAGTTTGCATTTAAGATTAGGGTAAGGAATTATGTTTAATGTTAGACTAGGGCTTTAGAATTAGGGCAAAAGTTACAGTTAGAATTGGGGCTGAGGCCAGATCTTAGGGATCAGAGGCTTGCATTAGGACTTGTGATTTTGTGTTAGGGCTTAGGCCTTGAGGTGTGCATTAGAGTGTAGGGCTTGAGGCTTGTGTTAGGGTTTAGACTTAGGGCATTGGGATTAGGGGTTGAGGTTTACGAATTTTGGGTTGGGGTTAGGGATTTAGCGGCTGGGATTTGTGACAGGGTTTGGGCGTTGTGGTGGGGGTTAAGGGTTGGTGTTAGGATTTGTGTTAGGGTTATGGCTTGGGTTGGGGGTTAGAGTAGAGTTGGGGTTTAGGGTTTCAGGATAGGTTTAGGGTTTAATTTAAGAATTAAAGTTAGCATTTGTGTGATCATTTGAGGTTTGGCTTAGTGTAGGGTTTGTGATAGGCTTTAGAGTTTGGGGTTTGTGATAGGGGCTTTTGTTATGTGTTAAGAGTGTTTTAGGGCTTGGAGTTAGTATTCACATTAGGGTTAGGATTTAGATTGTGGTTTATGGTTCAGTTTGGGTTAGAGTTAGCAATCGGAGTTAGGTGGTTGTGTTAAGGATTTGTGTACTGCTAGGGTTTAGGTGTTTTGTTTAAGAGTTAGGGTTAGGTTTTGGGTTAGGGCTAGGGTTTAGGATGACAGTTTGCATGCTTAGGTTTAGGTTTGGGGTTTAAGTTCAGGATTCAAGGTTAGGGTTCAGGATTACATTTTTCCTTGAGACTGTGGTATTAGGGTTTAGAGTTTGGGTTTAGGGGTTTTCTTATGGATATTCCTAGGGTTTAGGGTTAGAGTTAGGAATTCTGTTAGTATTTAGGTTTAGGGTTGGGGTTTTAAGTTAGGGTTAGGGTTTTGTATTAGTGTATTCTGCTAGGGCTTAGGGTGTTGTGTTAGGGTTTAGGGTGTGTCATGGGGTAAGAGCACGTGTTATAGTTTTTAGGTGTATGGTTAAAGTTAGGATTTATAATTAGGGTTAAGTTTTAAGGATAGAAGTAGGGTTAGGCTTCGGTGTCAGAGTTTAGGTTTGTTTTTGTTTTGGTGTTTAGCGTTAAGTTTAGGGCTTGATACAGTTTTACGGTGAGGTTAGTTTGGGTATGGTTAAGGTCTTGGTGAGACATTAGGGTTTATTGCTAGTCTGACATTTAGGGGTTAGGGTTAGGCTTAGAGATGACATTATTAGCATTTGTTTGGAGCCCACCAATTTTTATCAAGGCTATACTGAAATAGAGTTAGTCTATTTCTGAATTGGCATATATATGGAGCCAAATAGGCAGTTAAAAGATATTCAATATTATAGACAAGAAAGCCAGATGTATGCATTTTGGTTTCGATGAAAAAGTTTCTATGTATGCTGGTGTTGTGAATGTTTTTGTCTATATTTTACATTTGGGCCAACTAATTAAAAGTTTCAGCAGAAGAACAATAAAAGTTTTCGTGGTACTGTGTGCTAAAGATCTGATGGTTTGATAAAAGCAGTGTCAACTCAGGCAGAACACAATCAGAAATGCAAGTGATGGCAAGGACCCAAACAGAGCATGTGAAGTTCAATCAAGATATTATCCAGCCTGCAGGAATCTAAGTTAATCACATGAAATGCCTTCTGACTTCAGAAGGAATAGAGCCAGATTACAGAAAAATTAAAATTATGGCCAACGCAAAACATCCAGCACTAACATAAGCAACAAGAATCTAACATTTCCATAGATACTGGGAATGACTAAAGTTTTATTATTTAGAAGAAGTCTGAACTGCTTTACTTAGTCAATTGTTCTGTATCAATGCAATTTGGATAACAATCACAAAAAAATGTAGCAATAAACAAAAACAAGACTCCTAATTATTCAAGGTATGTTTCTAGAAGAATAGTTGTCATTCAGACAGAGGGATTAGGAATTTACCTGCTATAACATTAAGGCCCCATTTCATGTATGTCTGGAGCTTTCATGCTACCCAAATTACTGCCAAGGAACACTAGCTACTGCATTTTTTCTTTTCCTGTGTGAATACAAGGAGCAAATTGAAAAACAGTCACTTAAAAGGCATTGCTATGACTCTCTAAACCTCTGGAAGCTTGAAACTTCTTGAGGCAAATGCAAGAAATGCTATGACTTGACAGCCATTCACAACTGGACACTATTTTACTTTCAAATCTGCAGTGCATGGAAATAAGACACCATGATATACAGGAAAAAATGCTAACTATAAGTCAAATACCAGAGTGAAGAATAAACTACAGGTTTTGGTGGTGGTACATGTTTTGCACAAATGTTCTTATTCATGCAAAACACCACCTAAAATTTGCCTAGCAGATGTATCAAAATAAGCACAGAAGAGAAAGAAGCCTCTGTGGTGGTATATGAGCAGCTGGAATTGATGTTACTAACTTCTGAGAACGTAGGTTGTACCACTATCTTCAGATGCTGATACCATGACACACTGGGCCTGACTACAGGCTGAGGCTGAAGCAGTGGTGGTGGCTGGATCTGGTGGATTATGATCTATGGTCCAAACAGACCTGTTTGACTTTTCTCCACACAAATTAAACTTAAATGAGCAAACTGTAGGAAGTTCTATGAAAGTCTCCACATGCCTCTTTATTGGAGAACACAGTCAATGTAAGACATTGTTTCACAGGAAAGATTTAAGAATGAAGAATTATTAAGTATATTTAATTACTTGTCTGTAAGTAGCTAATTAATAGTTAAAATTAATTCTGTTGGCTCACCAGAGAACGTCTGGTTGGTAAGGCTCTTTCACAGAGTACAGGAGCTTTCTCAGGGTCTGGAAGGCCAAAATATCTAGACCAATCATAGTAATTCTGTGTTGTATAAAGAGTGTTTTTGCTCACCTTGGAAATCCTGGTGTACTGACACAGCAGATGTAAGAAAGCACACTCACAGATTTACCCCACATGATCCCAGGGAATCCTCTCTTTTTCTTCTTCTATTCACTTCTGAAATTCAGATGGTATTTCTGAAACTGTTGATGTCTGTCCCAGATACTAAGTTCTGATAACAAGTACTTGCTTTTGCTGCTCAGTACAACACTGTGTAAATCTCTGTAACACTGGTACAAATTATGTATGTGGAAGGCAATGTTGTGTCTTTGAAGGTACTGCTTTGGGCAGCCACTAAGTATTATACTTTGAGCTAACAGGCTTTCCCTTGCACAAAAGTCACTGCCCACGTGCTATGCTTCCAGCAGTATTCCACAGCCATCGTTTCTTCCCATAGACACACCCTTACTTGAATACATAGATTGTATGATGTACTGACAATCACAGATAAAAATATTCTGTTTTTTATTGACACATACAGACTCTTTCTTGGGTGGAAGAGACCTGCTTTCACGCTGGTCTCCAAACACGTTCTGCTAGCATTAGAGGAATGGAAGCACTTCTGAAATTACCAAATTCAGGAAAACTTCCTCAGGCTGATATTCACCTGATCACATGTAGACTTTTGGAACATTACAATGTCCATTGCAAAAATGCAGTGTAGACATTGCTCAGTAGGTGTCTATGGTACTGTTAGTTGTCTAGACTTCTTTTATTGTCAAGATAGAGAAAGAGAGAATCTCAGAGTTAGATTCATCTTATCTGAATGTAGGCATCTAATGTAGATCAGATTGTTCTCAAAAGCTGTCCAAAGTTATAGTAGATGAATCTCAACCCTGATGTTCCCAGAAAGTTAGTTCATACTATAGATGATTTCATTTTATAAGCAATGGTGTGACTGGAATTTTCTATCATTATAAACTGATTATTTCCCTAATTGAAAATAATAATAATAATAATTCTACTTCAAATTGATTTGCAGCTGGGTTTATGTGTCATTAGACAACACTTCCACAGCAATTTTCCAAGGAGCATATTCCTTCCAATTTGTTAGAGGTTTCTCATCCCAGGAAGTTTTTATGCCATTACCTAAGGCATATATCCTATCTTATTTTAGCCAGAGTATTGCATAAACCTTACTACCAAAAATATAAACCCTAATGATAGTTTTCCAAGACAATGGTCTAGTAGGATTTTACTTGTAAATTTAGGAAAAAGTCCTCAAGGGATGTCAGTCAATTATACTGCGGTTGTCCAAGATCTGTTACCATACCCATGGACAATTTTGTAAGCATATGTTTTCCTGGACTAGAATCTGCAAGTTTTTCTGCCTGGGTGAAATTTAATTTTCTGTTTCAGTTCTATACTGAAGAAAGTGTCTCCTCCCTGTTTAGTTGTGTGAATGTCACGCTAATTCTAAAGTAATTATTTTCAGGTACACTTAATTCATCTTCTGTTTCTACTGGTTGAGATCAATGCTTTAATCAAAGCTTCAATGGTTTCAAAGGTTTTCTTGTTGTAACTGGATGATGTGAAAGAGAGTTGATGGTTTATAACTCCTGTGCTTTGGCAGTTCGGAAGTTAGTATGCAATCCCTCTACTCCCACATCAGCCATACGTGAACTTACCAGTGGTAAAAGGGATTCTTTTTCACAGAATCACAGGATC